>VZZY01001344.1:132458-259166 GCA_013400335.1 Eurystomus gularis
TGCTGGCCACACTTCTTTTGATACAGCCCAGGATGCGATTGGTCTCCTGAGCCGCATGTGCACATTTTTGGCTTATGTCCAGCTTTTTGTCCACCAGTACCCCCAAGTACTTTTTTGCAGGGCTGCTCTCTGGCACATCATCCCCCAGTCTGGATCAATAAGAAAGACATGGACCTACTTGAGCATGTCCAGATGGGGGCCACAAAGATCGTCAGAGGGCTGGAACACCTCTCCTATGAAGAAAGGCTAAGAGGGTTGGGGTTGTTCAGCCTGGAGAAGAGAAGGCTCTGGGGAGATCTTATTGCAACCTTTCAACATATAAAGTGGGCTTATACAAAAAATTAAGGACTTTTTACCACAGCTTGTAGCGACAGGACAAGGGGCAATAGTTTTAAACTGCAAGAGGGTAGAGTTAGGTTAGGTATTAGGAATAAATTTTTTACAATCAGGGTGGTGAAACACTGGAACAGGTTGCCCAGAGAAGTTGTGGATGCCCCATCCCTGGAAGTGTTCAAGATCAAGTTGGATGGGGCTCTGAGCAATCTGGTCTAGTTGAAGGTGTCCCTGCCCATGGCAGGGGGCTTGCAACTAGAGGAACTTTGAGGTCCCTTCTAACCCAACCCATTCTATGATTCTATGATTCTATGATTCTATGATTCTAAGTATCCTTATAATGTATCCCAAACATATACCTATCTCTGCATCACACTAGACTTCTGACTTTAAAGATCTTTTGGTTTTTTGTTTTGACCTGGATATTCATATTTCCTCTATCTATTTTTACTTCCTCAGCCTCTTTTATTTCTTTCATTACAGAGGTAAGATTATCCATACCTTCTGCTCTGGCAAACTGGCACACTTCCTTTGAAGTCTGTGAAACTGTGCCAATTTACACTACTGCAGACTTGTTCAATATTGTGTTATAACTACAGATGGGTCCCAGCTGTAAATCTTGGTTCGAATCCAAGCTCACCCCAAACTAAGGAGTGTTTGGATTCATGGTTGTGGTTCAGACCCCTCTCTATGGGTGTGTTAGAACAGAAAGAGAAAAAAACCCTTTCTGAATTGGGTGGAGGTCAGGGAGGCTACTTTGTTATAGTTAATCTGCATGAACCTGGAAAGCAGTTTTCGTGGAAGCCTCCTGTATAGCAATGCTGTCAAAGAAGAGAAGACCCAGTCAAAAAGAAGAAAATAGATACACAATAAGCTAAACTGTGCATCTGATCTAATGCAATCTGAAAATATATCTCTATAGTGTTGAATCATTGGCTTACTAAATGAGCTTATATGCTGCATATCACTGTCCAGTACAAGAGGTAAAGAATGAAAATCCCTATTAAAGTCCAGCAGAGCAATGAAAAATACATAAAAGCTCAGAGAGATTAGCATATATTTCATTCTATCAAAGGAACACTGTTAAATTCCACATTGTCTTAGCTTTCCCTTCCTGCTAAGACAGAAATGAGCATGTTTTTTTCTATTTCATTTAGCAGATCTACAGCTAATTTAAATAAATACATAATATTTAATTCATGCTTGTTGAAGCTTTTCTCTACTTCAGTTTTGACCTTGGAAGATGATTAAGAGTATGTGGGATGTCATTGCCCGTAAAATTAAGAATTCCTGGAAAGCAATTTTGATTCAAGGGATGAACAGGGCAGAATGAATTTCCTTAAAATGCTGAAAGAATTTGGAGGTGTTTCAAATATAAGTTTTATTTTGACAGGTAACACCCTCACCCTCATATTGATTAATATAGTGTGTGAGCATTGTTTTAAAGGATCAGATGAAATATCATGAAAGATCAAATAAAAATTTCAGATCAGACCTCCAGAAGGTCAAGGTCATCTACAGATCAGAGAAAGAAGCATGGCAGACTTTGCCATGTTATCTTCCCAGCATGCTTCTGCCCCAGTGAAAGATGATCAGTAAGAGTGTCTGAGCAGTTCATGTCCACTTAACTTGCCACTACTCTGCCAAACATGCTACCTCCGGTTGTGAAGGAATGCCGGTTTCCTAGCACAGAGGACATGGAGTCAGAGCTCAGACTCCTAAATAAGTTACTGTTATCTAACACATGCTAATACTGTACCTTAAACCTTTTTTTTTTAAATAGCAAGTCTTCACTCTCAGACTTTACCGTCTGTTAACCACTGGTTTCAGCAGACAGCAGAGATACCAGTTTAGTAAAGAAGCAGGCTTAGGTGAGCTTTGAAGTGGCACATTTACCGTATGGCATGTGACAGAGCATTGGCCAAGCAGTTCTGCCTTCCTCTCATTCACATTAGAGCTGCATTTACCCCTGTGGGAAGGAAATGTCACCACTGCATATCTGGATGGAGTCTGAAGCAATAACTTTTATACACTAGACTCTATAATTGATGTCTTCACAGTATATATCTATCTTCTTTAACTTTACAACACTACATTGAAGCTAGTGAATAATTTGCAGTCCTGAAAATGGAATATTCTGTACTCTGGTCCTCTTTTTTATCTTATATATGTATGCCATTTTTTACATCACTTTCATTAAAATTAAGATTTTATTAATAAATAAAATTGACATTATTGTGAAGTGTTATTTTTCTAAGCTCCAGAGGCTTCCAGTGCTCTTTGCTTCTATGATACTATTCTGCTATAAAGAATAAGCATTACTATTTGTGTCAGATACACTAGCATTGTTAATTCTTCATGAGCAAGTGGAATAAACAGGGAATCCTTTGAGTTTAAAGCACACTGTAGAAATCTGTCTTGAAACAAATACCTACACATTTGTAGGCAAAATAACTTAATATATACTTTATATTTGCATACATTTCTCTTCATAAACTGTAAGAAATACCACTGCCTTAGTTATATTGATCTTTTTCTAAAAATAAGTGCTACTTCCATAAGGTATTGCAAAGACATTCCTATCTCTTAATTAACGCATTGTTAGTAAACCATCACTCACTCAACTGAGAGAATGTAGTTTAAATATTTTACAGAATACTCCATTTTGACTGAAAGTTGAATGTACTAGGATTTGGTAAGATGTTAATATTCTTTTTCTTCGATAATCATTCAAATCCAAAAGCAATTTCTTCTGCATTTTTTCATGCCACATGGGCCTTCTTTCCAAAAGAGCATGATGTTCATGCCTCAGGTGGAGACTAAGGTGGGCTCTTCTTCCACCAATAGAATGGATGGCTTGTACTATCCACTGCCTGGGATTTAGCACCAAAGGCAATCCCCCAAGCTTTCTCTATATAAAACAGCCTTAAGTTTGCAGATTGCATTAAAGAAATATATACATGAAATAAAGTTTTGCCAGAAGCTTAAAGATCCTGTTCCACAGGGGCTAGATCTGAAAATTGAGACTTAATTGTCCGTTTCATTATTTATGCAGATTTACACAGCTTTGCCTGTAGATGTTTTCCCAAAACATATAGAGCTGGTGACTGGGGATACCTGACGTGGGTATGTCAGGTATGGCATACTTGGGCATGACAGGTGTATAATTTGGGCATGGCACTAAATCAATCCACTGTGTCCTCAATATCTCTTAGGACTATGTGCAAATCAACTCTGTGGTATAGCAGACTTGCTGGCAACTATATACCATACGCACAGAGTCCAGTGCATTCCCACTGCACATAGGATGTGGAAACGACCCAGTCTTGTTTGCTCAGGAGCTCAGACAAGGCTGCCAGACCTTCAAAATAGCTAGAAAACATAAGGCAAAACCTGTAAGGTTGTAGATAATTGATAAATTTGTAAGGTACTGCCAAAATGTACACAGTAGGATAGTCTGAGTATAGAGATAAGATTTAACCTGATATTATCCTAATAAATGCTGTTACCCAGACAATTTTAAAATTATTCAACCAGGTACTTTTATGTACATTTTTTTCTTCATTTTAATATCTCTGTGTCTAGCTTCTTCCTCTAAGTGCTCAAATACATCTTTGTATGTGTCTGTGGGCTATTTAGTGGTAACATAGACATTCGTATTCATTTGGGAATAGATTCTCCAGTCTTACTGACCTTTGAATGCTGAAATATCTGTAGGTCCTGTCTCAACTTTGTACGGAGGAAGAAGTCAAAGGTGCTCAGCACAGAAGAGCCCCTACTCACCTTCACCCACAGTTGCACAGCTGTCAATATGCTGAAAGATGCAAGTCTGGTCCTGAAAATACGGGCTCACATGAGAAAAATGTATTCACAAAGGGCCTGATGTGGCAAGGACCCAAAAAACTCTGGCGTCTATCCAAAAAAACACTTACGCATACACTTGGAGCTACAATTCAGCTGTAAGTATGTGAGCAGTAGTATTGCCTTTGATTGACACTGAATCAACAAGATGTGGGAGGTGATTAACGAATTTATCAAGTGAAGACAATATTTGGCCCAGGATTGGACTTCTGTTGTTCAGTTCCTGAATAAGGAAAAAGTAACTGTTTGTAGGGGCTACACAAATTTTCTTGGCACAGAGATTTTTCGGGCAGACACGGTGACAGTAGACACAAAAGTATCAGAGTTTTCCTAATGTTTGAACAAAACAGAAATGCGCTGAATAGATAAGTTAACACTAATAAATAAACCTAGGAGCTGTGTTCACTGTCTACCATAAATGAAGTCTTAATGAAGAAAACTGAATACATTCTGTTTACTTGTGCAACACCATTCCCCTACATGGATAAATTTGACAGAATCTGGTCTTTTCTTAAGCAACATCCACTTTATAATGTGTACAGTTTTATAACTGACAGATCGAAAGACCATGACAGAAGACTTTTTCCAAGATTTAAATAAAACACAACCTCTCAAGTCTTTATTGAGGTTCACAAATAAGAAATGCCTCTACTAATTTAGGGTTGAAAGTTGCTGAACTTGTTGGAAAATGGACCCATTTATTTAGAAGTTACATTTTCTGCTGTGGAGTACATGGTTGATGCATAATTTTGCTCACAGTTCTGGAAGGCAGGAAAGTGTGTGAGGGTGGCAATAATCAGGAAGGAAGGTGTCAGAGGGGGAATTTATTTTGGAGAGAAGTTATGGAGCAAAATTGTTTGGAACACATTAGCCCACAAGGCAGGTTTTGAAAGGCAAAAAGAGAAGTCAGTGTAGTCGAAGGATTTATGCCTACCTCTTCCCATTTTCTGGCTTTCTGAGCCATCCTGTCCAATGGCACAGATTTCTACACATTCTTGCCAGCAATTTGGAGTTCAGCTGTCATTAAACACCAATGGACTATAATTTTTGGTTGTGTCTTTGAAAATATTTCATTGAATTAAAATTTAGCAATTTTATTTTAGATTCCTATTTAGGAGGAGGGAAATATTGTAAAGATGTAAACATATTTAAAAGCACGCTTGCCTCAGTTAGAAATGTATAACCTCCAAGCTTCTAGATTCCATGGATCAATGGTTTATACTATTATACTATCATCAGGGTTTTTTTTTTTCCTCCGGTTTGGTGTTTTCAGTTCTTTAACTGATCATATTGAGCATGCATTTGAGGTTTCAAAGGAAATTTTTAGTCTATTGGGTAATCAGTTCCTTAGGTTCACATTCAAGCCACAAAATATGTATTTGTGTCAAATTTTGCCTTGCTATGAAAAGCTGCTGAAAAATCTGCTCAAAATGCAATTGGCTAGGTTTGCAGCTAAATTATATACATTAAACCTCAGCTCTTCATGAATAATTTAGGTTCAGCATTTTAATTGTCTTGAGCATCAACTTGAACTTTATACACAGCTATTTGCAGGAGAAATTACACTTAATTCCACAATAGTTGACACACATAGAGAGCATATTGTAGTTACAGGTGTCAATAATAACCTTGTATTTTATACTGTTTCTGCCCTAGTTTAGTAGCACAGTTCACTGTTAACCAGTTTCCCCTTTATCCCTTCTAGCTGCAGATTTATTAGCAGAAACATGTTGTGCAAATGATGATTTATGATGGAATCATGTTGCCGGAGAAAATGTATTGATTTAGAGTGAAGTTGCAGTCCTTACCACAAAGGCAGAATGAAGGAGATGAGAGAGATCTGCCTTAAGTTAAATTTCTCTGACTGCCCTAACATGCATTTTATTTCTTTTGTAAGATTTTACATGAAAGCAAAGGTTACATTAGGCATTTATTTTTTATTATTCAGATCTTGTGATCTGCATTCCTCAACATGCCACAATTACTATGATTCGTCTTTGTTCAATTCTTTCATCAGTTCAACGCAGTATGGCATTTACCTTAGTAGCATTTAAAATGAACTGATCAATAGCTAGATGTTTGTTATTGAGAATGATGAAGAACGGTTGACTGGGAGGCAAGCAAGGTTATCTACTTTTAATATATTACCTAATTCTTTTCTGTGTTGGAAGAAAGGCATGCCTTAATTTAATTGATTCTAATACACATACCTGCAATTTAATGTGAATGACCAAGGGTGGACATTACAAAAGCTGTTCATTTCTTACAGATTTCATTTCTTTTTTAAGTGCCATGTCTTCTCTGAAGAAAATACATTGCTCTATTTTTAAATCTGAAGATTTAAAACAGATTTTAAAAATAACCAGGCAGCTTTAGCACATAAAAAGAGGGAAAAAAGTGTATGTTTATTGCTTAAGCCAAGGCTTAGGAAAGTTATCCTATTGTTGAAAGAGCTAGCTTTCTTTTGATACAGCATTTTTTAGACATCTGTGAGGTTTTTATCTTTAATTTCTATTGTGTAGGATTCATTTTACTTGATGGTTCTACCGCAGCACAAATTTCAAACAGTGATTTTCTTAAGCTTTCTGAGATCCCAGAAAGACTGAACTTATATTCATTATTTCATGAAAGGATCCTTCTGCTAATACTTCTTGCTTTTTCACCAAGCGATACCTTTGGTACAAAAGCAGCACCACTATGCCTAAGTTTACAGCAGCATTAAAATCCAGCTGTGGCTCTGGATTTCGTCAGAGCTCTTTATGTAGGACCTTCTCCTGATCTCCATCCAGCTTCTTTCCCATCCACAAAACCACATCTTTTGACTGCCTCCAGCTTGCCCAGAAACCACGCTCCCTGCCCTCAAGCTCTCTTCTGTTCATGAACCTCCACAGCTTCCAAAGGCTCCTCCAGCTCCTTAGATGCCAAAATGAAGTCTGGGCATCTCTGAAATGACAGGCTGCGTGCAACAGCAATAACATCCTAAAACAGCATCTGGGGAGCAAATTAACAGATGGGTGCCCTCAAATTACAAAGTGACAAGGAAACATTCAGTATACACATGATGGGAGCTACAAATGAAGGTGGAAATTTGGTGCTAATAACACCCTGCTATCCACCCCGACCTGATCCAGTTTTCATTGGCTTGTGTTATCTTTAATACAAGCTGAATGAAGATCAAAGAGGAAGAAAATAACACAGTATACAATGTATGAGGGTGACCCAACAATAACATTTGAAACAATAAAGGGAGTTCATTTTCCTCTTGCTCTTGATACTACCCCAGTGTGGGACTTTTTACTTGAAATCTGGCCCAATACGTACATTGGATTCTAC
Organism: Eurystomus gularis; assembly: GCA_013400335.1. Lineage (NCBI taxonomy): Eukaryota > Metazoa > Chordata > Aves > Coraciiformes > Coraciidae > Eurystomus > Eurystomus gularis. The sequence goes on from VZZY01001344.1 coordinate 139,986, forward strand.
ACAGTGCCCCTTTCTTCCCTTTTGTCAATACCTGTGATTGTGGCAAGGAATATATTCTACTTTTCTTTCTGAAGTAGAGTCTTGTTCTAGCTTCAATTGCAGTTGTAAAGATTTTCTGACCTTCCTTAAAGAGCATTCCCTTCACTTCTGTCTCCTCTAAATAATCCTGGCCAAGAAGGCCAACTGCATCCTGGTTTGTATCAGAAATAGTGTGGCCAGTAGGAGTAGGAACTGATTGTGCCCGTGCTCGGCACTGGTGAGGCTGCACCTCAAATACCGTGTGCAGTTTTGGGCACCTCACTAAAAGAAGAACATTGAGGTGCTGGAGTGTGTCCAAAGAAGGGCAATGAAGCTGGTGAAGGGTCTAAAAAACAAGTCTTATGAGGAGCAGCTGAGGGAACTGGGATTCTTTAGCCTGGAGCAAAGGAGGCTTAGGGGAGACCTTATCGTACTCTACAACTACCTGAAAGGAGGTTGTAGCGGGGTGGAGATCAGTCTCTTTTCCCAAGTAACAAGCAATAGGACAAGAGGAAACAGCCTCAGGTTGCACCAGGTGAGATTTAGATTGGATATGAGGAAAAATTTATTTACATAAAGGGTTGTAAAGCACTGGAACAGGCTGCCCAAGGAAGTGATGGAGCCATCATCCCTGGAGGCATTTAAAAGTCATGTAGATGTGATGCTTAGGGACATGGTTTAGTTGTGACCTGGCAGCACTAGTTAATGGTTGGACTCGATGATCTTAAAGATCTTTTCCAACCAAAATGATTTTATGATTCTGTGATTCTAAATGTTTCTCATATGATTCAGAAGTAGTTAAAAAAACCCTTTATACACAGACAGAAATATTTCTCTATCCCTCATATATTGCCAAAAGAGAGCACACTGATATTCTGGTCAGTCACTTAGCACATTGTCATCGTTCAGTATCAAGGTCACACATGACAGAAAGAACAGATTTATTTTTAATATTCCTGCCAAGATGCAATGATTCTGTAGTAACTTTGTTCTATTTTCATATCACAACAGGAGCTGCTAGTAGTGTTTTGATAAGATTGGAGCTCTAATTCAATCTACAGCAATTACAGTAACAAGGGTGGTAAAGAAGGGCATATTTCAAATGTCCACTTCTCTTTGAATTAGATTTCTAAGAAACAAATCCCACTAAATAAAATAATATGTATGAAATTTCAGCTCATTCATCTAGCAGACAGCCAACAACTTCAACTGTGACTTTGGCTGTAATGTGTAAAGATAATGTTCCAAGATTTGGTATGTGGCTCAAGATTGGCTGAAGTATTTTATGGCCTCAAGTATTCATAAGTGGATGTATCCAATCCTTGCTGCTAAATTCCTTAATGATAACTGCACTTCAAATTTCTGCTGTTAGTTTGAGCACTAAAATGTCAGTACCAATTATTATCCATAATTGTAATAATCTTTATCATCCACAGATAATCCTTGCTTCAGTATGGAACAATTATATTTTATCAATAATAGATAATAAATGAAAGAAACAAGTCATTTTTGTCTCAGAGGTATACGCTTCTAATCAGATTTGCTTCTGCTCTATACAACAGAGGATTAATCAAATGTGTTATTGATTTAATTAGAAATAATAAGTAATGTACACATTATACGTATATATATAATCTTAGCTCTCCTTAAAGGATGGGGAAACGGAGATATACCCTGGGGCAAAATCCGGAACAGAAATCTGACACTGTTGCACTAGAGTACAGTCTTTTCCACAGCCCTGTTGAAGTTAAGCTCCTGGAGTCAACTTAGCCACTAATGTTGTAGGCTTTATCACCAAGAATCAGTAGAGTTCTTGAATAAATGTCTGCTTCTAAGCACTGGAATGCTTACAACTAATGAGCTTAAAATTAGGTGAAGACTTAAGCACTCTCCTAAATCTGTCACTAAACTTCATAATTCGTATTGGATTGGATCCTAATGCTGATATATAACAGATAAAGACACAAGGTTTTAAGCAAAAGCAAATGAGCACTGCTAGATAACAGCAAATCGGAAAGCATCAGGTAGTCTAAGTAAGGAACTGGTTGGTAGCTATTGGCCTGGGAAAGGGTGTTTCCCAGTTAAAAAATATGAAGGCAATAGTAAAAGGCACAAATACATAAACACCTATGTAACACCATTTTTTGTGGCTTACAGGATGGAAAATCAATGAAGAGTATTTAAAGGAGAAACTTTTGCTGTAGAAGGTCCCTTAATGTAAAAGGCCCATTTCATAATTTTGTTGTCAAGATGATTCTTTTGGCCACTTTTGAAGATTGCACTATTTGATATATTTAATGGTTCCTCGCAATGGTGCATACATACATTGTATACATTGACAGATGAATGACAGATGATGTCCTTTTTCTATGTGTCTTCCTTTTTGAGCTGAAGCAAGTCACAGAAGGGATAATTAGAGCCATGAGGGACTTTAGAGTTGGTTGTGTAGCTCTGGCATTTGCTGGGATTCGTGGGTGTATCTGCAGAGTTACAAGGTGCTTGTTAAACTGTTTTGGAAATATGACTATGTAAGAAAATAAAGAACTATCACCAAGAAAGTTTTGATTTTATGCACCAGCCTCAAAATGGCAAATATATTCCCCAGGCTTTTTCCTAGGTGATTTGAAGAATTACTAAAGGCTGAGGGGAAATACTGGTTTGTTATTAGTATAAATCATTATCTCAAAAAGCAATATCCAGGCAGCACAAAAATATCATTCTGAAGCCAGTATCATCTTTTGGGATCTTTGGGACTTTATTCTTCTCTGGAAAACTGACTGTAAGGGCATCTAAAACTGTAAGCACTATCCTAACTCCCTGACAACTCAGAGACAAAATGCTTTTGCAGCAAAACTCAAAGACATGCAAGGACATAAGTAAACAAGTTTGTATATGGACATATAGGGACTAACATTCCCATATAGATAATAAAATTATAGAATACTTGTGGTTTACAGTGCATATAACACTATCTCTTTGGGAAATAGAATCATAGAATCATAGAATCATTCAGGTTGGAAAAGACCCTTGGAATCATTGAGTCCAACCATCAACCCTACTCTACAAGTTCTCCCCTAAACCATATCCCCCAACACCACATCTAAATGACCCTTAAGCACATCCAGGGATGCTGACTCAACCAGCAGGACAGAGAGCTTTGGTCATCTCTGGGGACATTTATGATTTAATCTTTGTGTCAATGAAACAAATTTAAGAAATACTTGGATAACTCTGAACAACAGGGTTCAGATACAGTCTTGTATCTTTGGTTTCAGAGCCTCTGGCAACAGGCAACTAAACACCATTACACCATTAAGGCATTTGACACCGTTTCCCACAGCATCCTGCTGGAGAAGCTGGCAGCTCATGGCATAGACAGGAGGACTCTTCGCTGGGTTAAAAACTGGCTGGCTGGCCGAGCCCAGAGGGTGGTAGTGAACGGAGCGAAATCCAGTTGGCGACCGGTCACAAGCAGGGTCCCTCAGGGCTCAGTTTTGGGACCTGTCTTGTTTAATATCTTCATCAATGACCTGGACGAGGGAATTGAATGCACCCTCAGTAAATTTGCAGATGACACAAAATTAAGCACAAGTGTCGATCTGCTTGAGGGTAGGAAGGCTCTGCAGCGGGATCTGGACAGGCTGGAGCGATGGGCTGAGGTCAATTGGATGAGGTTTAACAAAGCCAAGTGCCGGGTCATGCACTTTGGTCACAACAACCCCCAGCAACGCTACAGGCTTGGGGAGGAGTGGCTGGAGAGCTGCCTGGCAGAAAAGGATCTGGGGGTGCTGGTGGACAGCCGGCTGAACATGAGCCAGCAGTGTGCCCAGGTGGCCAAGAAGGCCAACGGCATCCTGGCCTGTATCAGAAACGGTGTGACCAGCAGGAGTAGGGAGGTGATTGTGCCCCTGTACTCGGCACTCGTGAGACCGCACCTTGAGTACTGTGTCCAGTTTTGGTCACCACAGTACAAGAAGGACATTGAGGTGCTGGAGCGGGTACAGAGAAGGGCAACGAAGCTGGTGAAAGGGCTGGAGAGCATGCCCTATGAAGAGCGATTGAAGGAACTGGGTTTGTTTAGTCTAGAGAAGAGGAGACTGAGAGGAGACCTCATTGCCCTCTACAACTACCTAAAAGGAGGCTGTAGCGAGGCTGGTGTTGGTCTCTTCTCTCAAATTAGTAATGATAGGATGAGGGGAAATGGCCTCAAGTTGCGTCAGGGGAGGTTTAGATTGGATATTAGGAAAAATTCTTCACTGAGAGGGTAGTTAGGCACTGGAATGGACTGCCCAGAGAGGTGGTGGAGTCACCATCCCTGGAAGTGTTTAAGGAACGAATAGATGCAGTACTTGAGGATATGGTGTAGTGGTTAGAGAGGATTTGGTGTAGTGGTTAGAGTGAAGCTAGGAGAAGGTTGGACTTGATGACCCTGGAGGTCCTTTCGAACCGTAACAATTCTGTGATTCTGTGATTCTGTGACTTATGCACAGCACTGAAGGAAGATGGGACTGGCTCTCCCAGCTACCCTGTTTAAAAAACCCATCTAGACACTCACATTCAAGTCTTCTGTAGATCAATAGTCTTAAGCCATTTTTTTTGTTTGTTTTGTAAGAGACTGCTGTAATTGCTAGACTATGAACTAGGACTAAGTTTGTTCAGTTCTCTTTTGTGTCAAACAATAGTAAATGCAGGAAATGTGCAAATAACTGTAAGCTTCTCCAGCACTTGCATTTGTTAGGAAGCCTTAGATTATAATGTTTGTTCCTAACAACAACATAACAATAATAATAATAACCACCACAACAATATTTGCAACCACACTGCTAAAAGGTGGATGGTCTACTTGATATAGCAGTCACCAGGAATGGAAGGAAACACTAATTATTTAATCTTTAAAGTTTCTTTCATTTGTTTGTTAGGGTTTTGTTGTTGGTTGGTTGGTTTTTGATTCGTTGTTTTTTTTTATAAGGGTCCATATATTGAACAATAATCTCCATGGTTAAAAACTATAACAGCCCTCAAAGTCATGTTACATTGATTGCACTTCCTAAAGATACTTTTTTTCAGAATGTAGTAACACTCCACCACTCAGAGCATCTGTAGGTGAAGATAAAACAGCCAAATAATGAGAATATTTCTATATGGACATCACAAAAATTTTGTAGAGCTAGATATACCAGCCATATTTTTCACTTAAATGTAGATTTCAAATTATGCCTCCAAATTTGTCCATTGGAAAAGAGGTAGCTCCTGGAAATAATAAAATGAGATCACAGTGTTTTTATTAAAGGGTGAAACTTTTCTTATAATGATGAAAGCGGAACATAATGAAATCCATTTGTACACCTTGATGCAGTTAAAGTCACTGATCTGCTTCTTAGATATTAAGAAGGAAGGTATTTGACCAGGTCAAATAGACCTTCCTTTCCTTACAATGTGAAAACCTGAATTTGACTACCTCTTCTTTTTTTTTTTCCCCACTAAGGGCATGTGTTTTGGTCAACTGTGGGTTATCACAACAATTTTTCCTTCAGAGGATCACTGGACAAGAAAATCAATGTGTTATCTTGCTCTTTAATTTCATGCATTTTTTTTAGGTGATTCAACTAATAAGAAAATGCTTATATTTGTAACTGAAAATGAATGAGTCCTCTACACAGGCACTCTTAACTTATTTTTAACTTTTAGTTTGTACTTCCTCGTTTTGCTTGTATGCCTAGGGAATTTCAATACTTCTCCATATACTATTAATAAAGCTATGTACAAATTTTGGTGTTACTAAAGCTAATTAAAAGCATTCTTTTTCATTAGATGGATTCCTCTAAAATTAGGAAGGATTCAACAGCAAAAAGATGGTATAATTTTAAGGCCATAGAATCATAAACACTCCGTGTAGAACTGCAAACTCCAATTAATGTCATGCCAGACAGTTTTAAAAAGTACAACAGTCTCCTGTGATTAAGAAGACTGATGAATAAAGTTTTGTAGAATAAAATAAAAATTCTGAAAGATAACTTTTTGTTTACTTGTTTATCTTTATTTATTTTTGTGATGTATGTTTTATTAAGAAGATCAAGATAGATTTTCTCCAGAGTCAGGAGATAATATTGGAATTTCATGGAAGCATCATACCTCTGTACAACAGGGCTGTAGATAAGAAACCATTGTTCTTCTGCACCTTTGTTTCTCCATCAGTCAGTGGAAAGGAGCCACCAAGGTATGGAAAGGGGAAGAAGATGTTCGTATTCTTTGTACCCTATGTCTCTTAGACACTACTAAAAATCTTACCGCAAGGGACCTGGCTATAACCCTAGTACTTGTCATTTCTTGAGTGAGCAGAGAGGGAGCCACCACTCTCCTCAAGGTCTTTGCCCCCAAAACAGCTTAGTTAGATGTTTCAGCTATTTCACCCTCCCAGGACTGGAGAAAGCAATGCTCTTTAGAAGGGGCTGTGAAACACATACACCTGGTGTGATTTAGTGCCATGGCTCATGCTTATCTATCCATCTCTCTCCTCTTGGCCTGCATCTTGTCCACTCTGAGGGAGACATGTATAGGCACAATTGAGGTGCATGTGCCTAATCTTCATTCTTACAGTAAAAACTGTGTGAATAATTATATTTTAGCCTTGGAAAAATTATCTTTTTGGCTTTTGCTCCATCCATTTCTCCCATCAAACAAATAGCTGCTGATTGGGGCAGCTGCTATTTTTAACTAGCAACAGAAATGTTCTTTTACTGGCTTTTCTTTTACAGTGTTCTTTCCTCCCCATCTTGCTTAACGGGTGTTTGCAATCTTAGAATTCATTAGATGAATTCAGAGATATAGGTTAGGTGGATTTTTGTGGAAATGCCTACTGCATGTCATGAGAGTCAGTTTACTTATTTTGTGCTCAATCTTCCCAGACTGTCTTAATTTAGGAAGAAACAAACCACCACATTTATTAGACTCTGGCATGCATGACCCAACACTTAACACAATTTGGTTAGATACGGAATTAAACATGATCTACTTTGCACAATTTAATGCATGTCAGGTGGCAAGTAAAGAACAGGAAGACTTGTTAAAATGGATTTTTGGCCCTGTTTCGATGTCAATACCTGAGGGAACTGAAAGAGAAAAGAAAGTAATTATAAAAAGATTTAAATATCCTTGTCTGCTGCAGTCTGTTATGAAAACTGTAAGAAAAGAAAGGACAACAGTTTACTTTACATTTCAGACATTTCCTGACACCTATCAGGAAATTCATCTAACCAAAAGGAACAAGATTTCAGTTTCATTTTTCATGTTCAGTAACTGTTCAGCAGCGAGGAGCCTGATGGAGATTAGCTTCCTGCAGTGGCGGCTTTCCAGGCAGCCAGCCATGGAGAGCACAATCCTCTGTGGAACACAACTGGTCCAGATGCCTCATGCTAGAGCCCTTTAAAGTTACAGCCTTTCACACCACCTTCTTTCAAGTAGAGAAAGTAAAAAATGAACAATGTTAAAACTCTGTGGCCTCTGATATCTATAATTTAAAGTGCAGTGGTCATTTGGTAGGCGAGTGCTTGCGCACTGTCAGTCATTGAAAAGTCAGACCTTTTAGCTTAAGCCTGCTATTAAAAGCTTGTCTGCAGTCAGTAAAGGAAGATCATAATCTTCAGACTTATCTCTACCAAAAAATACTTTTAATTTCTCTGCTGTCCTTTTCTGTTATGTGCACCTCAATGTTTCTTTTGCTCTTCCGTGGAGCAGCAGGTGAATCTGTTCTTTCAGGGCTCTATCTGCTGCTAATAGATGCTCTTACACCCCTCCTCTTTGGGTTTTGAAGAAAAAATCATTTTTCTGGTTTCTGTGATAACTTCTGAAGGAGCTAGATTGTGTATGTAAAGCAAGGTAGTAATTTATAGCCCATGATATATGGCTTACCTGCACTGGGCTTGTAACCATACCAGACACTTCGTTCTTGGCCGCCTTCACCAATATTAACTGAAACACTAAAAGTACCAAGGGTATGATTCAGTGTGGAATGATCACTCTTGGCTACCCTACAGTGTCTAAAAGCACAAAGTACCTATGTGGAAGCATCTGATTTGCTCACAAAGTTTCGTAGCACCAGCTGTTGTCAGAAGCAGCATTATCTTCTGGTACTTTCCTATTGCATGTGCATCCAGATTGTACAACCAGAGTGTAAAGCTGTTGAAGCATTTTGACCTCCACATTCCTAGAAGTCTCAGCCATTCAGGGCATCCTCCTGGTGTTTGTTTGTTTGGTTTATTTTTATTCCTGACAAAGCATGTTGTTCCACAATCCAATAGATGCTTTACTCAGCATCTGAATTTTAGGTGTTGTGCATTAAGTAACACCAGCCTTGCCTAACACAAACCTCAGTTAGTCTCTTAAGGATGTGGCTTCTCTTTGCCACATACGGAAGGAGGTTGCCTTAATTAGTTCTTTGCCAATAAAAGCCTGTGTGCACAGTATGTGTGGAAGTCGAGTGTTCATAGGCTTCCACGGGTAAGTTGCACTGTCAGGCTCTACCAGGGAATGCCCTCCTGGTGCTATGCACCTGTGGGAGCCACACAGGGGTCCACTAGAGCAGAGATGATGACTCTGACCCTTACCCCGTTACCCTGAGCACACGTCGAAGAGCAGTGCCAGCCAGGAAACAACTGAACTCTACTTTTTAGTTTATATAATGATTTATATTTAATTCATCTTAGGTGAGGGGGGCAGTGTGCCAGAGGGAAACACTGAAGGGGAATCACCAAACAGAGAGGCTGGAGGAGGGAAGTAGAGTGGGGGGACAGCATTTCTATGAAGTTCTCATCCAGACCAGGGAGGCACCCAGGCTCTGCCTGCATAAAAGCAGGTTGACTCACTACAGCCAGCTCTGCTAGTCTCTTTATGCACCCTGTAGAAAGCAGAGCTCATAGTTTACTGCTGTCCCGCTAGGCAAAGGAAGGCTAGCTTGGCACACCCACATGATGCAAGGGAGCTGCGCCCTGTCCACCTCTTTCTCATCCCCTGCCAAACCACTGGGACCATAATTTCAACCACCTCCATTTCAACCATGCTCTAAAGCCTGAAGTTTACCTCATCCTAAAACTCTCTTAACATCCGTTGTTATAATTACGCTGCTCAACCCTTAGTACAGCTATGAGGCATCTCAGTCCTGTTAAACTCCACCTTCAGCCTGCAGCAGTTGCAACGACCCACTCACAGCCTGTCATTTGGAAAGAGAGAGTGCAGTTATATAATAAATAAGATTAAATACAAACCAGCATCTAAGTAGCTTGTTGCATTGGTTTAATTGTATTAATTGTATCTTCATTTAATATTTAAGTGTCTGATTACCACAGCAGGATTAGGAGGGATGAAGAGAAGGCAGACACAAGCACAGAGCCAGTAATGTACTGTTTTTCTGTGCTAATAGTGCTCTATTAATGATTATGTGAAGCCTAAACTACTTTCCATTAAAGTAAATGTGACTTTCTTTTTACTTTGCTATGTCAGAAAGCAAGTGTAAGAACTAAGAATGTTGTTGGTATTCACCACCCCACTCCTTTCCCTTTTTCTCCCTTCACTCTCTGGCTTCCATGGCTTCATTAAAGCCTCTCCTGATTTGCAATAGGATGAGAGAAGAGTTTACATCCTACATATTTTTTTTTAAGCCACACACAGGAACTGTAATGTAGCAGTGCAGAGGCACTCCAACTAATTCACTAATTGGATGCAGATGTGTTCAGCTTCTTGGAAAAATAAGACCAACTGGATGATCAACAAGAGCCAAATGGGTAATTTCTTTTTAAACAAATTGGTTTTATTACCTTTAAACTGCCCATAATCCAACTAGTCTGGGAGAATTTGGGTATTATGAAACCACAAGCAGTGTGTGATACCTGTTATTATCTCATAGTACTTTTGGCTGTGATCTTGCCATTCTGAATAAAGAACCAACATGTAACACTGAAGTCTCTCTTAAATAAAGGGTAGTGTGTGAGAGAGCTGCCCCAGGAGCTGACCAGGAAATGAACTGTGATTCAGGCTAAATTCTCTTGCTCCCTACTTTCTTCAGCAGGAAGGCATTTGTAGACTATGCCCACAGAAAACCCAACTCTCACCCACCCTTGGTGAGCAAAGAAAGGCACTGTCAGGGAAAAAGAAACCATGCTAGTCTTGTTCTTAGTGGAGAGGAAGTGTTTTAGTGATAGCTTTCAGTGTTACTCACAATCCTACCGGCCACTAAGACACATGGGCTACCAGGATTAACATTTTAAAGGTTAACATGGGGACCTCTCATCTAAGAGATGCTACTGTCACAAAATGAATTCTTATATGGCTTACACCTTTGACAGTGACAGGGGGAGTGTGATGTCAGTGCAAGTTAAGAGGCTATAAAGTCAAAAGGATCCCACTGAACATGAATCTCTTAGCGCTGCTTAACAGTCTTGACTTTCCTGAGGGACAGATGACCAAATGAAGGGCCAAGGGCTGCACACTTTGTTGAATTTTTTTTTTCCTTTGAAAAGCCAGTGTATTTTTATTCCCCTTCCGCCAGTTTTGTTTCAGAGGAGAAATACCATCCTTTAAAATGATGGTTAGGACTTTACTTCACAACACCAATGTGAATTGTCAATACTCTTTGGAAACACAACAGTTGGAAGTGTCAATAGTGTCAGTATCCATACAGCTAGGGCTACCAGTGTCCACAGCATTGCATCTCTCTTCTTGAACTCTCTGGCATCACTTGATTTCCTAGTCCCACTCTTTGGGTGATGATTGGTGGTTTGGGAGGGCAGCCAGAAATTTTAATTTCAGGATGAGTGATTGCAGGCTACCAAATAACATCTAGGAATTACTATGGGAGGTCTCTGTTTTCCTGGTCAGTTAGAACATGCCTTTTTTTTATTTTTTTTTTTTCCTTTTTCCTTTTTTTTTTTTTTTTTTAATGAAACAATTCAACAAATAAATACAGTATCCATGAAGCCTAGCTATAGTGTCAATGAAACCTAGGTACACCTAGGTTCACATTTTAGCCTTGGAGAGCAATGAAAAATAGTAACAATAGCAATGTTCTTACCCCTGTAAACAATAAAAGTATAAGAAAAGAGGAAAGGGAGCTAAGTTACCATAGAATAGAGCAACTATAGTGATCATCTGAAAGTAACAGAAAGAAAAAATCAAAACTGTAGTGTTTCCTATTACTGGTCTGAGAAAATACAATACATCTAGAAGTGCCTGCCTTGTACCAGAACAGAGGGGTATGAACAGCAGATTTGAATAATTACATTTGAGATGAGTGCCAGTTCAGATTATTTGAGATTACAGACACTTCAGACATAAATTCTTTTGTTTTTAATTTTAAAAAATGTGCTATCTGAGAACTACAAGAGAAGTATCAATCTAGTGAGACCTGTGTGAAAGACATGTGTTTGAACCAGTGGAAGTACAAGATTTAAACATTTAAAAAAAGAAAAAAAAAGAAAACAAAAAGAAGGAAAGACATCTTGCAAAGTTACATATGTTCAAACATAGTGGATTAAAAACTTCAGTTTTTAATGGAAGAACAAATGGCAGTAAAGTTGTTATGCTCAAGTCACATGAGATTCAGGAGCGGACACCACTCTCATGTAAGAAGACTTAAAAGTCACAGCCTGCAGCCATGTCATGGATCTGCATGCTCTGTTCCAGGAGTTACTTGTCAGGGACCTAGGGCTTTCTGGGCTTCAATCCTTACCATTTAGGAAAATCTATTTGCATTAAAAATGCACTTTTCAAGAATTTTCACTAGAAACTGGCCAGGCCCTCAAAGACACATAATTTATCTGATGGTTGATTGCAGCATCCAAATACAAATGTCTTGAGGTCATGCTTGAAAACATGACCTGCAAACAAAGATAACTCCAATACAGATCTGCAAGTTGAGAATGACCATGAAGAAAAGCAAAAATATTCCGGTTAAGAATTTTTGAGAAATACATTCAAATCAGTCCATTTCAAACTTCTAAATTAATGAAAAAAACAAAAGTTGCATAAAGTGATCTAATTAGTAGTCCACATGTTGCTCCCCAAGGAACCTTTTTTAGCCTCCTGGAACTGTGTGCAGATGATGATACTTTTTCTCCATGGGGTACTCATTGGGGTCAGAGCAGGGTTCCTTCCTCTCAAAAATAGTGGAAGTTACAGTGACCAGGCAAGACCAGGAATGCTCTGGGTGTGAACACACAGCTACATAAATTTTATGGTTTTTATTTTAATGGTAAGCTCTTAGAAAGAGCTGCAAGATTCATACTCTAGGTTTCACTTTCCAAAGCCATGCAGCAGTTATTTTGGCATCTAACACATCTGGCCTTTAACTGTGTTCTCGCAGCTCCACTGTTTTTGATGGGCAATGTGGTAGAGCTCTTGCATTCAGGCAATCATTCATGGAATCAAACTACAGAAAGATTTCATTTGGGCAGGACCTCTGGGTCACCTCAACCAGCTTTCTTCTCTAAGCCAGGGTAAATTCAGGACTAAAAATCTAGTTAGAGTGAAACCCTTATCTTTTAGAAAAGTTGATTTTTTCAGTCTTGCAGTTTTAGACCCCAAATGATGCTTCCCAAATTTTTCTGTTCTCAGGCAATGTTGTCTGCCTGCATCATCAATGTACTATATTTGTCTGTGTAAATGGCATACTCCTTCAAGTCACTGTATGAAACAGCTACAGTTCACCTGTCACAGCTTTGCAGACCATCAATGATGCGGGGAGGACAATTGGCACTTTTAGATTTAAAATGTATAGAATTAACCAGCTGCATATATGGCTTTAGCCTAAATAAAATTCTACTCTCAGCTGGAGTAGTAATAATTATTTTATATAGATTCCTCTTAAGATCATTATGACAGATTCAAATTAAACCTAGATACAGTTACAAATCTGTATCAAATGAGATACTGATACACTAAGATCTTCAGGAGAAACATTTCAAAGTGGGTAACTTCTAAGGCAGTATTTGTTTTTATAGCTTTTGTTCCACAGCAGTATCATTAAAAGCCTGACATGATTAAAACCCAATCTTGTTGGTGGACTTTGCTTCTCAGCTGGTAGTATCTTATGTATCTGATTTTCAGTAGTGTGTAAAGGTTAATTTTGCCTCTCTTTTTATTCACTATTCTATGTAATTTTTGTTTATCTTGCAGAAGCCTGTTCGGGCAGTATTTCATAGATTGGTATACAATTCTGACACTCTAGGCTCCAGCTAGTCAAATGCTTCGTTTCTGTCTGGCTATATTTGTCTATGGCTTAGAGGTATATCCCCTAACAAAGTTGTGGTACGATTTGCAATCATGTAAATATTGTCCCAGATGTTTACAAACTTTTAGAAAATCTGTTCTGTAAAGGATCACAATGAGAATGTGAATAGACTGTATCTTAATTTCATAAAATATTAGGATAACTTTCTATAACAGGAAGACTTGTACTGCAGAATATCAAACTGGTGTGTATAAACCCATAAGCTGCTGCTCTGCTGGGCTCTGAACAACCAGATGGTTTTATTAGTCTTGCCACTTGCTGGAAAAGCAGCTAATTCTGCCAGTGTTTGGGTAATTGTTCTGCCCTGGGATCTGTCGGAGCTATTGCACATCCTTCTGGTTTAGCAGTGCACGAGAGCTCCAGCCTCATGAACGAATACAGAGCTGTGTGCACTGACGCCAACAGGTACTGGCAGATCTGCCTTGCCTAGCAGTTGATATGTGTACACATTACAGCGCTGACATAACCCCTGACATGCTGCGAAGCCATGTAACACGTCCATTCATTGTCTCTGGAGGTGAAGGACCTCACCTCTACCAGAAATTTACGAGTGTGTGGTTCAAAAAGAAATAGCCATGGATACAGTAATTGGGTCACCATGTGACCTTCTTTTTAATCTAGCCTACAACATTTGACTAGTGCCAGAATATGAGTAGTTTTTATCAACAGGTAATTTCACTGTTTGTATCATACATTCATCTTTTCAAAATCTCTGGAGAACTCTAGAGATAGTAATCAAACTGCCTTGTGATTAACACAAAACCCCAACTCCATATCACTGTATGAAAGCTCTTTATTAAAAATAAAAACAAAACCTGAGGTAATGCAACAAACAGATCTGAATTAAAATAAGTGGCCTAGAATCACTATGGTTTTGCTTGAGAATGGTAAATGGTAAATATAACCAGTAGTCTCCTTTCTAAAAATTTCTCAGGAATTTAGGAAGTATCAAGAAGGGTATCCTGGGTGAAGCTAAATGATCTCTACTCTCTTTTCCTTTTTCAACTTCATTTGAAAAAAAATTAAAAAAAATTTTAAAAGAGCAGTCAAAGGCTGGATTTCCATATTGTACAATTATGTTTCATTGTGTTTCCTTAAAGGAGAGGCTATGTTCAAGCTGTCACTCTGGTTTCTTTGGGTGCTCAAAGTTGCACACAGTAATGAGATTGATACAAGCAGAGGCAGTCATTTGATGACTGACAGCCACTCTCTCCTCAGTGTAGGTACTTTCTGCTTTGCTGCTACCATTCGACAAAGAAGTGAGAAAAGTGCACGCTTATGGTCAGAACTTTTGACAAATATAAACTTTTCTCCTTTATATTCTTTTTAGAGGATGATGCACTTGACTGCTCCTGGAAAATTCATGAATCATGGTTTCCAAGGTCTTTTCTATGGTTTCTACTGTAATAAAAGCTAGATGGAAAATTGGTAATAATTTATGCAGTAGATTTAGCCACTTTTTCTATGTTAGAAGTTAGCTTGAAGACAACTGTGAAAATTATGAATTTACTCACTCTCCATTGCTGCTTAATTCTTGAGGCAAGTGAATACTAGTCTGATGGTTGTTTGCAATCTTTCTGGTGCAAATACTTGTTACTTGTTGTGGGCTTTGTCCTCCAATTGCTCTGTCTAAGCAGGTGTTGCCAACCTGAGTATGCACCACGGCATACATGTGAGCTGGCTGTCCCAGCTGGTCATTTAACAACAATTTAAATGAATGAATAAACTATGTGTTTTGTGGGAGTTAATCTAAATTTTAGAGATGACAAAAGTTCCCGGAGGACCCTTTATTCTTCCAGAGAAACAGTGAGTAAGCAAAATGTGAAAGGAAAACTACTAGAAGTAAGGAGAGCATGCTGAAAAATTTAATTCTCCTTTTCTTGCACTGCATAAGGAAAATCATTATATTTGGCCATATGCATATCCAAACTTAAAAATAGCTGTATTCCTTCCTGAGTAAGAGAGGAGAAGGGTATAAACCATATGTATTGGCTGTCCAACAGACTTACATCTACATGTGAATATACATGTGTGGTCCTGGCTGTGACTGATGTCACCGTGTGTCTGTATGAATGCCTGCCAGGTACACTGGAAACAAATCCATTCCTTGCTGTACTAATAACACAATCCTTCCTAAGCAGAGCCCTAGCCAGCTTTGAGGAGCTTGGAAGAGGATTTAAAGGGAATTTTATTGATTATTTTCTCTCAAGAACACAACACAAGTGTTTCTAACTGGCTTTTTGGATTATTCCACCTACATGGTCTCTGGATGCCTCCACACCTCCACAACCATTATTCTGCCCTGTGCTTCTGGAGACAATCTACAGAAAGTTCATCCACTCACAGAACTGTGGATGGTTTGGCCAGTCTTTTTCATGCTCCATGGCCATGTTTAGGGTATGAACTTCTGGTTTTAATCTTTTTTATTTCCAAAAGTAAGTTCAATTACTTATCTTTCCCTGAATTAACTACTGTTCCCTTCAGTTTCAAGATTTCATCCAGTTTCTGCCATAACAAGAAAGAACAGGAAATAATAAGGGTTGAAGGACTTCTCTAAGCATGAATTTTCTCTCCATGAGGCTGAAGGGGACAGTCTTCATGGGGATATCACCAACATATCTAAGCTGTACCAACATTTTTCAACATAGCAATGTTGGAAAACTACATCAAACTGCTAAACAGAAACACATTTGGGATTTTTAGACAAGATTAAAAAGAAACTAAGATAGCAGTGGCTGAGAGAAGATAATTAAATACAGAGGATTTTGCCATTCCAGAGAATTGAAGAGAAGGTCTGCCTACCTGCAGGAAGAGAGCTCCAGTTTTGGTCTAATCAGTTGGTTTTGTCTGTCTTTAGAGTACGATATGACTCTATTGCTGATAGAACTGCTGCTAAAATGCCAGTTTTTCTATGACCTGTTTCAGATTAAATAAGGGGTTTTTTCAGTACAGAAGACAGAAAGTAGTGGAAGTTTTGCACACCACTTGAGCTACAATCCTACAGTTGGGTACTTTTGTCCTGGAATATTTTTTTGGATTAAAAGTTTCTCACACAAAGATTTTTTTATTCATCTCAGAAGATGGCTATTTCTCTACAATTCATCTATCCATCCAATGGATTGCCACCCTAGAGAAAATAATAATGTAGAATTATTTATTAAAACTGGTCTACATTTCTAGCTGTGGCTATATATTGATTTTAAGGAAGTTTTCCCATTCCCCACACAAAAAGGATGTATGTAACTACTGTCCATATATATCTTTCCCAAACATCTTTTATTTTATTTCCTTCAGAGTCCTTCTTGCACAGATTTTTAAGAAGTTCTACCTCGACAATTTTTTGTTCTGTACTTGCCATCCTCATTTCCTTATGAAGCTTCTATAACACATGAATATTTTGAACCCCACCCAGTAAAGCGAACCAACCAATTACAGAGCAATAAAAAATCCCTGAAAATGAAACAAAACACATCTCCTCTGCAATTGAAGAGTCTCAGACAAACTGAGGATAAAGAGCTTTAACTTGCCAAATAGACCATACCTCCGTGAGAAATCAGATCAGACAGGAAATGAGCACAAATGCATAAATCCCTGAAATTCTGGGGGGAAAAAAAATCCTCTCACTATCCAGAAGCCCTCTCTGATAGCATTTCTCTTCCATCTCTTCCCCTTTATTCTGTTGGACTAGTTGCAATCCCTGGTAAAAGAACACAGGATTGACAATTATTTTCCTGTGCTTACTCTACTAATACTTGCGTCAGTGTGAAACCTGTATTCTCTCTCACTTAACCTATATTAGGAAATATAATGGTTTTGGTTTTAAATGAAGCAGTGGTTTTCTTATTTTTGGTGTTACTTTCTTTTTCATTCCTTGGAACATACTAAGGGATGAAAGGGCTGGCAGGTTAGATGGTAGGGTGCATCTCAGCTTAGTGCACTGCACTTATTCATTCAATCTGTGTTAAAGTGAAGACTTCATGCTGATGTGGTCAGCCTTAGCAAACCACTTCTGGCTCAGAGGAAAAAACAAAACCAAAAAGCAAACAAACCCAAAACATAAAGAAGTGAAAAAAGAAAATCTACCAAGACTGGGTTTTAAAAAGATAAGGGAGGGCACACATGGTAATAAACAACTTAAACTTTCCTTAGCTGAGCTATAGACAGAGCAGTTCCTTGGATGGCCAGGGTAACTGTGGTACTTAATATTGTAAAATTGACATTTTGGGATGGAAGAAGTCCATATGGCTCATCTACATTCATTCATTTATCTGTCTAGCTTTCATACCTTGTAATATTTTTATCTTCTAAGTGCTTGTATATCTATTTTTTTTCCCCAGTATGTTCCTGAATAAAGCATATATTGCTACTTTTGGTACTGAGATTACCCAGTGCAGGAAAAAAGTGAACTCCCTTGGCGTATGCTTATTTCATTTGCCTAAGTTTGTGCATTCTATAAATTATTCAGAGAAGTGGTATTAGTGGATCAACAACAGCTCTGGTTCATCAGGTCATATTAACAATCTTGGAGCATTAGGTTGGTGAGGTGCCAAAGTATAACATAGAGAGTGAATTTACAATGCAGATTTTCAAAATAAACCTTCTCTACGCAGTGTTAAAGTCCAATTGTGAGATATTCCTATAAAATTTAATTGTCAGTGCAGTTCCATCCCTAGAGTCAGGGGTGAAATCTGAGACCTTTGGGAATGCAATGTTTAAATGCGTGATTTTCCTGTCATCCCTCTTCTTACTGCTCTGAAGATGATTGCAATCAGCAGCTACACATAGGCAGCCATTTTGTATATTATCTGTTCACTTCCCTCATGCTTTCAAAGTGCTCCAGGAGGATTTTTGCTGAAGATTTTCCAATCACCTTTTTCTTCCTTTTACTGGTCTGTGTAGAAAATAACTATAATGGGGTGCAATAGAGAGATTCTGATTGTCCCTCCATTCAGTTGCCTAGGAAACAGACTTGTGGATATCCAGCTTTTTCCTTCATTACTGAAGATGCCATTTACAGTTGATTTCCTCCTATGTCTCCTCTGCTCTGTGCACTGCTGAAAAGGAAAGGACAGAATAAAGCTTGTTCTATTGTTTGGTTTTCTGTTTTAAGGTGTTGTTTGGAGAACATTCAGGTTATAAAGTGTAAATACATTGTTCATGACTGATAGCCATGCCATGGGCAATATAGATAGCTGAAGATGCCACATAATTAATTCCCCTCCTTTTTTTTTTTTTTTTTTCCTTCTGCTTAATGGGAAAGAGTCAAATGTAAAGCTGGTTAGATTATCTCAAATTCTGTAATCTAGTTATACCTGTGAAATGCTACCATGGTATTAATTAATCGGAAATTCAAATTGAAAAATAAAGGTGTAACTGAGCAGGTTGGTTTCCTTCCACTTACTTTAATGTCTGCTTATGTACACTGAAGTGAAGAAAAGTACTGATTTTGAGGCTGGGTCATAGCATACCCTGTTGAGAATAGATCTTAATCAGCCTGAGGACTTTAACCCTAAAAAGCTCAAATTTGGCATCTTCCTCTGAAAACGTGACTCACTGTACTGTTTAAGTGCAACATAAATTTATTCTTAGGAAAAGAAATTAATCATGAAGACCTCCAGGTATTCATTTGGATGTATGTTTTTCTCCTCTTTGCTTCCTCCTCTTTATTCTTTTCCTTTGTTCTCATTCTTATTATTTCGTCTCCTTCTATTTCCTTCCTTCCTCTCATCCATCATTTTTATCTTTTTAATCTTTTTTCCCTTTAGCTTTATCTGTCCTTCTTACTATTTACTTTCTTTCTCCTGTAACTGTTTTCTTTTTACAGAGTCTTCCTAGCCCCCCTTCCTTTTTCTTCACCTCTGAGGAAGTGTCCCTTTTGAGAAATATACCATATTTGGTTTAAAAGTCATCTCCTGCTCATTGTGGCTTGAAAATTATTTATACCAGTAATAAAGAGTATTGAAGAGCTGGGTAGCAGTAGAAAAGGTTGTTTATAGGTTGGAAAGGAACAGAAAAGCATTAGGCATTTCCTTTCTTTAACAGCTTCTCTTCATGTTCATCTCAGATTTGGGGAGATGGTCCTAAGACCATCAAGCTTTCACCCTCCCAGCAGCCTCTCTCAGTTTCAGACCTCCTTCTCTCCCTCCTCTTTGCCTCTCTCTGCTGCCCTTCCTCCCCCTCACAGCCTTTTCTCTGCCTCTTTCTGTCCAGCCGTCATTTTCCTCAGATTATTCCTTCCTCTGATTACATCTCTGTCCTTCTGACCCCAGGATGACCGTGAAGTTACCCTGGGCCTATATTTTTTTCTATTGTGCTTTTCTCAGTGGTGTTTTTGCCTCTTTGCTTTCTTCACAGTGTTCCTTTTCCCAATTCTTTATCTCTAGGCAAATCTAAGCCTGCCTCATTTAAGCATAATCAGCTCCCCCAAGCCACAGCAAAGCAGGTAGAGTTGGACAGAAGTTGAACATTAAAAAAAACCCAAACAGCAACATTGGAAAACACCATTTACATTAACAGGACTAGCCAGCAGTTCAGATAGAGAAAGGAAAGGAAGAGCAGTGTCTCTTCCCTGTGAGTCATTCCTCACACAGGAAGAACGACAGTGACAATGATCTTTGGTGTATTCGTCTTTTTTCTCTGGCTTTGGGTACATGCTTCCTGCTATAGTTCCCTTTCACACAAGGCAAAATTACCTTGGGTATTTGTGCATCCTTAGTGCTGCCTGAGGGAGCTCAGACAACAAGCTTGGAGGTGGGTGAGTGAAATGCTGATCATAAATTATGGCCAATTTCTTTCTTGACACACTAATGGCAGTGGGAAAGGACATACTGCTGGATGTATTTCATATCCTTACACTTTTCCTGTTTGCTCTGTGGATATGGAGGTGATAGAGGGATGTTAGAGAGGAAAGAATATTAATTTATTTAAGTTAATTATCAGCTGAAGCTGACATGCTAATGAGTGGGAGCAACACCAGAGACTTTCATAGGAATATATCAATTTCTAACACTTTTTTATTGGGAAAACTTTTCCAATGTAGGTTGGGATTCCTACCCAAACAAGTACATCTTGCTCCAGTATTATCTTTATTTTGGTTAGAATTTTGAAGGGAATTGTTTCAACTCCTTCTTTTCTCTAATTGAGACATTCATTTGATTCTGTGTATTTAATAACTCAGGTGGATGCCTCTGTCACAAGAGTACTGACTTGTCTTCAGTGAAGTAACAGTTCTCATTTTCATAGTGGGCCCTGATTTTACGTCAGTGAGGATTTAAGATTTATTTTTAATCTTGATAAGTTGCAGGGAACGGAGAAAAACTTAATTATTACACAAATATGTCCCAAAAGACGTATTTCAGAAACCTGATGTATATCTCTTCTCTCTTCCTCCTCCACCCACAACACTCTGACTCATCTTTGGCTCTGAATCTCTTGGGCTCCCCAGGACCTCCATAGATCTCCTGAGGGGGACAAAGAAATGAAAGAGACACTAAATAAATACAGTGAGAGGCAGCCTAAATAATCAGTATTTAAGAATGGCTCAGCTGAAATCTGCAAAGGCCAAGTAAAAAAGAAGTATTTTTAGTAATAAAATTAAGTATCTAGTTAGATTTGTGCTATAATTATAATAATTAGAGAAGCTCTCTGCTTTCCTCAGTGGTGCTTTTTATCTTGAGTTGAGATGAATGAAAAAGCCAACTCGAAAGTGAGGTGTCTGACTTGTAAGCTACAGCATCCTTCTGCTACTGGAGTGGTCATGAACCAAATGTACATAATAATCTTGTACCATCTTGAATAATCCATTGGGATTGACGTTTTAAGAGATGACTGTTTTCTTCAACCAAACCAAAGTGCAGTCATCCACATGACTTACAAACAAGTTATTATTAGCTGAATAGGACTCAGTTTGAAAGGGAATCTAACAGCATGTAAACAATTCTAACAATAACCAAACCTTCCGGGTTAGGACATGAGGGCCATGTCCAAAAGATTTGTGAGGGAGAAAAAAGGAAGAATCAGACATAACAGCAAACGTATAGTTATGAGGACTTGTAGTAATGCAAACCTGCCTGCTTCTGAGCTGTCTCACCACTCCCCTTCCCTTTCTTCTTTTTCTACCTCCTAGGGAGATTTCTGGAGGATGACTAGCTTGGTCATAGTGTTTGGTCAGTAGGGTAGGAGCTACACCCTAACCTGAAACACATGAGCATCTGTATACATGACTCACAGTTTAGCAATACGCATGCTCCTGCGTAAGCTTGCGCTAGCCTCTGGCACTGGCAATTGGGAAGAAGCTGGAAGGAAAGGCTCCTTCCACGTCCTAAGAAGCTCATCATGGGAGTCAGTTCAAGGCTAGTCACAGTTAAGCGCTGCATTATTTCTCCAAATTAATCTGTAAGGTTATTATTAACAAAAAAAGAAAGAAATGGAGAACAGGATGGGAAATGGCTTGCAGTAGGGAGATTTGTAACTTACTTGTCTTGTGTGCACTCTGTCTGTAGTCATGACCTAATTTCTCACCAAACATAAAAAAAGGTAAGCAAAAAAAATTCTAGTAAAGGAGATAAAATGAAAGGCTAATACAAAACACACTAGGTAACATTGCTCTTCTATTTGATGAGTGCATTAGGGACTAATTTATCTTCTTTGAAAACTCCGGGGATCTGGGTCTGCCTATTGAATGAGCCTACTAGATTAATATTTTGTTTTTGTTGTTCTTGCACTTCATAGGTTTTATGCTAAACCTTTATCCTTCCTTCATAGTGTTCAATAAATCAGGTATTTCAAAAAAGATTTGTACAGTTTCTCTTCTCTTTCTGTGAAGAATGAGAACCTTTTAGGTTTCCTCAAAAGTGCCATACGTTGCCCTATAAAGCCTTGAATCAGAAAAGCCTCAATTCAATAAAACATTTAACCATATGCTTGACTTTAACTTTAGGCATTTACTTAAAATCTAGCATGTGCCGAAATTCCTTCCTGGAAAGGAAGGGATTTAAGTGCTTGCTTATGCACTTTCCTGGATCAGAGCCCTATGTGCTATACATCAAATTCTGCCACCCTCACCTAGAGAGTTATTCAATGGCTATTATTCTGATCAGTATTTTCAAAGCAATTTCAATGATTAGGATGGTACTTCATCACTGGACACAGAATAGGTGACTTAGATATTCTAAACATTATTGAAATACTTTCCTTTCAGCAGAGACTAGCTCTTGTTACCTACAATGGTTCTGCACTGCTCCAGCATCTTTTGGAGTAACCTTGTTAGTGACGTACATAGTAAAAAACAGTTTTTATCTTAGTTTACCTTTGGGTTTCATGATCAATATGTAGGTATTTTAGTCACAGATGGCCTAGTTTATGACCCTTGAAATCAGTTTAAATTACATGGGAAATGTTGGAAAAAGTAGATTGAATTACCTTATTTCAGACTGAGTGTGAATTGGTGAGAACAATTCCACAAATGTAGATGCATTTCCCTATTTTCTTACTTCTTTTTTCTTCTTGGAAAGTGATAGAAACTTACAATGGCTACAGAAAAAAAAAACCATCCTTTTCCTAGCTCATTGTCATATCCATTAATAATGACATGGATTGTCATTATTAATGCTGAGTGAAATCCTGTTTGAAATATTACACTTTTATCCTTGGGTAATTACCAGAGTTTAACAATTTCCTTTCATGTTTGCTAAACTTTAAAGAGCACATTCTGAAAAAGGGGTATCTGCAGGGGAGGGGGAGAGAAGCAGGCGGGCACACAAATCCCTTTATTTATGAATGGGATTTGTTCATGCACTTCCTGCACACAACCCAAGTAAGTCTAGGGATCAGAAACTACTGAGCAAAACTCTTTCTTGGGAAGTCAAAAGCCTGTTATTTCCTAGAGGTCTGACAGCTCTAGCATTGAATTTATGCTTCATTATAATTAGAGCTGCTTGCATTCTATTAGCAAAATACTTTGTAATTTGTATATACTTGTCTTTAGACAATTATGGTTATTTCACACCTCCCCTTTTCCTTGTTTCCTAGGAGATTATTAAAACACACAGTTGAGTACTAATAATAATGTAGTATGTATTCCAGACATTGAAACACACACGCCAGACCCACCAGGGGAAATAAATAACATTTTGTTATTCTATCTCAAGCAGCCTACGGGTCTGTCACTCCAGGCGTTATCTACAGACACCATAGTGCTCTCGTTTGAGCCCTCTCAGCAAAGAAACTCTGGTTGACAAACTCAGAAATACAGCTGACACTCCACATATGTTAACTGTATACATGAATGGGAAAACAAAGTTACTGCACTCTGTGCAGAGGCAGTTACGGGGTGCTGGTGGTAGCTGACCTCAGGGACTTGCTAACCAGTCCTGAACTTGCTTCCCTGCCAGGGAATCAACATCAGCTCACTGCACGAATCCATAGCAGCTCCGTAGTATTTCCATGGAGCCCCTTGGCTGCTGAAAATTGCTGGGAAGTCTTGCAGACAACATATCTTAATTTGAATCTCATATAAAACATATTTCCAAGAATAATGTTGTATTTTCTCCAGGCACATTTCAGCGCAGTGAGGTGGACACTTTGTTCCTCTTGTTTATAAGAAAGTAGTATTACCTTCACGGAGAAGGTGACTGAGTTTTCATCAGATTCATCTGGGCTCCAACTAGGACTGGTGACCTTCCTCCTCGGGAGCTCCCCACTGGGAGTATCTGGATAAAGACGAAAGGGAATTTGTGCTTGGAAGCTCCTCTGAACTCTCTCTGAACTAACCCCGAACCCCATCCTGATCTAACTCGGGATTATTTCAACTATCCATATTGGATTTTCTTCAGATTTTTGGTACATTTGAGTTTGCATGTGAATCCAGCTCTAAAAGTAGAGGACTGGATCTGTTTCTTTATTTTTTATCTAAGCTCTCTAATCTTCTTTGTCTCCTCACAGTTGCATACACTACATATGACATGACCTGCAAGGGGCACTTGCTATTTTCAGACCTGACTCAGTTCTCCAGTCATTGGTTATTATTAATCTGTCTTTATCTTCTATTAGACATAGCAATATAACATTAGAAAAGGTCAATGAGAGGTCAGTGAGAGACCCTTAAATCGGCAGATCTTTTGCGAAAGCACAGGTTTAAACTAGTATCATTCTGTTCTGAAGATATGAAGATATGAAGATATATAATCAAAAAATATGATTAAAGTATTTTATTTCCTGAAGAAAAAAAAAAAAGTAACTCCTGTGAAAAGAAAATTATTAATTAAGCATTCATATTAATTACTCAGGTAAGTAACTTAATTCTCTTGAGTCAGAGGAATTAGGTGGATATTTAGTTTTAGTCTGCAGTGCATTTCTTCACACTGCAGCTTGAATCTGTGGTGGGGACACAGAACTTCTCACACAAGTGACTTCAAAATTCTCTGAAATGGCCCTGGAAGGTAATACCACAACTGCTCTTCATTCGTAATTGAAGGCTGTGAATGAAGGGTAGTAAGACTGCCAGCACAAGTTAACAAAATAAAATATTTCACTTTGTTTAATGAAATGGCATAGAAATCACAAGAAATCTAGATAGTATCTTGTAAATGATGTTTTCAAAGCTAATGCATGCCCATGAGTTTAGAATAAAAATTTGTTTACACTTCGTTAAGCTATACACCTGTGTAAATTAAACGGTGGCCTCTTCATCATATCTCAGCATGATACACAGATTTACCAGCATAAAAACCTGTTAAAGATGCATGCTTCCAAGACTTCATCTTCTTGACAAAAGTGCTAAAGCATTTTACTAGAAAGAATCTTATTAAAGATTGAAAGTAAATACAGAGTTGTCAGACAGATGGAGGAATTGTGCAGAGGAACATCCAGCCAGTGATAGGTAAGAACCTATTCAGGAGGGTGTAGAGCTGATTTTAATTTAGTTTATTCTATTTGCTTTGTGGGTTTGGATTGTTTTTTTCTTATGCTTTTTCAAAACATTTTTGTGCTATCAAATGTGCAACTGGCAATTACACTCCCAGCTTCTACTAGAAATAGCTGGAATGGTTATTGTTGTTGATATTATTCACAAAACAGTAGGGCTTGGAGTCAGCCAAAGACTCCCACCGTGCAAGGAACTGTACAGATGCAGAATAAAAAGATAGTTCTGTCTAAATTGCGGTGCTATTTCATTGTGCTGAGAGTGAATCTGTGTTCATACAATATTCCTCCCACCCTGTAATGCTGGGCTGGGAAATCTAAATCTATGCTGATTTTTCTGTAACAAGTAAGGATAAGAGACTGGAATCTTTGCTGCAACGATAAGAGCCTTTGGCGTTGCCCTGCTTTATATGTGTCAGCACAGGCTCTTCTGGCTTCTGAATTGTTCTGAGGGTTATATTTTAGATTCTCTCAATTTAGTGCTTGTTAAAAGTAGACCTGTGTGAATAACTACTGGGCAGATTGTTACCCAGAACCAAAATGGAGAGGCAGTTGCCCCTCAATATATTGATTGCATCCAGGCTGCAGGGGAATTCCTGCAGGCTCAGCTGCTTCCTCTGACATACTTTTAAAAAGATACTCTCTTTACCTAAAGATGGACACATGTTTTTACTAGATTTCATGTAAGAGGAAGATATATTCAGTGACAACGAGCCCTTCCACACACTTATGTTAGGTTTGTTAATTTGGAAGAGGGAAGGGGAAAGGGAAGAGAAGTTAGAAGGACTGAGTATGGTTTTTAAGAGAAAATATTAACTGTTATTTTGAAATTATTTTTCTAATATTTGTCTTTTTTTTCTAGAATTTAAGAAATCTTCAAGTTTCTATTTTCTTGCTTTAAAAATGAAATACAGTTGCTCAAACTCTCATGAATATATTTTAGTAGAGGTTGAACTATTTTCCAGTGGTTAAACTAGTTTCCAGAAAATTATTTCATTTGACTCAAAGTAACTATGTTTTAGAATATTTTTACATTGCTACTAAGACAAAGCATCTATTGTTTGCTCATCTGAGTTTTCTATGTGTTGCCGATAATTAAACTTGCTTATAATAAAAATTGATTAATTAGACTGACTCTTTACATACCAGACATCTTCTTTAAGTTGGTGGGTTGTTTTTTTTTTTAATTTACTATGTAGTTCCTCGTCCCCAAAAATTTAACTTTTCTGAGAGGAAATTCAAAGGGAAAAATGCTTTTAGCTGGTAGTAAAATTTCTGAGCACAAAATTCTTCAAACAATGTTAGGGCTTCCTGGTTTTAGACAAGACAATCAAATCAACCAAAAGGTGCTATTTTCTGTACAGCTTGGCTTTTGCCTCCTTGCAGAAACCCAACATAATGTAGCAAATCATGTCTTTGAAATAATACAATTTTTATCAGCTAAGTATTCAGAGGTCTTACCCTCAGTAACAATGAATTATGGATAGTTCACAATTCCTAATATTTCCTGAATCTCCATATTCAGCCCCTGCAAAGCAGCTGAGCTATGCTCTTTCTACATCTGTGCTCCTTTTATTTCCTCACCCAGGAGTGCCATACCCAGTGGTGTCTGGCATAGCCCTACCTATATACCCAGCAACGTCTGCGGATTACCAGAGTACCCTGCCTCCCCTAGAGCCTTTCTCGGGCATCCATAACTATGTCTGGGAGCTATCAGACAATGCTCTAATGCTAAATAAAGGGACAGAGCTGGGACACAGCTGACAGAGCATGTCCTAACACTTACTTGGAGGAAGGGTGCAGCTGCATTCCCAGATTATACTCTGGAGCTAGGAATGATTGCTATCCCCAGCACAGCGGAGACTTGAGGCAGATAGTTTAACATTGCTGGGCTCATTATGACTTATTAGAAATGTAAAAGAATCCAGTAAGCCCTTCGTTTTTTCCAGGAGCTGAGCATGGCTGTGTCACATGCCAATATTTCAGTTGATGCAGCCGTCTGGTGTGCAGAGCAAGGAGTGTGCTGTGGTCCTCGTCAGCCTGCCTGCCTGCATAGCAGTGAGCTCTTTGCATTGGGTAGCCCTGCCTTGCAGAGTGTACGGGGGTTGCGTTTAGCCTGCTACAGGGAAACAGCTTGGAGATCAAGGAGGAGGCGTTTTGCTCACAGGCTTGTTGCATCTTTTCTTCTACATGCTCCAGGAAAGCAGAGGAACCCAAATATTAGATGTGCCAAACCTCCAGCCATGCATGCTTTTCATATTGCTGTTCAAAAGTAAATAATTACCATGTGAGAAAACCACAACAGTGTTTGATTTTTTTTTTCTCCTCCCTTGCCTTGTTCCTATCCCTCCTCCCTCTCTTTCTTCTCCTGCTCAGCTCCCAGTCCCAGAGGCACACGTGGTCTCATTTGTCTTGTGTGGCAAAAGTGCTCGAAACTCAGCAAAGAAAGCTTTCCCTGGCAAACATAACCCAGCAAGGTCACAAAACTTCTCATTATCGTGCTTTGCAGGTTACTCTTTCGCAAGCGCCCGGAGCAGCGCCTGCACAGAGACAATGAGGGACCCCCGCCCCAGGCAGCTGGACAGTACAGGCAGCCAAGCAAATGCTCTTCAAAGGCAGTAGCCAGTGGTGCTTCTTGGATCAGCTTCCCAGAGTGAACTTCATAGCACATGTACCAGTGTCCTTCAGACTAAAGAATGAGGAAAACTCCACACTACAGTAACAGGTTTGTTGGGGCTTTTTTTCCTGATCTAGTTTTAGACTAGTGAGCTTGGGAGCCATTAGCAATTTAGATGCACCAGCAGGAGCAAAAGACAAGCTAATTTACCTTGCTTCTCAACGGTGATGTTATTTTGTATAGGCATTCCTTAAAAATGTCATCTGACTGTGTTAAATGAAAAAAACCCAGATGCCTGGCCATTCAGCCAAACTCCAGCACTGCAGCTTGTTGAGAGCTTCATCTCCTACTGAGGCAAAGAGCCGCAACTGTACTTTCATCTCATAAGCTTCACAAACAATAAACATCTATTTGACTGGTGACTAGGATACTCCTTTGTAATATTCTTATTTTACCTAGTGCAAGTATCTGCTAGGAAGTACAGAGCATTCAATCCCTCGAGGTCAGCATCCCTCAGTACGTACTCAGCAAGCTACCATAATCGCCTATGCTACTTATTATAATTGTTAATGGGATTTGACACCTTTGCCTTCTGGCTTCAGCTGCAGCCTACACTTATATTCTAAAAACACTGATTAAATTACTCACCTAGTAATTTTCAGGATCAGGCCGACATTTTGAAAAACACACATTGCAATTTGATCTTGTTGTATTATATAAACCCATTTGAAACCCCGGTTCAGCAAATCATTTAAGCCCTTGCTGAAGTACCATTGAGTGACTGCACAAAGAAATATTTTTTGCATATAATATTTGCTCTATGGCATTATCATGTAGTTTTCTGAAAGGAAAGTGGATTAGCCTCAAATGTTGCTATGATTTATTATTTGTTGAGTGCTGACAGTACACTTCAATGGAACTTGAGGAAGTGCTTAAAGTTAAGCACATTTTCAAGTACATTGCTGATCTAGGGCCAAAAAGTTAATCTGAGACCTTCTTTGTTGGAAAGTGTATGCATGACACCAAGGAAAAGCATTCTTTAATTTTCCCTTAAGCAGGAAACACTGGTTATCCATGTGGGTCTATTTTACAAATAAAAGAGTTGACTGTCAACCATTTCTCATTTTGATATTCCAATGCCAAAGAGAAAGCATATCAACTGTTCACATAATATGTTGAATGCAAATTTAGAAAAGTGGCCAACTGGATGCACATATCTTCAGAGATGAAAGAGTAGAATGGAAATGTGCTATATGGGGCCTGCAACCCATCTGATGAGATGTCATGTCCTCTTGGAGGGCTCTGCATGCATTCAGAATTTTTGTTCTGGGCAGAGCCAAGGATATTATCAACTCTGAGTAAATAAAACATCAAAGAGTAACTTTAAAAAGTAACGGACTTTTCTCTTCACACATGTCGGTCATGTAGAAATACCTGCTAGATAGCATTAGCACAGGAGAACAGTCAGTAATCCCAAATTGCTGTAGGTGTCATGTGTCTTTGCTATTACTATGTGAGGTGGTTCTTAATGCTCTATCTAGCTAGAGTGACTACTCAGAACCTGCCAGGAACAGTCTCTACCTTAATTAGTCTGGGATTGTATACTTGTCTTTTTTATTACATGCAAATGCAGAGTCTAACACAATAGTCCCTAACTTTAGCCAAGAAGCTCAATAGGAACAACAACAATAATTATGTTGCCTAAACACAGTTCTGAATCATCTGTGGCTTGTCACTATTATAGTCCAGAAGCTATAGCCTAAGTGAGGCTTTTTTTGGAGACAATACAAGCAAACTCACTATGGCTCCTGAAAACTCTCTTGGAATGTAATAATATAAATGAGGAGGAAATATTCCATGGGGGAAAAAGTGCTTAAGGCAACAGTAATTATATTGCCAAATATAGCATATAGAATCTGCAGAGTGAGAGTTTCCTATAACAAGGGAAATGTAAAATCATACTTGGGGTGTAACTAAATTGTAATAGAATGGCTGGGGGGGCAGTATTTGAGGGAGTTAATATTACATTTCTGGCTAGTAGTGGAAGCACAAAAGAGAGGCTGTTTTCAGAATTGTATTTTCTTTATTTGTGCAGGGAACAACAGTATGTGTTTGGGTGTTGGAAAATCATAACTAATAATAATCTATTACAATCCCCACAGAAAATACCTGCAATAATGCAGCTCCTATCCCCATCTTCCCATTTCCCTGGGATTTCTAAACTGGTAATACAGAATTGAAAGCTCTGGCTTTGGAGAGCTTCCCTAGGTAAAACTAATGAGAGCTTTCTATTTGTTTGAAGGTCAGTCCTGTCCCCACTACTGCGTGCTGTAACAGGAAAGGATTTAGAAGAGTCCTCTTCTCTACCAGATAGCTGAGCAAGGCCTTTCTCTCCCTGTTGAGCTCATTCAGTCAGAGTGTTGAGCCACTGCAGCAAACAGAAACCTCCTGCACTCCACCAAGAAATCTGCATCTTTTTAATCTCCCTGACTCCAGTTATTGCCCTTGGTACCTCCTTCCCTCCTTTTGCATTTTCTCATTAAAAATGCATTTATTCTAACCCCATCCCTTATAGTCTTCCTGTGTTTCTCCTTCTCCAAGCATTACCACTGCATGAATGTGGTTCAGACTCATCTCACACCTCAGCTGCAATCCTCATAGTACCTATGGCACCCTACAAATAGTCCCTTTCTCATCTGAGGTCAAAATGCGGACAAGTAGCATGAATGTGTGTTTACACAAGCAAGTCATGGCACCGAGCCAAAGCCCACTGAAGCCATGAGGGCTTCTCCAATCCCTCCAGCATTTTTGAATCATAATACATACATAAACATTTTTAAACACAAATAAACATAAGCAATGTTTACTCTTTCTCTAGACTTGGTAGACTTTTTTTGTGTGCATATTTCACAAAAATGTCATGGAGAAAAAAAAAGAGAATCACAGCTTTGTGAGTCAGGGAGCAGAAGTTTACCTATGCATCAAGAAAATGCAATAACCATTTTTGGCACAATCAGATGCCAGCTGAAACACCTTTGTAGAGAGAACTGGAGAATTTGTGACCAAGACACTTTAGTAATTGAAACTAATTTAAATGTCTGTTTCTTTCCTCAAAATTTCACTGTTGTGAAACTTGCATGTATCAGATAAAAATTTTCAAGTTTTGAAGGACATACAGAACAAGTAAATACTTGCTTCATTTATTTGAAAAAATATAGCTCTTACCTGGCAGAGGAGCAGATGTGCAACAGCAAACAAGCATTCCTCTGCTGTTTTTATAATTCATTTTGATCTTTTAATGCATTGGCTGTTTTGACAGGTAGCATGAACCAGGGAGGTGGCTGGAAATCTCCCTCTTCTGAAGGGCCCAGACAAGCTGGCACTTCTCCCCGTATCCATCACTATGTCAGTGACAGCTCCTTGGTGTGGAGACTGACATTGCAGTCACTTGCTGCAGCAGCACTAGCAGTTTCTTTTAGCTACATCAGATGAATGTCAGAGGTTACGAAACCAGGGAGGTTACCACTGCCAAAAGAGAGATGTTTTATGCAGATGATCAGTACTGTAAGAATATGAGTGGCAGGGTTAATTCAAACACATTTCCGGTGATGCAATGAGCTAGTCCTTCTACGTCATTTTGCTTTTTAGAAGGTATATTTTTGCTTTTTTTTTGGTGGAGAACATCTAAAAGAAGACTTAATCTATATCCTTACAACATAGACTGTCTACAGTCTGAAACCAGCTTTAAATTGAAAACAGAAGTTTCTAGTTAAAGATCTATTTGGTATTCAAAATCACATTTTAAATACTCGTTAAAGAAAACAACAATAACAAAAAAAACCCAAAGATCTTGTTTATCCAAGAAATACTTGCTGAGAGACTTTAAAGATATTACTGCAAATACTTCAAATTTAAAAGAAACGAAAGCTAAACCAGATCTGAAACAGAAACAATCATTACAGGTTGTTTGATTGGCTAAGAAATACTAATTCTTGTTAAGCCACAGAGCAGAAATGAATTGTGGGGATAAATCTGTCAATCCATCAGTTTGCAGTTTCTGACTTTAGTGGAGATTTGGCAGAAAAAGTAAATTATGTTTCAGAGGGATTCAAGTTTATGTTTTTCTTTAGGATTTTGTAATGTTTTGCGGTCTTTCAAACTCAATGAAACCAAATACATTTTTAAGCAGTCAGTTCACTGCTAGTAAGGGTGAAGGCCCTGAGAGCAGAGCTAGATAGGTCCTGTGGACCCCACTGCCAGTGTTTCTGTAGCCCTCTACAATAGAGACTCTGCACTGGATCTAAATTCTCTTCTGCCTCAGGTGCTGTTATGAAAACGCAGTGTGCAGACACAGCATGTATGGGAACATCATCTTGTTTCATTTGCAGCACAGCTCTCTAAGATTTTGCCTCTGTAAAGCAAAATTCAGGGTATTTCGTTATTTATAGCTATAGCATCTTTTATGAACACTTTTACACTCAGGTCCAAGGTAAGCCATTCAATCCAACTGGCTCTCAGCAGAAGATTTTTTAAAATGCCTTATTGCCACTTCTGTGTGTTGTTCAAGGGTCAACATATTTTCTTAACAAAGCAGTACTCATTGAAAGCAGTAGACTGTAAAGCATAAATCCTTACTGTCGTATAATTCCACCTTCTATATGATATTTACTATAGAATACCTTACAGAAACCAAGGAGAGAGAAAAGCGTCATTTTAATCTTCCAAAAACTTCAGCTGTTTTCCTTCACTTTCTAATATTTCTTCTCCAAAATTTCCCCCAGATTTGTCTCTGGACCTCATTTCTTCATCTTGCCCTGTCTGTGTTACTTCTCCTACATCGGCCTTTTTTCTGTCTCTAACTTTTGAAACTGCTTAAGTTTCACTGTATCTCTACTGTGTCTTTCAGGCTTTCCTCATAAAAGTAAATGAGAGGGACCAGTGAGCACTGTATCCAGACAAAGTTCTGGGAGAGATTGCCAACTCCTGGCAGTCCCTGAACTGCATCACCTGAGTAGCTCAGGTCAAAGCTGACAACTGAACAACAAGAACGGTCTTGGTAATTACCTGAATGCTTTGAGTTTGCTGCAATAGACTTGGTGCCATGCTCCTTACCATCAGCTGGTTGTATCATCCTAACCAGACTTTTGTCAGACTTAAGTTCAAATGACAAAAGGCAAAAGTTTTGTTCTGTTTTATTTTCCTTTCTACAATTCTTTTACACCTATGTTTTAACCCATGATGGTAAGGTCCAACATAATAGCTAGTTACACTGTACACATGTGATCCAATTTCTTCTCAGCTCACAGTGACATGCAGGTTATTATGTAAATGACCTCTCTTAGCTACTCTACAAAATCATTACTATTTTTTCTCTACATTCTAAAAATGTCTTTCAGAAATGTGATGGTTTAATTCATACTTTATTATCCAAATATTTATGTGAAGTATTTTTTTCTAAATTAACTCATGCCAAATAATTTATGTTGTTTTTTATCTCGGCAGAGACTTTCAAATGAGTCATCTTTTCATTCTCATCATCTAAATTAACTTCACAGTTTTATTGACTCTAGTGATAGGCTCTGGGGTCTATGAAGCTTTCACCGTTCTAAACATTTTTTCCTAAAACTTTTTACTGTTCTGAATAGCATGTTAAAACAACTAAGCAAGTTGGAGAAGAAAATTAATATGCTTAACTTGGACAGTAATTAAGAGTTTATATTTCACTGATCATTAGAAGAAGCTGTTTGCCTCATACACTTTTTGGCTGGGCAGAGAATGGATTGAGAGCATCCCTGAGGAGAAAGACTTGGGGGTACTGGTAGATGAAATGCTGAACATGAGCCAGCCATGTATACTGGCAGTCCAGAAGACCAATTGTGTCCTGGGCTGCATCAAGAGAAGCATGACCAGGAAGTTGAGGGAGGTGATTCTTCTCCTCTACTCCACTCTTGTGAAACCTCATCTGGAGTATTGTGCTTAGTTCTGGGGCTCCAAGCACAAGAGGACATGGACCTGTTGGGGCAAGTCTGGAGGAGGGCCATGAAGATGATCAGAGGGCTGGAACACCTCTCCTATGAAAAAAGGCTGAGTAGTGTTTGATCAGCCTGGAGAAGAGAAGGCTCTGGGGACACTTTGTAGCAGCTTTCCAGTACCGAAAGGGGGCCTACAGGAAAGATGGGGGGGGACCTCTTTAACAGGGAGTGTAGCAATAGGACGAGGGGTAACGGTTTTAAACTGAAAGAGGGTGGATTTAGATTGCACATAAAGAAGAAATTCTTTACTGTGAGGGTGGTGAGGCACTGGAACAGGTTGCCCAGGGAAGCAGTGAATGCTCCAACACTGTATGTGTTCAAGGCCAGGCTGGCTGGGACTCTGAGCAACCTGGTCTAGTGGGAGGTGTCACTGCCATGGCAGGGAGTTTGGAACTAGATGATCTTTAAGGTCTCTTCCAACCCATAGCACTCTATGATTCTATGATGATTCCTGCCAGAAACACAACTGCTAACTAAATCAATCTTCTTGAACCGAGATGTACTTATTTGTCTGTTAAAATAGAACTCTCCTAAAATTCTCAGTCCTGTGCATTTTATGTTTTGAGTTAGGAAGGCAAAAGGAAGGACTGAATCAACATATGAAAACTAAGATGGTAACTACCATTATGTGAAGTTCTTTACACTGGTGATAATTATCTAATTCCAGATTTCACAGATCTGCCAGACTATAACCAGATTAACTACATTGTCTTTTTTTTAGGAACACAAATAAATGGCTGTAGCTTCAGGAGAACATCTACTAAACAGTTTCCACTTCTGCTTATAGAAGGCTGGTTCTGTACAAACCTTGTACTTTCTGCCTGCAAACCTAAAAATGTACCATTTCATCATACTTTAATTGATCTTACATTTTTATATTTCCTCTGCAGAAGAAAAGGAAAGTCTTAAGGTTTGCAACTGAGATGTAATACCAGTTCTTAGCTCTGACACAAAATTTCTAAGGCATCCAGGTGAAACAATTTAATAATCTATTAACTGTAGTTTACATATAAGAAAAGGAGGCAGTGATGTTAGCTTTTGTAATCATTTTATACTTCATCAATTTACCGCAATTCTGGAGTAAGAAGCACCTGTATGTCCACTATCTTGCACAAAGGGCCATTGGTCTTATTTGGGTCTAACATTACTGGTAGTGGTAGCAGCATTTGTGTTAGTGATTGTTGCCAGGCCTGGAAATTGCATAATGACCATATAATCCATGAGGAGGCATCTATGTCAATAAAACATTAAATGGGACAAAGTAAAAATTAATTAATTTGACATAATTATTTCATTCTTTGACACCAGCTTTCAGAAATTAAATACTGCACAGCTATTTTATAATTTTGATTAATTCCTTTTGAGTTTTAAAATATGATATCTGCTGTAAATGTTTGTATATGTCATTTATATGCTGTAAAATGTGTGATATTTGAATATTTGAAACAAAATTAAGCAACAGTATCAAAACAATATCTTGCCACTGTACCAAAATGAAATGTTTCCACACTGAACCAGCATCTTCAACAGTTGGGTTTTGTGCTGGGTTTCTTTTAATGTGTTTTGGAATGAAAATAAACTTGGTTTTCAATATCTTCACAGTTAAGTATGCAAATTTCAGACTGTTTTGGAAGTACATGATGCTATTTTTTTGTACGTTTGAAAATTTTCCTATATGCATAAAATAAAATATTTGGTTTTGCCACTTCTCTTTCTCTGTTTTTATCTCCAGTCTTGAGTTTTAGAAGTGCCATTGGGTTCATTTTTCCCTAGGTAATGTTTTAGCAAATCCAATCAGATATAGTATCTTCCCAGAGCCTTGCAAACATAGGATAATGTGTCATTGCATTTTGTCTGTCGAGTTGGTAAATAAAATTTTAGAGCTATAATTTGGAAGATTATGACACAGATAGTAGAAATATCTAGCTCACTCAAACAGAAAGTCAGAAGTGTATCACATGAGCTATGACTTTTGTTTCCATAGGCTGTCTTGGCTTTCTTTTCTCTACTTTGTTAACTTATTTTTTTTCTTTTTCTTAAGTAAAACCAGGCCCAAATTAGTTGATAAGATACCAGACACCTAAAAATGACACCCTTTTTTTGAAACTGATTGGAACTTGGACCTACCCTAGTAAGGCATAATTTTGTGGTTGCAAAATCCAAGACTGAATGTGCAATATCTCATTTTAACACGTCACTGTCATTAATCAATGTCACATTGACAGCTACTCAGCATTCCCCAACATGCTGAAGCACTCTTGTACTTTACAATAGCATCATTTGGCACTTCTATCATACTGTTCAGAAACAAAAGCATTGACAAGCTGCTGCACTGTTGTAAAACATCAGAATGGTTCATGATCATTGGAGGCACTCCAAAGGGTACAGCAAAATAGTTTTGAAGTTCTATGAGCTGTACCGACAAATACACCAGTCTCTCACCTGATAGACAGAGGTTCAACAGCAACAGGCAACAATTTAGCTGAATAATCATCTTGTTCACTTAGTATATTTAAATGGAAAATGGAATTGTCTGAGGTGCTTCATGATGTTATCTTGCATGTAATTTCCAAGGCCTTTGCTATTGACACACCTGCTTATTTTCTATACTTTCGAGCCAGGTAGGTGCATTTCCATTTTGGGGGTCTCCTAGAGATGCAGTAGGGTAAATTCCCCATGTACATTTTCAAAAGCACCATGAGAGAGCATGGTTGCAATCTGTGCTCAGCTTCTCCTGCACTCAGCTTTGGCTTCACTAAGCTATGGCAGAGAACTGTCATCTTTCAAGGCAGATTTCCCCTATTAAATGGGACTACTCTGGGTTTGTATATAGGTATATACAGGCAGAACTGCAAAAGATTTCTGGCATTGCCATGTGTGCATGGTGTGAGCCTGTCCCTCTGTAATAGTGGGCCATGGATGGTACAAAACTA
Organism: Eurystomus gularis; assembly: GCA_013400335.1. NCBI lineage: Eukaryota > Metazoa > Chordata > Aves > Coraciiformes > Coraciidae > Eurystomus > Eurystomus gularis. Next base: position 176,784 of record VZZY01001344.1, read on the forward strand.
AAATCAAGTTAAAGAAGTTGATTTTTTCCTCTGTTGTAGTGATACACATATTACTTACTACATTTGGCTTTTATTTTAGAGATTAAATAGCACTCTATGGATGGAATAATAGACTCCTATACAGAGCTTTGTGCAACCTAAGTAAACTCTTTATTTCAATAATTTAAATAAATCGTTTGATTCTATACCATTTTTAGAAAGAGTTGTTTATGTCCAAGACAGTAAAAATTGTAAGATTACTCTCCTTCTCTCTCTCAAACTCTTACAGGTCACAAACTTCCATTTGCGCAGTTATTCAGAACAAGTTTTCTCTTTGGTTATTAGAGGCACCTGCAAAAGGAATCTATCGATTTAATATAGTATCCCAAGGTCAACATCTTGAGAAAATGCATTGTCCCTGTCCATGAACACCTGAAATTGATGTAGATTATCATAAAATTCATGAAATTTATTATCATTTTCTGTAGGCCAGTAGTTACAGCATCATCTTCTAATTCAATTTCAAAGGTAGCCTTTGCCACCTCCTTTTATCCTAATGAAAGAAGACATTAATCTCCCACTTTTATAACCCTGCATTCAGGGTATGTGATCACTTCAGCTATGCAGCTGTCTGTCTGGAAGATCAGACATAGGTTTATGTTGAACTCATTTCACTGAGATATCAGAGAGCAAGAAATCCTACTGTTCACAACTACCAGTTTCTTGCGTGTGTTTTGGGGAAAGAATCAGCTTTTGCTGCAGTGACACTGGTAAAAACTCTGCTAGAGAGACAAAAGTGGTTAAAAACCATCACACTAGCAATGGTGTTTGCCACAGGGTGACCATATTCTCCAGATCCCCTACCAGCTTCGTTGCCCTTCCCTGGATCCATTCCAGCACCTCAATGTCCTTCTTATACTGTGGTGCTCAAAACCAGACACAATACTCAAGGTGTGGTCTCATGAGTGCCGAGTACAGGGACACAATCACCTCCCTACTCCTGCTGGTCACACCGTTTCTGATCCAGGCCAGGATGCCGTTGGCCTTCTTGGCCACCTCAGCACACTGCTGGTGAATGTTCAGCTGGCTGTCCCTAGCATCCCCTGGTCCTTTTCCACCAGGCAGCTTTCCAGCCACACTTCCCCAAGCCTGTGGCATTGCTGGGGGTTGTTGTGACAGAAGTGCAGGACCCGGCACTTGGCTTTGTTAAACCTCATACAATTGACCTCAGCCTCTCGATCCAGGCTGTCCAGATCCCTTTGCAGAGCCTTCCTACCCTCAAGCAGATAGACACTCCCACTTAATTTTGTGTCATCTGCAAATTTACCAAAGGAGCACTCAATCCCCTCATCCAGGTCATCAATAAAGATATTAAACAAGACCGGCCCCAAAACTGAGCCCTGGGGGACCCTGCTTGTGACTGGCCACCAACTGGATTTAACTCCATTTACCACAACCCTCTGGGCTCAGCCATTCAGCCAATTTTTCACCCAGCAAAGAGTACCATGAGCTGCCATCTTGTTCAACAGGATGCTATGGGAGATGGTGTTGAATGCTTTACTGAAGTTCAGGTAAACAATGTCAACCACCTTGCCCTCATCCACTACGCAGGTCACCTGGTCATAGAAGGAGATCAGGTTGGTCATACAGGACCTGCCCTTCGTGAACCCATGCTGGCTGGGCATGATCCCCAGGTTGTCCTGCACTTGCCACATGAGTGCATCCAAGATGAACCTCTCATAATCTTCCTCAGTACCAAAGTCAGGCTGACAGGCCTGTAGTTCCCTGGATCCTCCGTCCTGCCCTTATTGTAGATAGGTGTCACATCAGCAAGTTTCCAGTCATCTGGGACCTCTCCTGTTGACCAGGATCGTTGATAAATGATGGAGAGCGGCTTGGCAAGTTCCTCCGCCAGCTCCCACAGCACTCTTGGGTGGATCTTTACATAAATATAAATATAAATATAAATATAAATATAAATATAAATATAAATATGGTACAATTCTGCATGTTTATGTTATATGGCTTAGAATTTCATGAAAGATGTAGAAGCAATGCATACATTTATTTGATTTTAAAATACTTTTTCTTTAAGTATGATTTTTTTCCTAATTGTTGAATATACATATTAGTATGCTTTTCCCTGAAGAACCTGATGCTGCTCACATTTGAGAAAAAACAGTAGATCTAATGGATCATTGTTATGATCTACTCTGACAAGTTCTGTGTGCCTAGTTCAAGTCAAAAATATACTTGGATTCTACTTTTTGTCATCACTTCAGGGTTAAATCCCTGTACATCCTTACACAGAAATTCATATGACATCATTTCAAATGTCATACGTGTTTAAGTAGATTTCACACTTGAAGTGCAGCAGAATAATGTTCAGAGATGAACAGGGATTATTAATTTTTTTTAAGGATTTCATTTCCAGAGAGGTCTGTTTTTAAGATCCTAATCCAGAATAGCCTGGAAAGTAGTTTTGCATAGTTGATGTACCGCACATGAATACATCTGCTAAGTCTGAATGCCTATATAAATCCTACAAAGTAAGACTCCGAAATTGCCTAGGTGACAGAATAAATCCATCCTGTACAAAAAGAAAAAAAAACACCAAAAAGAACCAAGTTAAAATTTAGCCTCCAGCTGCCTAACCTTAGTTACTGTATCATGGTTACTGTGTGCATTCCTGGGTTTATAAGTACTTTTTTTTCTAGATAGGAAGATATCTTGAGTTTATTTTTATTGGCCATCAATTTTCTCACAGGATCAAAATATCACAAGCTGATTAGGTATTAATGAGAGTTCATTAATATTAAGTTTCTGGCTCCAGAACCCTGAACATCTGTGATCTTGTAGCTTAGTGAATTTTGAGCACCGATAAAATCTTTCTTTCCAATGAAGCTTATTAATAAATGATTGAGCAATGTAATTTATTACTGGCTGTATTATTGTTTCTTAGAGCTAAGGTTGCATTATAAATTGACTCTTCAGAAAAAGGTAAACCGATTCACTTACTTCAGGTCTTGCCTTGCATTCTAACATATGGTTCTGCTTAAACGTGTCCATGTTTGTAACCTACAGTTGACATTTTTGGCACTCAGAATAGTGTCTTGTAATTACACTAAGTCTAGAAAGGAGGATTAGCTTTTATAGCAGAATTCATAAAATAAAAAATAAAAAAAAAGTTTTAGTCAAATTTATTGGCTGCAATGAGCCCTCCAGAATGCAGACGTCTGGTCTGGTGGAACTCAATAGATTTCTGTTCATTGCATGTGTGCGTGCATGCACACACACACATACATACACATGCACATATAACTACTTTATGCAAGTATTTGTATGCAATAAAATGTTAAATATTTTCACACTTAAAATCAGCTTCCCCACCTGCAGTGATTATTATTAAACAAGCTTCATTTGACAAGTTTTGAAGGCCTTTTTCTCCTTCTTTCCTCTCCTGACCCTTTCTTTCTTAAAATACAGTGTATTAGTTGCATTGGTTGATTGACAAATCTAGTTTTTTGAACACTGTCCAATATTTTCCATAATTCTCACCTTGGTGGAGTATTGTGTGGCAATTTTTGAGTGCTTCATTATGGAATCAAAGCCACAAGAGTTGAAAGAGGGAAAACTGAGCTCTCTGGCAGTATGTTGCTTGTAGAAACCATCACTTATCAGTCGTGAAAGGCACATTCCTGATAGCTGAGTGTTGGTATGAAACTCTGACTTTTATCTCTGCACCAAAAGGGAAAGGTTTCATTTGGGTTAGCAAACACCAGGCACCTACTTCCTTTGCAACAGCCTGCCTCAAAGTGCATTTTAATTCCTGACAATTCCATTCGAAGATCAAGCTCACACAGATGTGTATCTATCAAACAAACCTCCTCATCCTCAAGCATCCTCACCCCTTTTTGAACTCTCATAGGAAAGAAATAGCCAGTAGTAACATAGCTGCCATGTGTTGTACATTTTGAATAAAAACATCTGCATTTTATAGTGGAGGAGGGGATTGTTAAGTTCTGTGTTATTATCTATTTTCTCTTCTTTCATCAGTTTACACATCCAAACATCCCTATTAGACACTGTAGGGCAAAATCAGGATGATTACCTTAAGTTATCATAGTCAAGCATGAACTACCATCTCTCCCTTTGGGAAATAATTAACCCACTATTTATAGACAGTGTTTAGAGGAAAAGGTCTAATTCAAGGATTAAAATTTTTTTTCACTGCTTCCCTGTATTACAGTAGACCTTTAAAGGATGATGAATTCAGGTTGTTATGAGCAGCTATCACTTAACCTCATCCTATTTAACCTCAAACAATTACCTGCAGCACCTGAGCTAGGAGCCTACTAAATCTGGGATCCCTCCTTAGCCTGTAAAGTAATCCTGGCACCTCCCAGCTGCCTTCTGTGTGTAAATGTCTGTCTCTTTCTTTTGATCATCTGCACAGGAAGCAAGGGCGACCAGGCTTCTAATTTAGATACCTCACCTAAGTGTCTGTAATGAGGTAAGATTAATCTAGGCCATGGTTTGTATCTGGAAATGAATATAAAACATTGAAAATGCAGAAGAAAACACATCAAGAAAGGGAACACAAGCAACCAGATCTACTCCAGTGTATCACTCCTGACAAGGTAATGCTTCTGTTCTCCTCTGCTTTAATTGTGCAATATCTGGCAATCATCCTGGACAGTGTTACAACATGAGATGGGATTGTTTAGATTATATCTAAATTTAGTCACCTAAAAGGTAGGTGTTCAGTCCAATTTAAGGGCTTAGTCTCTGTCAATAATCAAAGAGTAGAAGCAGACACCTCCCCAAGGTGAATTTTCCCATTTGAAGATAGGTATTTCAGCGAGGGCAGGCAAATAAACTCAGAGATAACTTTGTCATTACTGGAAAAAGAAAGTTATCTCATGCAACTACTTCAGACTACTCAGGTAAATTTTAGATTGCTGAAGTTAAACAAGTTAATTCCTTTGCAAGTCTGTGGATCCTCTATCTCTAGAGGTACAGGGAACAAACACAGGCCTTTTCAGCCCTAAACTGCATCCTGTCACTATGACTATCTTTAACATTAGTTTGCCATTAGAAACTAATAAATGTTGCCAGTACCTTTTAAACTCTTAACTGTATACTATGTGTTGGGCTTTTTGGGGATTTTTTTGCTTGGTTGTTTTTGGTTTGTTTTTTTTTTTTTCTCCTCCTGTAAAACTACTAAACATATGCTTAACCATCTGGCAAGAAACAATCAAAACTAAACAAACAAGGTGTTTGAAAGTTCAAACAGACTATCAGTCATACTTCTTTACAGATTTTATATACAGGCCTGAATAATAGCACAGTAATGTAGAATGGAATAACAATGTAAAAATTAATTAACATGCCACACTAGGTAGTTTAATGCTCCCATTCAAAATAAAGATACTGTAAGGAAGAGAGTTTCTCTCCTCTTTCTGTCATGCTGGGATTATATTCTGGCTGAACTGTATTTTTTCAGGCTGTTTGTTTTACTAGTCATATATTACCTGTGTCTCCCATGTCCTTCCTTTCTCCTCTGTCTCTTGATTTTCCATCACATTGTTACAACTATCTTAATTTTCAAGGCTCTGTGCTACTTATCGCCTCCTTATCTTTCATTACTGCTGTTATAACAGCTTCCCTGGTACTCTGTCCTGGACCTGCCAATATTCCTAGCTCATTTGTGAAGCTCCCAATTAAACCCCTTGAAGTTCTTCTCCATGCTCTTCAGATACAGAAGAACTGTTCCATGGGTACCTGGATAACCATGAACTTGTCTTTGAGTCAGAGTTTTCTGTTCTAAGCTTTTGTTTAAAAAATAAAGGAATTTCTGTGGAATCCTGCTGCATGTCCCAGGAACTGTGGCTGTACAGGGAGCTAACCAGCAAAGATAAGAGTAATAAAAGCAACATTAGCTGGTGTGTTCTGTTTCTCTATGTATCCATTAGGAACAAAGAAGATATTAGAGCAGGCAATTTCATCAAAGTTTTGTTGGCTCTGTTTCTCCTAGGTGAAGATCCTGGAAAAAATTGATAGGATAGCATATTCCTATTCAAATAGTTGCAATAAAATAAAAATAATACTTTTATTTTTCTTTTGAGGAGTTGAGACACATAATGTAGGGGGGTGGTCAAAACTTGGCCCTTTCTTGTTGTACAAAAGGAAAGAACAAGGAAACCAGTACAGGAAGGTGTGCAATATGGGACAGATGTTCACTACTGGTTCACAAAAACATCAGATTTGGTTTAAGGGGCATGCTGTAAAAGAAACAAAGACTTGATTAATAAAAGGCATTAAAACTGAAATAGAGCCAGGCCCCTTAAAGTCATTGGAGTGCAATGTAGCTTTGGGAAAGCTTTATTCCTGTTGCTGAAAATGAAATGCACACTAATAATTTCACACCCTGCTCTGAATACACAGAGCCCAGATCATTTTACTCCTAGAGCGGTTCAGCTCTGTAGCGTTTGGCTCCTTGGATTTATTGATGTGAGCAAAATAGATCTAAGGCCTTTACAGGATGAGATCCATACTCAGTTTCTGAAACTGAGAAATCAGAAAGGTGGAAGGAACAAAAGTAGATTTTTGTTTGTTTGTTTGGTTGGTTTTTAAGACTTTGGTGTTAAAGTAGGTACCCTTCCCAAGCTTTATGGTTTGAATTCCCATCTCCATCTGGGTGCCTGGAGTTCATTGCCCTTTACTGTTCCCTAGGCATGTGCTGCCAGACCAGGAGTTGGCACTTTAGCTCTGTGTCCTCAATCAATACTCTCCTTACAGGGTCACTGCTAAGCCTGCCATTTTGCCTTCATTTTCTGCCAGCAGGCTGGGGAGTACACAGCAATAGGGCAGCATCTGATGTGATGCTGCTATCAAAGTGACACGTTAGGTAAAAGGTAAGTATTGCCCTCTTTATAAAGGCAAACAGAAAATCAAAACACAGTAATACGGCAGATGGTAAAACAGTAGCAACATGATTTAGAGAAGTCTGATCTTTCAACAATCATGAGATTAAATGAAGCATTATTTATTTATTGGCTTTTCTGGTCCACTTACCATGATTTGCATATAATCTAATGTTATGGAAACTCTTTGAGACCGCAGTAGAGTTCTTCCTTTCACAAAATTTGTATGATCCCTCTCCTGAAATGTTTATCTAAGAAGTAGACTCTGAATACCTTGCACACACTAACGATTTTTTTCTCTTCCTAACCTCTCTGCAAGAAAGGAGAGAACTATTGCTTGATCTACCTGTGGGAAAATAAGATTAAATAATTGGCTTCAAGTCAAGAGGAAGCCTGTGGCTGAGCTATGACTAGCACCCAGATACCCTGAGTCACACTCCGGTGCCTTAACCACAAGCCAGTTCTGTTGCTGACAGACTTTTCTTGGTAGCAAGCCCACGTTTCTGGAATGCATTCCCTGCAGAAATGCAATTAAGTATGTACTTGGCTACTTTTAAAAGAGCTGCAAGCCACACCTCTCTGCTGGGCCTTCCACTTGCTAAATCGCTGCTTCTTAGTTTACTAGTAAAGCTACAGGCGACCGAGAGGCTCGTCTGGAGCTATTTTTATGGTCCTTATGTCTCACTGTAGCCCTGAAAACAAACTCATTTTAGAAATAAATAAATTCAATCAAAAGAAATTCATTTTGACAGCAGAGGATCCCGTTGCTGCTGTGAGTGTTAACCTGTGGTGCGTGTTGATTGGACACGCTCTCTGATGTTCAGGAGGAAGACCCCACCTGAATTCACCTAGGAGGTGTGAGCGGCTAACAGGCAGCCTCCATCAGGTTAAAAAACACGGTATCCTTTTCTTTTCATAGGTGTCAGGGTAACTGTCATCATGACTTTACTTAATTTTTAGAGGATTTGTTTCATGGAGGACCATTTTTGAGCCATTTTTGTATTTGCTGATAGACAGGAAACAGGAATATTCATAAGATTGAATTCCTGTGCATCATAATCTGTTAGGTTTTTATGAGACAATGGAGTAATATGCTAAATTAAATGTGTATGTCTCCTTGTAAGGGCTAAAGTGTTAATTTTTACTTCAGTGCACAAGGAATTAGATACACTCCTGCAGTTGTTGTCCAGCCAAGCCTTCCTATCTGCACCAAAAATAATAGCATCTTGAAGAGAATATTTATTGTTACTAAGCCCCTTTAGACATGGAAGGTAATGTAATATCTTTTGAGTAACTGTTGTTCAAAATATCTGAGGCTAATCGTCACACTGATCAGAGAACATTAGGGTGCCAATCTAAGCAACATTTGGTTCTAATTAACCCTGTGCTTTATTTTTACTATACTTTAAAAAAGAAATTATCATGCTAGAATCTAGAGTCTGAACAGAGTTATTGTAAATATCTTCGCATAGATAAATAATGTTGGGAGTCTGCCAGATCCTTCAGTCATCCTTGCCGTAAGTATGTTTCCCAAGTATTCAGTTTTATAGACAAAAGCAAAGGTAACATATCATCAAAAAACCCAAGTGTATATATGCTTATTGCATGCCTCCTGTATTCACTGCTGTATTTGTAAGCAAATATGCACAAGCATACAACTTACATGCAACACATCTGCCTTCTGCAAAGAAGATCACACAGGAGAAAATATATTTAGCAAGTAATGAGTAGCCTTCTTTCACAGCTAGCATAGCAACTTCCATCTGTGATGAATTAGGGGATATCCCAAGAAAAAATCCTGCATGAGTTTTGTCAGAATAAATTAGTTTTGTGTGCTGTAAAATCAAAACCAGAATGACATGTGATTATTGCTGAATGGCTGGGTCACTCCTTATGTTGCCTTGATTCCTATAAACATGAAAAGGAGCTTTGAAAAAAGAGACATCACAGCCCTGTGCAACTGTGCTCCTTTCGCTGTCGTAAAAGGATATTAATCAGAGTTAGCCCAAGACAGCTTAACCCAGGTCAAGGGATGCTGGAGTGGCACAGTCGTGTCTGCAAGTAGAACTCCTGCAGCAAACAAGCCCCTTATTTGTGTGACAGTGAAGTTCTGGACCCAGGGAAGTCAACAGCCAGAATATTGCTAAGTGTAGTGGTGCCAAAATGCAAGAAATATTGGGGTGCTAAAATTTTACATGAAATGCATATTTTTTAAGTCTTCCATTAGACATTGCAGCCAATAATACTGGTAGATCTTTAAAATCTATACAAACCATGTAATGCTACTTAGGTTAGATCACTGTGATTCTGTACATATAAGGTCATTTGCCCAATGCTCATTTGTTCTGCAGTCTAAAAACAAAGAATTTTTAGCATAAAATTTTAACATCATTAGTGTTACTCCTATCCACAGCTGACGTAAAGTACAGTCATGGTATTTACCATAGATTCCAGATTTAAATACTTTGAAAATACGTATTCTGCTTTTGCCAGGGTGGAATGATCTGCCTGAGCTTACAGACAGCTCAGGAAGAGTTTCCTGAGAAGTGGATCCTCTACAGTCCCTTCTAGACTGAAATCAGAATATTCTAATTTTGTTGCTGACCATTTAAAGAAAATACTCTGGGCCCCGTGCTTACCCCACAATTGTAATGTTTTTTTTTGTCTAAGAGTTTGCAAAGCCCCTCATCAGAGCCCAGGAGTTCTCCTTTAATCTCTGCAAACCTTCACGGAGCAGCTGAGAACTGCAATGAGTGTGTGCGGGTATGAATGTGAAAGGTTACATAAAATACTTTGACTTCAATATTAAATTAAACAGTGTGAAAGAAACAGAGTTGATTACTAACATGAAGTGGATCATTCATTTTCATCTTGAATTCAAATATATTTCCGTGAACAGAACAGCTGCAAGCTCAGGTCCACGGAGAATATCAAATTCAAATATTTTAAATGGAAGAGATGCATTACATAGCATTAAGGGAGTGATTGTCCCAAGGGAAGGTGTATGGCCTTCTGGTTAAAGCTGGACTTATTCTGGGAGCTGCAATGAACCTTGAGCCCTGCCACAGAAATTTGGTGTGACCTACATCACTCTGTGTCCTTCTTCAGCAGTTCATCATGTGCCATTTGAACACCTCCCTCATTGTTTTTAGCACGGCCGCTTTTTAGAGCAGAGACATAGTACAAGTACTGGTCTTTGGGTTGATGGGATTTTTTTTTCAAAATTAAACAAAAATAGCAATTAAAATATGAATATTTTAAATGAAAAAAGCAATTTTGACTTTTGTTTTTAAAATAAGGGTTTTCCTCTCGCTCACCTTTTTTCTTTTTTTTCTTTTGCATATAATTATAGGCTTAGCTGGATGGCTTCTCTTTAATGGGACTTTGCAAGTCTGCATGTTTTACCCAATTACAATTTGAGAGGGAAGGGCAGGGGAAGAAGGGTGAAACTGTAGTTTAAATATTTTTGCTAATGCATTTACACAACAGTTCAGCATGTTAAAATCATGGGGGTTCACTAATAGCATGTTTGCACTTGAATCATAGAAGAAGAGGAAGATCGTATGCATTAGTTTGGACAGTGATGTGAAAACACAAAGTACCTTAGGGAATAGTTTTAGAATCTAAAAATAGGGAATTTTATGTATTATCTAAGCTTCTTGCAGGAGCATTAACCTTCCTAAAGGTGAAGGAAGCCATAATATCACTTTGAATATGACACAAGGATGAAGGAGAATGCTGAAAACCTTCTTAGCAGTTGGTTCAGCAAACTCTGTGCAGTAATGTCTCACAGTGCAGTCAGAAGTAGAACTAAAGCAGGATAAATACACCTTGGAGAGCTTTCACTGGTTTGTCTGGCTGCAGACTACAGTGTAGCCAAAATCTCAAATTCTGAGGCATATTCAGAATCCCAAGGGACCTTCAAACGCCCATAGAAAAATCCTGCTGCTACTGCAATACTAGTGACTGCAATTAAATCAACTTCCAGTGTATTTATACATGATGAATTTACAGCTTTATCATATAAATACACTGCCTTCATTTAAAGTTTCACCTGAGTGGAATATACTACTCCCAGATAAAGACTACCTCGCTATTGGTGATTTGCCCAATCCCACCTGCTAAAAAACATGAAGAAAAAAAAACAGAGTAAAACATTTCTCAGTGGCCTATTTGAAGGCCTAGACAAGCATGTGGTGAACTTTAGACATGAGCTTGAGTTTCCAGCATGTGTTTAAAGTTAAGGGCTTTGCCCAGCTGAAACCAATGTGAGTCAGGAAGGTGAAACCTGGCCTTGAATAAGCAAGTCAGGTTATGTTGCAGCATGATGTCAGGAGGGATAGAGTTAAAATCTGCATGTGAAAGCAGCCAAGCACAAGCTATACCCTAATGGTGTCAGGTCAGCATTTTGGATTTCAAGTTAGATGTGGTTTCCCACACCCAGCACTGCCAAGCACCACTTTTTATGGGAAAAAACTAGCCAGATGTCTTTCCTAGACTATTATAGAATTTGAAAAATATTTTTGTTGAATATATATGTCTGTGTATGTATATCCATAACTCCAAATCTATAACCATAACTATATATATCATTTGCAAATTTATATATATACATGTAGATACATATGTTTCTATGAGAACCGGTAAACAACCTCCTGGTGCCCTGAGCCAATGTCTAATTTATCAGCAAGAAACTATTCTTAAAGCAGGGAACCACCAGATATGAACCCGAGGTTTCTGAAAGCATGTGTTGCTAAAGACTGTTATCAGGTGGTAGAGAGCATCTAGAAACCAGCATTTTGCACTTAACTGTGAGTTCAGAAGTTTCTTTTTAGAGCAGTCCAAGGAACTGGCCTTTCTTAAAAAACAACTAACCGCTGACAGTTATGCAATCACACAAACAACTTAAAACATAATAATATTATTTAAGTCCAAATTCTACTGTGACTTACACTCCACATAAGCCTAAAATGATCTTGTGGTTGAAGCAGTGGAACATTGCTCTGGGGATGCCACATATTTAATGTGACCTCGAGCCGCTAGGTATCCCTCTGCACCATACGACTAAATAACTGGGGGGTAGAGATCCTCTTGCACATAGTCTGGGTAGAGACTGCCTTCTCCTATTGTAGCAAGCAATATAATGGAGCCTTCATCATATTGAGGGACTCCAAATCCTGTTGTAACATACTAAGACTCTCTGTTCTAAAAATGGATCCTCCCCCTTGCAGGAAGTCATTGCAGACACTTTATAAAGGCTTTCTGAATTCTGAACAGGGATGAGAAGTCAAAGAGCATAGATTTCTCACTGAAGAAATATTCTCTAAGTTTTAGTTTAGAAATGTCAAATAAAGTATTTGCCACAAAAATCATCAGACATTCTGAAATAATATTCCAAACATTCTTCTTGTGGTTCCAAATAGATTTGCTGAAGTACAGAAAAGTTATTTTGAATCAAAGTTTAAAAAAAAAAGAAAGAATTTCCTTATGAAATTTTATTATTAAATATTGGCAAGTTTTTATGTAGACTCTCCTCATCAGAAAACACGAGCTTATTGTCCACATGTATGTTTTTCTCCAGGGGAAAAAACATGGAAGTGTTCTAATGGGAAAAATGTTCATGAGTTTACACAGAGGATTCTAATATAGCAAATCTGTAGTTCCATAAAGTATAAGATGACATAAAGCAAGACTCTTAAAGTAGAATTATAATTTGGCAGTTTTAAAAAACTGAATAGCATTATAGTAAGTGCATAAAAATATTTTCCTTTTTTCAACTTTATCTAATCCTCTGGAGTGTGATTTATTTATAATCTGTAAGAATATTTTTATTAGCTATCTTTTCTATTACTGCCCATCAGTATCTGAAGTGGCTTAATGCCCGTAATGCATACTGTCTTGGCTAGCACAGAAGGACTCCTAGAAGTCTTGTTGTTTAATAGAAAGCTTGCACGTAGAACAGGGTCTTGATCACTGGAGGTAGAGTTCCACCCATCTCACCTACCTTTGTCTTCTAAAAGTGATATGTCTAGTCTAAATTACTCATCAAAGCTCTTTCTATAATTAACGAGCAGACACAGGTACTTACAAAGGGGTATCTGTCCCATCCAAAGACATATGCCAAAGACAGATGGGATAAACTATGCTCTAGTGATGCTAGTCTCCTTTGACCACAAAGCATGAAATTAGATGTCTAATTTCCACATGGTTAAAATTAGGTGAGATAAAAATCCTCTTTGGTCCCCAGTCTGTGTAAACACAAAATGTAAACCTTGAGGTAAAAAAAGTAATAAAAGGCTATGCATTGCAGAGCTCCTGTGAGACATTTTTCCTGTGATGAGTTTGTGCCAATAGTGTCTACTTTTTCTGCACTCATTGCATCAGTACATTTAAGATCTGTTGAAGGGACTGTGTACTTGGAGCCCTGGAAAGAAATGCAAGTGGTTGTTGCTGGGAAGGTAAATAATGTTTTCCTTTGTGTCACACTATGACTATACTATATGGCTTCTACCATTCAAAAACTCTGTCCTTCAATGGACTTACTCTGTCCTTCATGGATTTACTAGGGGCAAGCCCTGCCTGACCAACCCAGTGGCCTTTTACAATGAAGTGACTGCATCAGTCGACAAAGGGAAACCTATGGATGTCATCTATCTGGACTTCTGCAAGGCCTTTGACACGGTCCCCCACAACATCCTTATCTCTAAGCTGGGGAATTATGGGTTCAATGGGTGGGCTGTTTGGTAGATAAAGAACTGGCTGGATGGTCACATCCAGAGAGTGATGATCAACGGCTTGATGTCCAGATGGAGGAAGGTGACGAAAGGTGCCCCTCAGAAGTCTCTGCTAGGACCAGTATTGTTTAATATATTCATAAATAATATTCACAGTGGCATTGGGTGCACCCTCAGCAAGTTTGCGGATGACACCAAGCTGGGGGGTGCAGTTGATATGCCAGAGGAATGGGATGCCATCCAGAGGGACCTGGATAGGCTGGAAGGTGGGCCCAGATGAACCTTACGAGGTTCAACAAGGCCAAGTGCAGGGTCCTGCACCTGGGCCAGGGCAACCAGCATTATCACTATAAGCTGGGAGAGGACATACTGGAGAGCAGCCATGTGGACAGGGACTTGGGGGTATTTGTGGATGAAAAACTGGATATGAGCCACCAATGTGCAATGGCAGCCCAGAAGGCCAATCACATCCTGGGCTGCATCAAAAGAATCGTGGCCAGCAGATCAAGAGAGGTGATTCTGCCCCTCTACTCTGCCCTGGTGAGACCTCACCTGGAGTATTGTGTCCACTTCTGGAGCCCCCAGCACAAGAAGGATGTGCACATATTGAAGCATGTCCAGAGGAGGGCCACAAAAATGGTCAGGGAAATGGAGCATCTCTTGTATGAAGACAGGCTGAGAGAGTTGGGGCAGTTCAGCCTGGAGAAGAGAAGGCTCCAGGGAGACCTTCTAGTTACCTTCCAGTACCTGAAGGAGGCCTACAGGAAGGCAGGGGAAGGTCTATTCACAAGGGTTTGTAGTGATAGGACAAGGAGTAATGTTTTTTAGCTACGAAAGGATAGATTTATGCTGGATATTAGAAAAAAGTTCTTTAGCATGAGGGTGATAGATCACTGGAATGGGCTGCCCAGAGAGGTGGTGGAGGCCCCATCCCTGGAGTCATTCCAGGTCAGGCTTGACGGGGCTCTGAGCAACCTTATCTAGGTAGAGATGTCCCTACTTGAGTAGGGAGGTTGGACCAGATGAGATCTAGAGGTCCCTTCCAGCCTAGAACATTCTATGATTCTATGATTTCTTTAACTCAGCAGCTGAAAGCATTTTTACACCTTACCTAGTGGCTTGATGGATTCTTTGGAAATGAACCTGTGGCAATTCACTGGTAGTTTTGCAAAATCCATTCTGTCTCGACTCATTATACACAGCTTGAGAAAAACACCAAAAACTTGGATTTTAATATAACAGTGGTAAAGAATCACAGAAAAAAAAATTTTCTCTTAATGCTGAACAACTGATATTCTTCCTACTTAGGAAAATAATGTACTCTATAGCCACTAATTAAGGCTGTCCAAATTAACCTGGGAGTCAGTCACAGAAATTCCATTGCTTTTGCTATTGTTTAAAAAGGAGCATTTCAGGAAAGTTCTCGTACTAGTTACTTTCTTATCCATTCCTCCTGATCTTCAGTGTGAGCAACCACTTAGGGAGTTTACTTGATCAATTCCACTTCAATCATAAATGGAGATACACGTAATTTCTTTCTGCTCATGCTCAGAATGAATCAAATTCTCCAGGCAGATCTTTAAAGTGGCTTTTTCTCAATCCATTTTCAGACTGATACAGAAAACGTCCCAAGGCCTTAGTGTTAACTGTATTTTGTGGTAATGAAAAAACTGCAAGTTAGTGCTTCTTGTCAAGAGGAGAAATGATTCTTTAATCCATTTTGGATGTCACTGTTTAAGTTTTAGCTGATCCTGTAACAAGTGGAAGTAAAATTCTCTCTCCCTGTGTTTATTTCTGCTTTTATTTTTCATTTTTATAGTGCCATTCAAAACAGTATTAGCTGAATACTTTCCATGTCCAATTTCTTAAAAATACTTGAGTATGTAGAGGATTTCTGAAGTTTCTCTCTTTCCAGAGTGAAATCTGTATTTTGAATGAACTTTCCAAATTTTTATTTTCCTAAGTTTTCTTAAACTGTGGTAGACTTTGAATTTGGGTGAAAAGAAAACACTTCACATTTTTTATTATATTATAGAATTAAATATAAGAAAAAATGTTATGACTTTTAGGTAAAACATAGTTACAAGGGTTTCAAATCACAGCACTATGATTACTGTTGCTTGTTATTAATAAGATACCTCTCCTTTCTCTATATGCCATTTCCTCAAGCCTTGAGTGTCTGTTGTCATATCCAAAACTTTTTAACCCTGGAAAACATCTTATCTAGGTTTCCAAATACCATTACACCTGTTCCAACTACTTCAGTTCAGATTTTTTAAATAATATTTTATCTATTTGCTAGTGCAAGATGCACCACAGGAAGCAGATGGAAAAGAGAGAAAGGAGGGAAGGGGCTTTACTTCTCCCCATCCCACCCCATCTCTGTGCCTCAGCATCATTCTCAGGTTTCTCTGTCCTATTCCTTCCAATACAGTGCTCAGATGCAAAATCTCCCAGGGACTTCCTCCATACATACTCTTCCATTCCTCTTAAAATACTCCACCACTGATCTTTGATTAAGGCTTCTTTATCCTTTACTGAAATAATTACTAATGCTAAAATGGGTTCTGCAGGACTTCCATGCAGTGATTGTTACCTCTTTATAATAAACAGAGTGGAAAGGAGTTTAAGCCACTGAGTTCTTACCATCTTTCCTATGTGACTGAGAAATTAGTCCAAAAGAGTTTAGATTTTCTTCAACTATGAGATATTTGGGACAGGTTGAAGAGTGAAGGCAGATTATTTTTACTGATGGGGTAAAGGAATAATGGAAAAATTAATAAAATAGTGAATATATGAATGAAAGCTGACTAAATAAAAGAGAATAAAAAATTAGTGACATATACAGCACTGAAAGTGGTTATGCTTAGTAGTCAAGGGACAAGAAATAAGCCTCAGGACTGGCTAAGGACCTGGACCTCTGCATCCACAGCAAATGATCACTCAGGAATTTGGCTTTTGCAAGCGGAAGGTTTTGTGGAAGACAAGGAAAATAATTCAGTCACGTGACACATTATTTTATGAAAGAGCTAAATGCCTACTTGTCAGTGGGTAATTCCTCCAAGGGCAGAATCTGGCCTCCTGGAATCCATTTCCTCCTGGAATCTGCACAATGGTGCATGGGGAGACTGCTCACATGAGTGCCTGATGGTATATTGGCATCTCAGATCACCTGAATGCTAATATGATTGTTGTTTAATAGGCATCAATTCCTTCTCCATGAGTAATTGAGTGGATATAAGGATATATAGTTGAGGAAGCTGGCCAGTTGGCTACATTGAGACCATTCCAGTGTTCCCTTCTATAGTTTGTGAGTTAACTTAATGAGAAATAATATGTATATAGATTGAGTTTGGTTTTTTTTTCAAAAAACAAACACAGCATCCATAACTTAATTTATCACAGCAGCCACTCTCAGGCTAGCTTGTTTCTACAGTACCCAATACCAGTTTGGCCAGATGTTGTAGCAGGAGAAGCAGAGGCAGTGAGGGATTTAACTGGAAGCAAAGCTTTTCTCCCTCTGAACTCTCAGAGAAACATCTGCAATATTTTAGAGGTAACATGTAGCTTGTCCTTGATGCTGGCTATTCTGAAAGGAACCTGAAAATCTCTTCTGCAACTTCAGTTAGTAAACAATTTGTCCAGTCTTTGGCTCAAGCCTATCGCCATGCACTTCCCAGGCTCCTGGAAGACCCACGAGGAATATGTGAGAGCATAGGAAATGTGAGATGGGAAAGACTGCTGCTGTACTCACCTCCACCCACCACTGACCCACTGCAGCTTGAACACCATCCTCTTTCCTCTTGAAACAGTTATTCACTGCCATGAACAAGTATTATTACCATTTTGCAGGTTATCTACAGCTCTTGGCTTTTTAGTATGTGCTGTATTTGGTTTGGAGGTGGCTTTTTTTTACTGTTATTATTAATGAAATACAGCTATAGGAAAGAAAAACAACTGGCAGCAACTCAGAGGTACCCTCTATAACCTATAGAAACCTGTTTGAAAAGCTTGTATATGTTGGCACTGATGTCCAACGCATATTGCAAGGGCTGATTGGAAAAACCAACTTTGACTCCACACTGACATGCTGCAGACTGTTGGAAGGCTGATTTCAAAAACAGAAAGCTTGAGGGAGTAGTGATATCCATCTCCTATCTCCACTCCCCTAATTTTTTTCCCCAAGCATTCAGCCATCAAAGTACATCTCATGAAATGGAAGATTCATGAACATTTTGCAGTACCAGACTCCAATAACAGAGTAGCAATTAAATTGACACGTGTACTGCTTGCAATAACAGCTGCCAATGCTTTCCAACTTCTTCTAATGGGGAGGCAAATTTATTAATCATAGAATCACTCAGGCTTGAAAATATTTCTAGGATCATCAAATCCTACCTATTAAGTCAGAGGGAAAATTAAGATTATATATATATTGCTAAGGATTAAAAAGTATCATGCTAAGATAAAATAAGCTTGTAAATTGGTTGCTAGAAAGATGCTAGAAGGATTAAATCAATCATCCAAAAGTCAAAAATTCACAACAGTGATTTTATTGCAAAGCAATCTGATCCATAGGGTTAAAAAAAAAAAAGAAGAAAAAAAAAAGATGTAAATGTCTATCAAGTTTACACAAACCTCTTGCATTTGTTATGCTTATTTACTGGGCTATATTCCTATGTCCCTTTTTACTTATTTTGGCCATAGTGGCTGTCTAAAGTAAGATGTTAAATCAAAACACTCTAGTTGTATCAACAAACTTCTTCACTAAGTTGTAAAAGGTGATATGTTTGCTTAAGGGCTTTTCCTTTCATTTTTTTTAAATTTTGGTAATGTTTCTCTGGAAAAAGTTGCAGCTTAAAAGCCCTTCTCATTCTAAAACAAGAATTTCCACGCAGAGTTTATCAGTGTAATTAAACTGGCATCATTTCCACTTACATGGAAAAGTTGTCAAGTGTGCTTACTTTTCCATGTAAGCATCTTTAAGATCAAAGACTGGTTGGGAAACTTTTCAGAGGAAATGGCTCTATCTGAAATAAGAAATTCTACAGATATCTTCTACCAAAGCCACCAACCCAGTGACCTGTGCTTGCATAAATTCAGCCTGTAGCTATAACAAGGTTTAAATTAATTAAGTTTTATCGAGTAAGATTCACCTCAATTATCTGTTTGAATTTAAAAGTTAGATGTCTAGCCTAGCTAGTTGCTTAGGTGCTCTCTGTAGTCAATGGAGAAAGATGGGCATTATTGCAGGTGATGACTCATCCTGCTGTTCTGGAACACCTGTTTTAAGAATGGGCTGAAACATCCTTTGGATGTGCATCTCTCCTCTGACTACAGACAGAACCTGTGTGCAGGGCTTGGATATGCACCTGAGTTTAAAGTGACTAAACATGAGTAGCAAAACTGCTATTTAAGATCTAAACTTAGATAGCTGGACAGATTATTCTTCCTGACCACTACAAACTATATTAATAAAAATATAAGGCACACAAAAAATGACTAATTACACATGTATGTCTCCGTCAATAGAGACAGTTGTCTCAAGGTTTGTTATTTTCCCCAGAAAACAAAGTGAAGATACTCTTCATAGCCACATTTTCCCACATTTTAGGTATTTAGATCTTCAAAGCACTGTCTTCTTTTCAGATTCTATAGGATTAATCTCTTCAAGGACAATGGACTTGCTGAAGTCTATCTTTGACTTTTCCATCTTAGAGTTATAACAGAGGAAAAAAAACATCACAGAAGAGAGAAATTCTCCTAGGACACCTGCTTTACACTTCCAGAAATCTCTTCTTTGCTGTGATCTATGCCATTCAACATATTTACATGTGCCATGGAAAAGACAGCATACAGCGTGCTAATAAAACTGTAAATAATATAAATTTTCTTGGAATGGTCAAACATAAAGCTGATTGTAAATAGTTGCAGTTAAATAACAAAAGAGTTAACAAAACAAGACAAATAATAAAAAAAACAGTTGGTTAAATAACAAAATAGCAGATGAATATATGTATGTAAGCAGGAGAAGGGAATAACCCTCCTTAAAGAAATATAATGACTGCTGTAAATAGGGCAGGGATGGAAAATCTCTGAAAGCATTGACTCGGTATTCAGCTGTAGCCAAAAACCAAAATACAAACTTGGCCATTCAAAGAAAAACAGAAAATATCATTGTACTGCCTTATATACTCTTTTGTCTAGGTCTCAGACACTGTGTGTGTCTCCAGTCATTCTCTTTCAGAAAGAATATCGGAGCAGTTGGAAAAGCAACAAAGACGATCAAAGGTATGTAGTGATTTCTATATGAGAAAAGGTTAGAAGGTGTAGGAAGAAGGTGACTCAGAGATATTATAGCTAAATAAAATCCTGATGTTATGAAGCATGTGACTGGAGAGCAGTGGCACAAGAAGCTAAGGGGCTCCCAGGTGGCAGGTTGAAAACAAAGGAAGGAAAAGCAAATGCACTGAGTTATGGAACAAACTGTGGAATTATGTTGCAGGGTTCAAAAGTACAAACAGAGCAGAAAAAGGCAAGAAAATGTCACAGAAGCTAGATCTTCCACGGACTTCTTAAATGAAGGTCTAGATACAGCTTCTATGTCAAAAATTCCTGGACATGCTGATTCTCAAAATCTAATTTACTAAGAATCACTCTAGGGCTCCTCTTTTTTTAATCCTCTTTCTTTTAGATTTCTGTACAGCCCACACTGGGCTAACGGGACCTTTCCTTCACCTGTGTTGCAGTTCTTAATGGCTCGCACATTCTCACAAGTCGTATGAATACAAAGGTCCCCTCTTGCAGGTCATTAGACACAGCTGATCTGTATGATTACAGATCCACTGAAACAACTGGCTTCAGATCATGTTGAAAAGGAATACACAGAATTTTGAATGTTTTTCTGCATTGTAAAGCCAAATGTTTGCAAGTAAGATCTGAAGACTTCTGAAAAGGTCTGCAGCAGTGATATTCTTTCCCTGGTGGCATTTCTTGCCATGCCAGAATGACCCCAGAGAGATCCAAAGCAAAGGAAGTGCCTGTTTTACAGCTACGTTTTCCATAAAAGACACCAGTTCATCATACACCATTTCTTTCTCATATTGAAGAAGTCATTCACCTCATTTTTTTAGTCTTTTTAGCTTAAATGTCATGCACTATATCACATTTGTAACTTTTAGAAGCTTCATCTGGCATTCTTGGGCAAGATCTCTAGACACCACATGGGGGAAAACAACTTTCAGCACCTATATTTTTTATCTCCTGTCAGAAGTGGTTATTCTGAGTCAATACAGCACAAACAAAAGTACACACTCTCAGTGCCCCAAAAGCTACAAGCTTAACTCAAGCCATTTCATCCTAAAGAGTAGCTATAGGACATTGCTACTATCTGTTGTATCGTGAATTCTTGAGTAGAAGATATTTCAGTTCTGGGTCTGATATAGGAGCTATATCTGGAGCCTTTTGTCATCTTTTAACGCAAATGACCTCATGTTACTTATTGATGTTGATATTTGTTAGGGGTAGTCCTAATGCTAGGACCTGCACAGACCTAGAGGAAAGTCAGTCCATCCTTAAAGTAGAAATTATATTTGAGTATCAGTGTTAACAAAACAAAGTGGATTTTTATGGAAAGGTGAATTTTTATGGAAGAAGCATTTGGTCTGTTGGGCATGTCTGCCTCCAAACATGCAGTATGGATACTTTTGGGGTTTATACTCAGACTGAGTACTTCAATATATTCAGGAAGAATATTATTCTAAATCTTCAGGGCTAAGTTGCATTATGTCCAGAGCTGCAATTTTTGAGAGCTGCATCATAATGAAGAAGTCAAACAGAATTATATACTGGTATTTTATTTAAATGTTAAGAAATCCTTTAGGCTGACTATATAAACACAAGGCTCCATTTATGTACTTTTCATCTGTATGGATCCCTCAGATATAGATATGTCCCTTCTAATATGAGGCTGTATATGACAGATACATTCTGGTTTTATGTCAACAAGTTATGGACTTCTGAAAAAGTCCTTCATTAACACTTGTATATCTATGCATGTAATACAGGAATTACACACATACATCAGTAATGGCATGCGTGCAAAAAAATGTCTATATCCACCCATATACAGTTATCCCAGGAATACATACGACTTCTTAATGATTTTAAAGAAAGAAAGAGTAAAGATTTCTGTAATGAGTTTGCTTTTCAATGATCTATAAGTTCACCATACAATAAGAATAACAGTTCGGGGTATAAACAAGCCCTAATAATAAATTCCACAGCGTATAAATAGTTGGATAAGAACTGAAAGATGAGATTTATACTATGGAGTCTAGAATGAGACAGCAAAAAAACCTTCCTCCGACCTTTATTGTCAGAGACAGTTTCTGAAGGGTGAAAAAGGAACATGGTGTGAAAGTTTCCTCTCCTTCAGCCAGCGAAGGCCAGTCTGTTGCTATAAGGCGTGATAATAGCCAAGAAAATATACAGACTCTCCACTCAGACAGAGGCCATTTCTGCACAGGGGTCTCTACAGTCCACCCTCCCTAAATACGTGAGTCTTCAAAGTACCTGCAGATCATTGGCTTGGTCGTTGCAAATGCTTAAGAAGTGCAGCCATATATTTTACCACATCTGGTAGATAAGAAGCCCTCCTTCCTGGCTGCTCATGGCTTGGATGGGACTATGCTTATGCGGATAAAACATTGGCCAGCCCAGAGGGTGGTGGTGAATGGAGTTAAATCCAGTTGGCAGCCATTCACAAATGGCGTTCCCCAGGGCTCAGTATTGGGGCCAGACCTATTTAATATATTTATCAATTATCTGGATGAGGGGATTGAGGACACCCTCAACAAGTTATCAAATGACATCAAGTTAGGCAGGTGTGTTGATCTGCTTGAAAGTAGGGAGGCTCTACAGAGGGATATGGACAGGCTTGGACTGACAGACTGAGGAAAATGGTATAAGGTTCAACAAGTGCTGGGTCCTGCAATTGTGTCACAACAACTCCCAGCAATGCTACAGGCTTGGGGAAGAGTGGCTGAAAGCTGATCAGCAGGAAAGAACCTGGGGATGTTGATCGACAGTTGGCTGAAGGTGAGCCAGCAGTGTGCCCAGGTGGCCAAAAAGGCCAACAGCATCCCGGTTTGTATCAGAAATAGTGTGGCCAGCAGGGGTAGGGACTGGTTGTCCCCCTGTACTGGAACTGATGAGGCTGCACCTCAAATACTGGGTTCAGTTTTGTGCATCTCATTACAAGAAGGACTTTGAGGTACTGGAACATGTCCAAAGAAGGGCAATGAAGCTAGTGAAGGGTCTAAAGAACGAGTCTTCCAAGGAGCAGCTGAGGGAACTGCAGTTGATTAGCCTGGAGCAAAGGAGGCTCCAGGAGACCTTCTCACGATCTACAGCTACCTAAAAGGAGGTTGTAGTAGGGTGGGTGCCAGTCTCTTTTCCCAAGTAACAAGTAATAGGACAAGAGGAAACGACCTCAAGTTGCGCCATGGGTGGTTTAGATTAGATATTGGGAAAAATTTCTTCACAGAAACGGTTGTGAAGCACTGGAACAGGCTTCACAGGGAAGTGGTTGAGTCACCACCCCTGGAGGTATTTAAAAAATGTGTAGAGCTGCTGCTGAGGGACATGGTTTAGTGGTGACTTGGCAGTGCTGGGTTAAGAGTTGGACTTGATGATCTTGAAGGTCTCTTCCAACTGGAAAAATTCTGTGATTCTGTAATATATACGTATTCTCTCTGTATAGGCATACATACCTATGAGTGCATACAATTGTGTCTATGTTAAGTTCCAGATGTCTTGTGTGATTGCACCGTCTAAGTACAATATATAATTTTTTGAAATCTCACAATGTGGTCATCTCAAAATGACATTTCCTTCCCACCTTAAAAGAAGACTGATTTATTATGGTCAAGGCTATTTATTATGAGGTACTTCAGCTCAAGACCTGTTTATTCAGGAAAGGTTGAAAAGATCATAAACATTAAGTTTCAATTCATCAAAAAGGAATGGAACATCTGTAATGCTAACTTTTCAAAAAAGTCAATCGTGAATAAAATTTCAGTCTAGAAAATTAAATTAATTTTAAATTGTTAAAAAAATATCGGTGGCTGGAATAAATGTAACCACAGTACCTACTTCAGCTTTAACCATAATTATGACTTACACAGGCTATTTGTAAAACATCAAAGCATTTTCTAGAGATACAGACTAAAGGTACTATTGAAATGCAGCCGAGTTTGTGGTGGAACATAGCACCTGCTGTAACAGTGTATTGTATCACGTTAGGTGGAGATTTGTGTGCTTGTGTTGTGGAGGTACATGCACACACATGTACAATTTAATTTTGTTATTAATATTACATTCACATTTTCTATATGTATGCAGCATAATTAGAATTGAAAGCCCCAATTACACTGAAGTGAAAGCCTACTTATTAATTGACAATAGGCCTCAGCTAAGTAGCAACAAAAGAAGTGCTTTGTTTGGCAACCTTTGTTTAAAATGTCCTTTGAAAACTCTTTAAGAATACTATGAATAGAGACTGAACAAACCTTTAATCCTCTTCAGGTCACATATGTGCTGAAGTGAATAATAGTGTGAGGTCTTTTTCACCTTTTGAGTTCTTTTAAGCCAGTAACCTAACTTGAAATGAGATAAAGAAAAGGCCTAGGAAAGCTTGCAAAACTCTAACTTGTACACTTCTGGCTTATTTATTCTGCTGCAATAAGCCCAAAGATGCAGTACATGTTAGAGAGGCGTATAAATACTCAATATTTATAATTCCATTCATAATTTTCTTGGTCCCTGCCAGTTATTTCTCTTTTATTCACTTCAAATGCATTTAGAACCTTAGAACATTTTTTTTTTCATTTAATGCTCCTGTTCTTTTGTGAGTATCAGTGTGAAAATCTTTCCTTCGTGCTACAGTCCCTTTTTCCTATTCAACACTAGACTGCACACGATAATTAAACCTTGGGGGCTTGGAGATTTTGGTCTAAAGCTTAAAGAAATGCAGTAGTGAGGCCTCTTCTCCCTCGATCTTCTACCACTTGCTGTGGGGATTTTCTTTAGTTACACATGGCTTCACAGGTAAACAAGCTTGAAAAAAAAATCACAAGCAGGAATTGAATTAACACCTTAGCATTGCTTATAATGAACCAGTTTGCTTAATTACATGATCGAAAAAATTATGTTCTAAAACATGACAGGGCACAGACTGAAGTCTCTATTCAGGCAAACACCCATAGAATTACTCTGAGGCATTTGCAAGAGGAACACCATCCCAGACAACACTAAAATGGCAATGTAAAAATGCCAAGCTTCTATTTGCATTAAGATACATTTTTTTTTCATCAAACATAAAGAAAATTATAGGACCTTTCTTTTACTTTTGTTTCTAAATGACACTCTTCAAGCATCTCCGTGACTTTGAAAGTAAGCTTGTGAGCACATGTCCTGAGATACAGGTCTGTAAACGTGCAATGCATTTGCCACTGAAGTAGGTAAAAAAAACCCCCACAAATTAGTTGAATGACCAAAGGACAGAGAGGCATCCTAACCAAGGGCCAGTCCACTGTGAGAGCTCCCCAGGCACCACAGTAGGTTCTAGACAGGCTGCCAGGGCAGGGGAGAGTCAGCTACACCCCAGGATGATCCCGATACAGCCACCAATCAGGTCGTGCTGGAAAGACTGGAGAAAGTTTGGATGGGTATGGGGTTTGAGACACTTTGAAGCAGCTGAAGATGGCAGATATGCAAGGGAGGCCACAGGATGCAATGGTGTTTGAAGACTGTCCCCAATACTTGTGTTCCTCAAAGCTCAGGTAAAATTTCTAAATAAATGCCTTGTGTTGTTCCTGGGATTCTCCCTTAGCCCTCCTGCTGGCCCCATCCATACAAAAGCATTTCAGACCAGAAAGGGTAATGTCCAATGAAAAATCCTATCTGACACAAATACTTGCAAATCTATTTGCCTTTTCCTTTCTTGTACTGTGTATGAAGACATACCATAATATGAAGAGTTTTTTAAGCACACATGAGGCTGCATAGCTAACTACTGCTAACATCAATCATAAATTGTTTTCCTTCTCAAGATTGAAATCAGTTTAACAGTAAAACACCAGCTGCTTCCAAAGACAAATGCATTGTTTAAACCAGAGCAAATTATTTACAAATAGGTTTCAATATTCAGGGTCTGAATTTTGCAGCATGCGTGAAAAATGTTTCTGTGCAGATCTATCAGCTGTGCAAGCACTTGATCACTTATGCTGAGCAATCTGGGAAGCAAGTAATTGGCATTTCTCTGAGCTACTGCTCTGATCAGCTATAATAATTTCTGGAGTTCCATAAGAACATCCTGCATATTTTTAGCTTCATAGTAAAAGCAGTTTTTTGCATATATTATTTCTTTTTTTTTTTTTCTTTTTCTGTTTCAGTACCCACAGCTTTACAGAGAGAGTGCATTCTTCTGAAGATGCTTATCTCTTAAGGTGTTTGTATATACCACTGCCTGCCATCCTCTCTGTAAGGCCAACCACCAGAACCATAAAAAACGTTGTCTGCTGCCTTAACTGTGAGCATTTAGTTTTAAAAAGGACAGTTGCTTAGCTGGACTCTTCTCTTAAGGAAATTAACTTTTTATCTCAAAGACAGCTAATTTAGCTCTCACCACCTTTGTTTCCACTCCCAAGTACCTTCTTATCTTGGGTAATCAGGATGCAGGGATTCCCAATCTATCCCTCTTTATAGCTCTATTTCAGTAGTGTTACTGTTTGAACTTCATACCCCTGGATAAAAGGACTAGCACACTAGCTCAGGAAGTAGTTTTAAGCACGAGGTAAATATGCGAGTTACTTAACAGCCCATATATGAACTCAATTACATCCTTCATCTCTTAAGATATGAATAAAAAGGTTTGGCTTTGATCTTGAATTAAGCAATCCCTACTTATAAATCAATGTACCATGAGATTTTATTGGAAGCAACAATTAGTGGTTAACATTGCAATGAATATAAGGCTGGGAAGCTTTGAAAACCGTTGCCAGGTTGGGACATATTTCTCACATGTATTATCTGAATTACACAGAGGAATCCTGGATTTTTAGTCAGGAAGGTACAGTGGAGGTATGCAAAAGCTGCTCCATCAAATAGGATACATGAAAGTATTTAAAAAATAAAAGCATACACCTGGGTCTTTTTTCATTACTTCGTCTAACTTCAAAATGAAATTTAGAATTAAAGATATAGTACTTGTGTACTAAAATCTTAAGACGTATGTGTACATTTAAAAAGAAATACAAGTAGGCATCAGAAGTTATTTTTAATGTAAACACTCTTCGTATGCTCCCATGTAGAATATAATGTCTGCATAACCACTTCTCAAATGTCCAAATTCCCTCCTAGTCACATAGTGTGGAACAGATGTTGTCCTGCTTTTTATTACTCTAATTTATGAATCATACTTAGTCTGAATTATGAAATTAGAGTGATAGAAAATATTATTTAAGCTTGGATTCTACTTCTATATCTTTAAAATATTTTCCTACTTTTTCTGGAGTGATCATTTGGATTATTTTGCCCTTATTGCAAGGTCAGATTTCCCATTTGTATGTTAAAATGTAGCCGATTCAAAAAACCTCACATGTATAAAGAGCCAACTTAGAACATGAGCTGTACATCCTTACAGAAACTTGAGATCCATAAATTCAACCATGCTGGAAAGAGCTTTTTGTTTAAAACATTGAGCTAAACAAAATGCAATTAAGGCTAACAGGACAAAAAGCATCCCTCTTGAGATTCATAAATGCACTCATGGGAGACTGGAAGTAAAGAGAAAAGACCAATATAATTTTAATTGTGTCTTTTCTAAGCTGACCATTTAAATGGACAGCTTTTCCCAAAGTAAATTAGTTGGTCTGGTTCAAGCTTCTTTTACCCTTATTTAACCAAGTGAAGTAAATGAGAATATTCTATGAGTAAATCAAGGCACTGGGTGCAGAACTTTTATTCTGCTTTGATAACAAATTGTGATCTATGTTCTTAACTGTATTAAGAAATACTTCAGTCTCTAAATAAATCTCATTAAATCATGGCAGTGTTTTAGGAGAGCACCACTTCTTGCCTTCCTTAAGCAAGATTTGAAAAATTTGAAAGATACTAACACATTACATGTACAGAACTATAGACATTATTACTGATGTCATGTTCTTTGCAGATCTGTCTTATCTTCCCATGCTCTTAACTTTTTATATGTGAAATGCTTTGGGAAGTTCATGTACTTTATCCAGTTGTCACCTAGATTATTTCATTTTATCATATTACATCATATGTTATTTGATTTTTTTAAAGTGCTTTAATAATAACCCTAATAATCTCACACCCCTATAAACTAAATCTATTCTGATTTTTAAATATGTTAATGCCATCACAGGCCATAACCATGTTTCTTAGCAGTGAAATAACCACCAGGAGAAGAACTCAAAATGGCAGGGATAGAAATGTGATTCCCTCAAGATCAGATGGGAAGACAGAAGGAATCAGCTATGAACTAGAGATATGCTGGCTGGGTCAGAACTGGCATGCCTGCTGGAGTGCTGTTCCACCTGAGCCGTGCTGGCTGGGGGTTTCCACCGAAGTGCTCTTTAATCACAGAGGCCAGCTCAACATAACCCAAACATACCATTTCCAGCTTTCACTGGTTGAGATTCTGGCTCAGGTTCTCCAAAATACTACTTTTCTGGAATGGGGTGACTTCTTTCTGGAAAAGTAACGTACAAGTTCTTGGCTTCATCCAGTATAGCCTGGGAGTAAACTGTTTTATATAAAAATGTTTCTTACCTCACTCCATTTGGTAGCCCATATGAACTAGGAAGAGTAAGGCACTAAAAGGGGCCACAAGAAACTCAGAATTATTCTCAGCTTTATCTCCAATTTACTATGCATATTCATGATATTTACTTATTTTATCAGGCTACTGTGGCATTAAGATTCTGCAATGCACTTGAGGTGCTCAGATAAAATAAGAAGAGCCAAGGATTTACCCTGGTAAATAAAGATCGCAGAACTGACCACTCTTGATTGGAACTTATTCCAGTTGGTTTCTCAGGATGCATCACCTGAGATATGGGAGCAATCTATGGGTGTAAAAGGTCATATGCATTCTCATATGTCTGTGGAGCCTTACTGTCTTACGTGGGCCATACAATAAAGTTTCCAAATGAATCCACCCATGTTCCTTCAAAGTCCTCTCCACAGCATAGTTCAGTGCAGATGTTAAGCAAGAAGATGTTTCAGAGCTTTCTGGATTTTTGCCCCAGGTAGATTAATGAATTTATAACTTCAAATATTTGTGTCTTTGACTTACACATGCCCGAATTATTATAACATGTAAAAATGAATTTACTACACTTATTGTGAAAACAGTAGGCAATATGAAACTGTCTCTTCCTAAACAGAAGAATCTGTTTGAAAATCAATGACACAACTGGAATTTAACTCTTATTTAAATTTAAATACTGCCACACTTACAACTGTGCAACTATGCTTGTTACTTTGGATTGCATGAGTATAGATCTCATATTAATTTAGTTTTATAGTTGTGAAATCTGCAGAAAAACTTTTCAGTTAACCACTGGA
The DNA here is from genome assembly GCA_013400335.1 of Eurystomus gularis. Classification (NCBI taxonomy): domain Eukaryota; kingdom Metazoa; phylum Chordata; class Aves; order Coraciiformes; family Coraciidae; genus Eurystomus; species Eurystomus gularis. Next base: position 206,077 of record VZZY01001344.1, read on the forward strand.
TTTCTAGATTTATTTTCACCCCCTCAATAATGCATTATATCCTCAGCTTATATAACACAAGCAGTGTCCAAGAATTTATCATAATTCTGCATCTTTAGGGTTCCCAAATTTATGTTTCCTTTTCCTCTCTCCTCACTTTCTCCATTTAGGCCTCTTTTCCTTTTTCCTGATGGCTCAGCATTTCCATTACACATTTATTAGGAAAATAAGTATCACTAGGAGAAATTTAGAGGGGCGTGGAGCCTCTTTTATTTAATCTAAATACAGTCAGTCACTCACTTATCTCCAGCCACAATATCTACTTAAGGTGACTATCATTTACATAATTCAATTTGCAATGGGATGGTGAGGTGTGGGGGTTGAGCTCCCGACACTTGTTTCCCCACAGTTATCAGATCATTACAACATGCAGGTGGGTGGATTACAACTATCTTCCAAAAAATCAGGTCTTCTCTTGTATAGCGATTTTGGCTGCTGCTTCGGGCAAATCAACTACTTCTAATTTTAAACTGTTTTTACTGCAGAATCACAGATCACACATGGTGACCAACACCAACAAGACTGACACAGCTTTGAGAAACCTTGTTGACAGAGGACATAAAGCAGGAATCCTGGGTGTCTGTGTAAAACATTGACTGCAGGTTTCATTCTCATTCAGAACATGTCACCATACAAGGCTTAATTCTCAAAATACCATGAGCTTTCAGTTTTTCCAATTGACTCGCCTTCTGTAAGGAAAAACCAAGTCTTACATTTTATGTCAAAAGACTCTAATCTCCTTAACCAGGCAACACATAGCTTCTGCAGAACTGAGCACTCACCTGAGTTAGTGTGCATGTGCAATTCCTACTGAAGCTGGTGGTTCACTCAGATGCCAAGAGGTGGTACAAGTAAATCTGTGCCATCACGCATACACCCATGCCCTACACGTGCATGCTACCAAAGTAAGTCCTGCTGCACTTCTATTTCTCCTACCCTCTCCTTCATCCCTCCCTGCCTGCAATTTTTGCTGAAGTAATTTGCTCATGAGTACACAGTAGGGAAAAATGTCTCTGATCTCTTAAACCCACATATGTTCAATAAAACATGCACACACACACTGAGTCACACACATGTGAGAAAGACAGGAGAAACTCCCACTGCAAGCCCTTGTACTTCAAGGAAATACATCAAAGTTAAGAGAAGCATGTCTTATTTGGTAGAAGTGTTCTTGGGAGGAAAAAAGGGAGAGAATCTGTCCTAGGAGGACTGGCCTCCAAAGGCTGAACATTTCTGAATAAACCAGTATCAGAAAAAGGATCAGATGAGCAGACAGAAATGCACAGTTAAAGATCTTCAAGTTTACAAAACTTAAACTGCCTAATACAAAATCCATCAGCTTCTTCAATCCTATATAGGTCCAGGCTGCCTGAAAAAAAGATTGCATATTCTCCTGGCATTTGCACCAACTTGGCAGGACTGGTGGATATTTCAAACCATTCTGCCATTTGAGACATATTTCATATCTGAGAACCAAAGTACGTTGTTCAAAATATAATTTCCCAATTATGATACCATCTTTAGTAATTTATTTTGCACACTTTTCATCCCCTGTGTTTAGGTTTTGGGGGTTTGGTATTTTTTAATATGAAAAGAAAGAAACAGTGTAGCACTTCTGGGAGGTGCAGAGCAGAGACTGTAGGCATAGACAAATACTCAGATTACAGGAACAATTATTTCCTCTCTGTACCACCATTTCCTCTCTAAGAACATATCAAAATGTCCACTATTAGAGGAAAGGTTTTCACGATGAGCCCATCTCCATATGGGATTGTAGGGCTACATCTTTTGTGGGTTATAAATTAGCTTTAACTTACACACACATTTAGCTTTGCTTCCTCAGCAAGCATGTCTTAAAACCATATGCAGGTCAGTGTAATTGCAAAGCCTTTGCACAATATCTGTATGTCTCTCCTTTTACGTATATGTAATTATATGTACATTCAAGGATGTACTGTCTACATCTTCTCTGTCTCTCTCAGAGAGCATTACTTGCAGTCATACCTCATAACAAACCAAGAATGCTTCTGGTAAGCACAGCTGTACAGAAAAGCTGCTCAGCCATTGGCATTGAAGTGTGCAAAACATGCAGTGACTCCATTTTTATAAGAATAAGATATGTTTTCAAGTTCTGAAAGGATCCAACCTTTCCTATTGCAGATAAAATTGAAAAGAAAAATCACTTAAAAAGGCATTCAAAGACCTGATTCTTCAATGGGGAGTGTAATTCCTTCAGATTCAGAAGACATACAATCTCTTATGTATATGACAATCTGCCCACTGTTCTAGATAGTATGTGACTTCACTAGTACTTCCCATGTCAAATTATATACTTAAAGTACAAACAATTCTTTCTACTCTATGTAATGAATAACACAGCTAATATCATAAATTACAGAAATGGATGAAGAAATTGCTATGTCCTGGTGCTGCTTTTGCATGTATGTAGTTTCGTGGTTTAGTATTACAGGACCCATTCACAGTAAGCAGAAAAGTTGCACATGTCCCATACTAACCACATAAGAATTGTCTACAAGTGGAATAACTGATAAGAAGTGATTACCCTTCATCATCATGTGTACTTTTTCTTGTTTAGTTTTCCACAGTCAACATAGCTTATGTGAACAGGTTATTTCAATATCCCATACAGATAGTGTAATGGAAGGCTTACTGCTACTATTTTTGCTCTCGAGAAAGTAATAACCTGTAAAAGTTGGCAATAGAAAAATGGAAGATTTCCCTCAATTTTCAAATTCATTTAGATTTCACTCAACCTTTTCAAAGTGTTTTCTGGACTCACCTGAAAAATGGCAACAAAAGTGAGAGGGCATTTATGGCAAGATAATTAATACCTATTAACCACCTGTCTACGAAATCCCAAGAGAGAGGTAGTGTGAGACACCAAGACAGGATGAAGAATAAGTCCCTTCATTAATGTTCGACTCATGTACTCCTTCAGGCAACAGTGTGAATGCAACTGCTCTGCAACCTAGTTTCTGCTACCACTTGCATGGCAATTACAAAAAAATACACAGACCTACTTTTTGACAATACACCTTACTGATGGCTGGGGTGGCTGAACATTAGTAGGGGCACCATCAGGCTAGGCCTTGGATAAACTAGTAAAAGTGTTCTCCTGCCAACAACAACAAAGAAAAAAACCACAAACGACAAAAAAAAGAGGTGTTAAAAGTTTAATTAATTTTATTTTAATACAATGATGCAATGATCAGGTAAATGTAATCTGTTAACGGCTTCAGATGGGCTGTTAGCACAATGTCTGAGCACAGTCTTCCTAACAGATTCTTAGATCCCTGTGAGGGTTTACAAAAGCATTTTGGATGCTTATCTTGGCTCTTTTCATCTACAAATCAAGATAGAAACATCAGTATAATCATCGGGCAATTGCTGCAGCTGTTTAGTCTGCGATGGCATTATTTGAACTGAGTTACTGTTGGTCTCAGGCTTCACCTTAGTCCTCAAGTAATCTGGTCTAACATCACAGAACAAAAAGTCAGTGATCTTTGGCCAAGAGGCCACATACTCATTGGAGGTTTGAACTTCTGTCCACTCAAGGGCTGATTGTCACATGACTCATGAGCTAGCCACAGAATAACCTTTCCTCTAATAGTGAACATTTTGATATGTTCTTAGAGAGGAAATGGTGGTACAGAGAGGAAATAATTGTTCCTGTAATCTGAGTATTTGTCTATGCCTACAGTCTCTGCTCTGCACCTCCCAGAAGTGCTACACTGTTCCTTTCTTTTCATATTAAAACATGGCCTGTCTCCCCATGGCTGGGGAGCCTGATGGGAATGATATCCTCATGCATGATTTGTTAAGCAGGCTGTTTTCCAGTTCAGTAGATACATTTTGGTTTGGAAAGAAGTTATAATCTGGCAAGACCAAAATCAGTAATGATCACTGGAAGATAAAGCGGCTTTCCACGCTCCCTGACTTGTGTAGATCTGGTGGGTCACAAATTAAGGTTCCATCTATTCTGTAAGGGGAATCACACAGAATCACACAGAATCACAGAATGGTAGGGTTGGAAGGGACTTCTGGAGATCATCTAGTCCAACCCCCCTGCTAGAGCAGGGCCACGTAGAGCAGGTTACACAGGAAGGCATCCAGGAGGGTTTTGAATGTCTTCACAGATGGAGACTCCACCATCTGGGCAGCCTGTTCCAGTGCTCTGTCAACCTCAAAGTAAAGAAGTTCCTCCTCATGTTTAGATGGAACTGCCTGAGCTCAAGTTTATTTCCATTCCCTCTTGTCCTGTCACTGGGCACCACAGAAAAAAGACTGGCCCCATCTTCCTGACATCTACCCTTTAAGTATTTATAAGTGTGGATGAGTTCCCCCCTCAGTCTTCTCTTCTCCAGACTAAATAGACCCAAGTCCCTCAGCCTTTCCTCATAAGGGATATGTTCCAGTCCCCTAATCATCTTAGTAACCCTTCTCTGCACCCTTTTCAGCAGCTCCCTGTCTCTCTTGAACCGGGCAGACCAGAACTGGACATAGGACTCCAGATACGGCCGCACAGGGCAGAGTAGAGGGTCTACTGACCTGCTGGCCATACCATTCTTGATGCACCCCAGGATGCCATGGGTCTTCTTGGCCACAAGGGCACATTGCTGGCTCATGGTCATCCTGTTGTCCACTAGGACTCCCAGGTCTCTTTCCATAGAGTTGCTTTCCAGCAGGTAAGCCCCTAAGCTGTACTGATGCCTGGGGTTAATCCTCCAAGGTGCAGCACCCTACACTTGCCTTTGTTGAATTTCATCATGTTTCTCTCTGCCCAACTCTCCAGCCTGTCCAGGTTCTGCTGATGGCAGCACAGCCTTCTGGTGTGTCAGCCACCCTTCCCAGTTTTGTACCACCAGCAAACTTGCTGAGGATGCACTCTATCCCTTCATCCAGGTCGTTGATGAATATATTGAACAGGACTGGACCCAGTACTGACCCCTGGGGAACACCACTTGTCACTGATCTCCATCCAGACTCTGTGCTATTAGTTGCAACCCTTTGAGTTCTATCTTTCCGCCAATTTTCAATCCACCTTATTGTTCATCTAGCCCACACTTTCTAAGCTTGCCTACTAGAATGCTGTGGGAGATGGTGTCGAATACCTTGCTGAAGTCAAGGTAAACAACATCCACTGACCTCCACTCATCTATCCATCCAGTCATTCCATTGTAGAAGGCTATCAGATCAGTCAGACATGACTTCCCTTTGATGAATCCATGTTGACTACTACCAATAACCTTCTTTTCCTCCACATACTTTGAGATGATGCCAAGAACGAGCTGTTCCATCATCTTTCCAGGGATAGAGGTGAGGCTAACTGGTCTGTAGTTTCCCAGATTCTCCTTCTGACCCTTTTTGAAGACTGGAGTGACATTTGCATTCCTCCAGTCCTCAGGCACCTCACCTGATCTCCAGGACCATTCAAAGATGATGGAGAGTGGCCCAGCAGTGACCTCTGCCAGCTCCCTCAGCACCTGTGCGTGTATCCCATCAGGACCCATGAATTTATGGAACACTTGAGTGAAGCATGGGCATCTTGGTAATCCAGCAAAACTGGGTAACAATGGCAGTGAAGAAATTGTGGTATGGATTTCAGGTCAGGCTAGTAAAGCAAACCCACACCTAACTGTCCGGTGTTCCAAGTAAGCAGTAGTTGTGCTGACATGACACTTTCTCTGCTGTGGCTCATCCTCCTGGTGAAAGTCAGCCTAGTTTTGCCTCTCCATCTACAGGGTGGAGATATCTACATGTTACTTGTCTAAATCTAAACTAGCCACTCAAAACTTATTTAATTGATAGAAAGAAACAGGCAACCCCATATGGTGATTCATCTTATCTCCACAATAGGTGTCAGAAACAGGCAAGACAAATCTATTTATTGACTACAAGTCACAACATAGATGATTGGCACAAGCAGCTTGAGATATTTAAAGATGTGGCATAAATTTAATTGCTGGTGCTTCTCAGCTCTCATTTCCTTATACCTTAGTTCCATTTGCAGTTGGTTACTGGCTGGAATCCTAATTTATATAACATTTTGAAGTCTATGGTACATTTCCTCATCTTCAGTTTGTCAAGAATAGTATGAAGATTTCTTGAGTTACAAAGCAGCACTAGTCAATAATTCAGTGATAGGGCAATTCCACAAATAAACAGTCCTATTTTCAGTTTCTAATGCAGTCTTCCGTTTATAGATATGCTAACACCTCTGAATCTGTTTGACCTATTCTTCTATTAATAAACTTATCAGCAATATATCCTTAACTGATTTAGTTGGTATGGAGGAGCTTAATTACGCAACAACGCATGGCAGGACTGTGTTACAGTGAGAGAATGCACATCTCTGATGTGGTGTGAAACACCAAGTGAATTAAGTAGCTTCAAAAGCCTGAAAAGTATGTTGGGTTGCAATATTGCATTGTGTGATCTTGGGCACTGCAGAGAAACAAGAATAATTTGACAAAAACTTAAAAGAAAAATTTTAAATTACAAAATCTATGTAAGAGGCTTCTGAGATATTTAGTGGCTAACTGTTCAGCTGTAATAGCAGCTGTGTCCTTCTTAAAATGTTTTAGTCATTTTTGTGTTTCTCAGTGGTAATTCCAATAATGAATGAATGAATGGGGAACAAAGCATCAGAAACTTCCCTGATACTGGCTTGGAATATCAGCTTGTCCTTCCTTCCAGGTGACAGGTGTTTTTCTGTAGCTTCATTGTCCTTAGTGAAATGCATAGCACATCATTCATACTTTAAATGCAAAACAAAAAAAAATCCCCAAATCTCAAAAATTCATGCAAACTCTTCCCCCTCCTCTCCCACAGGAAAGAAGAAAGGTAAGGAAAAAGCACATGCAAAAAACCTGTTCTGGGCAGGAGCAATCATCATAGGAACAGACCTGGATCAAGTTGAATCACAATGAATTGAAACAAAAGAAAACAACCTCTGCATCTAAGTGAGAACAAAACCTTTGGAACTGTTTCTTATACTCCTGAATGCTGATTTTATACATGAGCATTAAACTAGTTTTCCAAAAACAAATGAGCGGATTTTTGCAAAATCACTTTGAATTATTTCCTCCTAATGGGCAGAGCCTGCAGAAACTCAATGTCACAGAGAAAGACTGACATTGTGCCAGAGACTCTGGCTTCTAGACCTGGGAGGATAGACTACAAGACCATTTAAACACCCACTGTGCTGTTAACAGAAAGCTTATTTCACTTTTTGCATTTTTTTTTTCTAATTTAATAGCTAGAGGTCATATGTTTAAACAAGCTCCTAATTGCTTCTGTTCTATCTATTTACAACAAACTTCCCCATTCAAGTAGTTGCACAAGTTAATACTGGCTTTCCTACAAAATCTCCTACCTCTAGGGTCTAGCCATTATATTCTTAGTGGAAATGTGAGGATGGTGAGCAAGTCTGACAAGGAATCCTGGAAAGTAACAGTCAGGGGAAAAATAAATCTATTTTTACTTTTGTTGTCACACTAATATTTTCATTTATTCTGCCATGATGTGCAAAATGCAGGAGTAGACCCCAAAAGAAACCACTGATGTTCAGTGTTGTGCTCACCGAGGAAGGGGAAGCAAAGGGATGTCTTCCCGCTGAAGAAGAGGCTGACCCTTTGACCTCAGCTGTTCCCACTCACATACAGATATAGAAATGTAAGCTACTCAGCATGAAGCCAGTTAATTTAAATTACCTAACATCCCAAAGGGCAGCTCCCTGCTGAGAAGCCTTCTCTTTTCTTTTTCTTTTGACCTTCTAATACAGAGTAACTTTTCACAAGGCTAAGTCAGATGGTCAGCTTTGGTAAGTATTCAGTTTCTGTGGCCTTTGGAAGTTCATGCAAAAGGTCACCTCAGACTACATTCTGCTGAATAAGGCGTTGGAAAATTGCTAAATTATACTGAATGGCCAGAATCTCAGTCCATGTATAATGATGTAGCTGCACCAGCGTAACCATGTCACTCTTCCAACTTGGTTAAGCAATAACCAAAACTAGATAATTGATTTCCTTCTTCATGACTGCAATTTACTTAATTACTTTTCATCTAAGCAACTAAGGTCCTGTCAACTCACAGAAGTTGTACCAAATGTCTCCAAAGTTTCCCACTTCTTTGTGTTAGATCATGCTGTGCTGCCTCGTGTGACAGCACTGAATCTGGGAGTCACAAGGTAGAGGAGGACCTTTAGGACACTGGTAAGTGCATCCCATTGGGTTCCCTGCAGCACCACAGTGTCTTCCTTGCTCTGTGACCCCCCAAAGCAAGATGTTGCCTGGCACATTAAAGGATCTCAAAAATCGGGAATACACTGTAAGTGTAGAAATTATGGTCATCATTACAAGAAATACTAGATAGGAGAAGTTACAGAGGTTGCATGTTTAGGGAGGACCTGATAGATCTGTTTGAAAGGTATATGACTAATGAAAGCAATACAAACTACAGGGCTTATGAAAAGTTTTTCCATTTGGCCCATGGGATCTTTGCCTAGGTGAGATTGTGTCTATGTGAGACAGACAAATGCTTTCCTTGTGTAGGTAAAAGTAAATTGATCAATTAGCAAATCAAATACTCCACGTGCACTGGAGACCTTCATTTAACTTTCTGTTTATGCTCTGCTCCCCCTGAACTTCCATTCAAGAAAATTCATTTATGCCTCAAGAGCTGACATTAATTTCTTTATTCTCAGCAAGTTGCGGGTCTTCCTGCTTGACATTAATTTGCTGAAAGATGATGGTTTACTCCTTGCTAGCCATTTGTCTGGCTCCACACTCTGAGACAGTGTTGTTGGAGGGCTTTGCAAAATGGGTAATGCCCCCTTGGTGCCTCCTTTGCCATTGCTGTGTGCCTTGATCAGCCCTGGAGCATCCTGAGCCCTAGGGAAGCTGCAAGTTGGTTTTCTCCCACTGAATTGTCTAAGGAAGCCTGTGTTCATTTCAGCTGATGTACAGAAAATGACTTGTTTTTCTAAGTTTTCTTCAGTTTAAAACATTATTTTCTTCGTTTAAGAAAAGCTTTGTCTCTTTTTCAATTAAATTACACAACAGTCCTGTATTGTCTTGGTGGGGCCTCCAGAAGGTGTTAGTTAGCACTTGGAGCTTCTGCACAAACAAATCCCTAGAGGCTTCAGTCAAACAGTGATGCTATCTTTTTGTTAAAGATCCATGTGGTGATTTCCAGTTACTGGGCTGGTGGGAACTGATAGCAGGAGTTACATATATACAGTGTAAAAAACATGTATATAATTTTCTGCTAGAAAGGGACCTTTCTTCCAGTATAATATCATGCCTGCGAACAAATCTGTTAAAATCATATCCTGATTAGTCAGATCTGATTAGTCATATCTTTTGCTGACAATTATAGCCTAAATCATAGCTATCTACTTTCAGACTTAGTAAAGATGGTATGCACTCAGTAGCAAGGTGAAGGGAGAAGTGGTAAGATGTGAGCTCTGGGCTTGTATACTCAATTTAAAATTCTGTCCAAGGTTGTGCCAGAAAATTCTCCTTGTGTCACTTGTAGAGAATTTAATTATAGGCCTCAAAAGCAAATAAAACATGTTTTTTCCTCCTCTACTTATGATCTTCTATCGACTGATATTTATCAGTCCAGCCTTGCCAGTCCTCACCCCTCCCCCCTCCCCCCTCTCTTATCCCATATGGATGCTTTCAAAGGCTTTTTGCCTTGAAAGGACCAAGCACAGCTGACAAGGAGAGGTTGGCCCTGAGGCATTCACTGGAGAAAATGAGGAGTCTGCCTCATAATGATATGGATTCCATATGAATTACCAGCATAGTCTGAATATATCTGCTGCTAGAGATCTTCCCTCTGAGGAGGAACCTTTGGTCTTCTGATCATGGGAGGTCTGCACTGGCTCTGCCCATGGCTGTTCCATTGAGACTGGTCTGGCTGCATCTCTACCACATCACTTGACCCAGACCACTTCTGATTGCCATTTGGCACCCATCTGTTTCCTTAGTTCAAAGTGCTTGAAGTAAGGTGAAGACTGCATTGCAGTCCCCTGGGCAATAATCTGTATAAGCACAGCCAGTCTCCTCTCAGAAGGAATGAGCTGGTTCGATCCTAAATATAGCTCAAGAGGCACGTGAATCAATAGATGTAGAGCACAAATAGTTAGGGGACTGGTACCCATGGGGAAAAACACAAGGAAATTATTTGCCACTGGTATACATGCCTGTGCATTTCCTCTGTTCAAAAAACTTTCATTTGACCAGTGAGGCTCCCCCAAATCTGAGGTTCAGGTGGCCCAGCAGTTTGCAGTAAGAGTTATTTATTGAGGTTCATCTGAGGATGGTCAGAAGGAAAAGTATAAGTTACTCCAGCATGAGCTAAACAAGTAGGTAGCTGTGGTCAAGGATTATAACAACTCACACGTGCTATGGGTCTGCACAGAGGGGGCCCTCTAACACCCTCTCACTAGTGGGTTACACCACCTTGCTATGACAATTTACATCCTATATCAGAGCCCTAAGTTGGCTCTGAAGTAAAGTTAAAGTTGAGTTCAAAGGAAACCAGCTGCTTCCAGGAGCTGCTGTGCATGGAGCAGGACTAGCAGGGGAAATAGTGATTTCTCTTTGAAGTCCTGCTACTAGATGGATGCTGATTGTCTCATGTTACTGTAAGCATCAAGTAACTTAAAAGCAAGCTCTCAATTTACTGAGCAGAGGACAACAGGCAATGGAAAAATATTTGTCAAGGATGCTAATGACTTCTGTGTAAATGGCCAACATGTCTAGAAAGCCAATGAACTGCTAGTAAAATTGATTTCAAGAAATCATTTTCTAAGAAAAGTTAGATACACTGACACTGGGTACCAATCATATTATTGGCAAGACAAACAACATAATACCAAGGTGAATTAATTTCTTGTTAAGTGAAATATAAACCATTTGAGGTTGGGGTTTCATAGACCGCAAAATTTTTATCCTGATATGCACAGAGACATATTTGAATATTTATAATTTTATACATTCATATATTATATGTTTATGTATTAAAAAGAAATATGTTATACATAGTACACATTATTATTTTACAAGGATATAACCGAAAATGTAATAAATTAATAGAAAGAAAAGACTTAACAAACACAAGCCATGGGCTTTTAACCAGAGTTCCTCTTATTTTCCCTGCTGATCACTGTAGTGCAGCAATACTGTATCCAAGATACATTCTAGAGTGAATATTTTAGGACATAAGTTCTGCACTTCGGCTTTGGTTCTAGCAGTTTGAGAGTACATGAGCAATACGTTTGGCAGCTGGGAAAGTACAGAGCGAATAAGAGTGATCATGCAAGGAAGTTGGAGGTTGATCACATGACTGATAAGATTCTTATCTGCCTTTGCTTCTGAGACTGGATGGTACCACTTGCCTGTAAACAAACTTCCCTTTATTAACATGTCTCACACTAATGTGGTTCAAAAACTTTACTGGAGGTTCAGTTCTCTTATCTCTGTCTCTGAGGCTTCTGAGACTGGCCAGAAATACACACCATAGTGTGATAAGTTATGCAGTATCTAAAGGTATATAATTTATTACATATTATGAGTGTGCTTGCAACTACAATTACATCATACAAACAACTTTGCTCATAATATGCATAAGCCTTTGTAAGGGAGAATTAAGTAGCTTGAAAATCTGTTTAACAATATTGTGGTATATGACATTCATTGTAAGCGTCTTTACTCTCAGAAATGTCATTTGTTGGCAAAGCGTGTCTATGCATCCTGATTATATATTGGTCATACAAACTATCTTCCTCCCAAAATATTTGACAGGAAATAGCTTTTTTTCCCATTAGTCTAGCTATAGTGGGGACTATTAGCATATGTACTGAGTTCATATAAGCAATGAGGAAAGTGTGATTGCTCTAGAAAGACCTGACTCTAATGGCAACACTTTAAACCATGGTATGCCACCCTTTTGCACTGCAAAACTAACTATTTTTTGTACTCCACCTTTTATATCTTACTAAGCAAATCCTCTGCTGTGAAAAGGTCCCAAAGAAATCAATAGATACCTGGAAATCAATAGTGTTCTTCAACAGAAAAAGATTACTCCAAAATTTCATATAAATAGAAAATCATATTGAGTATCTGAACTATCTTTAGAGGGATTTTTGATTACCACTCTATAGCATTCTATAGATATATTTGGTAGTGGTATAAGGTAGTTGCATAGTCTTATGAAATGAGGGTGGTATAAACAGAATGGTGGTGAAAAGAGGGTGGTGAAATAGAATTGAATTGAATCAGAAAACAAAGTTTTCTGTGAGGGACAGGCTGTAAGTAACTTGGGCTTGCAAAAAATCTATCATTCATAAAAAGTAATTCCAAATTAGAAACACAATTGTAATCAAAAAGGTCAGCAAAAATTAAGCCTTGTAGCAATACATTTTTTACTCCCTATCATTTGTACAATGGTCCAAGGACTGACGGTTTGGATACAAAATTACATGCATAAGCACCGGGAGGTTATTTTTCTCCTTAGATAGACTATTTTTGTTGGAAGAATAGTGTGCTTAATTGGATTACACTGGTAATTTACTTGACTGCAGAGGAATGCTTTTTCTTCTGTTTTAAGTGCTCTGAGACTAGTGATGATATCTACTGAGTATATTTAACTATGGTGGCTTCCATATCTTGAAATACAAAGTTTCTGAGGCGACCCTTGATCTTTATTAATTCTGATCTTTATCACACTGGATAGAAACTCTTCCCAGTATCTTTGAATGTCCCAAGGACACACACTTATTATCCATGGAAAATCTCAGGCTTTCATCTAGAAAAATTCGATCCCCATGTGATATTTAAATGACTAGCTTCTGGAGCTTTACAGAATTGTTTCTCTCTAATAAGCAAGAATGTATCACCCAAAGGTAGAGTTTGTCTTCTGAGAATGATGGAGAAGCATCTGCTTCTTCAGCATAACCCCAAATGATGAGTCATTCTACTGAAATGACCTGAAGGTTGCTATGAATAAATACATTTAATATTGCTATAGAATGGCTTAAATCTAACTGAAAGCCTTCAATCTTTTCCTTTAAGTTCCAATGAGTTCTTTTATGGATACAGGTGGCTGAAATAACAGTGTTTTCCATATCTAAAGTATTGACTCAGATCTTTAACTTGGGCAGAAAAAAAATAATACTGTACTTCCCTGGAATTTTTAAATCTCCAGCTGGATAAATGGATGTGTATGTGTAAATATGTGCATGCAAAAGAGAAAAATCAAGCTGAAAACCTCAGCTCAGAAATAACCTGCAAAGGAATCTTCAAGATATCTTGATTATTCACAATAACATTGCCTCCAGGAAGGACCCTGAAAGAGTCTTTGGAGGATTCTGGCAGAAAAGAGGTTTGATACCACTGGCAAGGAAGTGGCCTCTAGTTGTTTGAAATTGTACATTTTTAAAGAAAACAAGACTGCGTACATTTCTGTTGACAGAGTAACATCAATATCTTCTTCTAATGGGAATAACCTGCAAGACCCTTAAAGTTCTGGCCAGCTACTAGGATCACAGATTGAAGCAACTTTTTGTAGGGTTTACCGCTTCATTTGCATGCCCCGGATGTGGGTATCTGCTATGTCTTGAACACACACTGATCTGCCATATGTGACTGGATCATGATTTTAACCAAATATTGGTCTTAATGCTTCTTCACTGTGTAACTGTGTTACCCATATAATAATATATAATAATGTTGCCTAAAATCTCACCTGAGTAATTTTGAAAAGCAAAGCACAGAATGCTTCAAATAGTACCACAGATACGGGTTTTCTTTAGCCCTGGGCACAACAGTTATGATTTTTGTTCATCTTTTATGGAGTTTGTTATTAAACTCTCTATGTGGTTATGACGGTAATAGCCTGTAACCCTGTAACAGTAATAGCAACAATTACTACTACTACTACTACAACTACAGGAATTTTTAAAACCCCTCTTTTGGCAGTTCCTCTTGTGCTATTTGCTTGAATGAAGATTAAGACAGATTAACTAGGTCTTGCTACCTGGAAAATTTAAAAAAAATTACCTAAATGCAGGCTGAACTCCCCTGACAGCCAGCTAAGACAGAACAGGCATCCCTGGCCATTCACTAATTGCACCTGTCTGAGGTTCCTATTTAAGTGTAAGATGAATCAACTTTTTCCAATATTTATTTATTTCAATTTTTCTCTCAGGTAAGCTGATGAAATACGTAATTTTTAGAAATTTAGTCCCTGAATTAGAACTAAGACCCACTATGAGGATTCTAGATTTCCCAGGTACTGCTTTGAGGCAGGCCAGTGTGGGCTGCCAGCCCTGGGTCCCCGCGGGGCTGCCAGCAGCCAATCTGTCTGGCAAAAATACTATTTCTGTATTTTTACAGTAGGCAGACATTAAAACAATAATACAAGAACAGTCCCAGATGTATGCAGTGAAAATGAGGAATTCCACTCTTCCTTTGGTTAGCGCTTGAAATCTTTATGGCTGGGCTCTAAACGTGATGTTATAAAAAGGAAATACCCTTTTGTCACTGTCCTCTGCCAGCATGACTCCTGTCATCCAGCTGGAAAGGAAAGTGAAATGCAATTTACAGAAGACTCTGTGACACAGAAGAGATGCAATATTCAGCAGAAGACAAACCTAAAGGGTTGACTTCAGTTCAAGGCATTTATTGAAGGAACTTATGTTTCCAGACATATTTTTAACAGAATTTCCATATTGCTAAAACAATGAATAAAATAATGAAACTTTGAAATAGAAGCAATTCCCATGGGATGGAATTTTCAGTTTTTAGCAGCTCCTATTTCTACAATGTATCTATTCCATGAAGATCAGGGCTAATCTAGGCATTTCCCCAAAGCCTGAAACATTCATAAGATTTATAGTAGTATTTTTTGTAAGAAAAGTTTTTTGTTGGAATCCATATCTGAAATAATGTGCCATCCAACTGTCCAGGTTCTAGTAGTCACTCAATTTTAGACCAAAGGACAGTATTGATTTGGATGATGATTCCGAAACTCCATAATATATGATGACATATTAAAAATGTGGTTAGAAAGGAACCTCTGGAAGCTATAATCTGCATTACATATGATACCCTAATTTAATTCTATAACCTTTTCAATTACCCTGAAAATCTTGTAGAAAGATGAGATTGTTTCAAAGACAATCCTTCCTTTTACAAAACAAGTTCTAGGGTCCAGTTGTCATGATTTTGAATGCTGATGGTATAAAGCTTACAAATTTTCACAGATTATTCAGCATTCCGGGAAACTGATCCAGGCCCAAATTGAAAACACATTATGTAACTGTATCTGGCAAGAGAAGAAATTAGATTTATTGATTGGGGTTTTTATCAAATAATACCTCACACGGAAGCGTGAAACTGTCTATGGGGCATGCCTGATTGTAATCACGGACCATTAACAAAGGAATAAACTGACTTAAGCACATTAAAGCATTTACAGGATATACTGAGCACTGTTAAAATAAAGGATGTCATAAATTGTGTGCTGCAGCACTTTTCAAACAGCCAGTCACCTCTGCTGTGAACTTTACTGTATTTTAATTGTCTGAACTGTGCTGTAATCATAATCTCCTTCTTTAGGAACAAACTCAAGTTTAGCCTGAGGTTATTGGAATGTTTGATAATTTTTTAACATGTTTACCATTGCCTCAGCTTAGATAACCTACAGTCTGCCTAACCAGAAAATGCTGAAAAGCCCTGCACATTTGCCTAATGATGAGTTTCAAGCAACTATTCCATGCTGAAACTTGCACATAAAGCAGGAACAAACTGAGGGAAATTACTCTTCAACTAACATTTTATCAAACCCATTTTACTGAATTTTGTTGAATCAGAAGCATACACTTTCTCCTTCTTGCACTCCATGCCATTCAGTCAGGTGGCAGCTGCCTTAGTGGATTGCGTATATTTCTATTCCCAACTACAGGTGGAATTTTTTTCTTTCTTAGGTAAATTCTTTTAGGAATTTTTTATTTTCTTAGGCAGTTTTATTCCTTTACTGCATTCAGGCATTTCTGTATGTAAGATCTCAGCAATACTCCAAAACTGTTATCATGGTAAAAAAGGCATAAAAAATGGCTATTTATACAAACACCTGCAAGAAGGAGATCTAAAACTGTTCCTCTTCACTAAAAAATGGTCACCTGGCAATGAGTCTGCTTCTGCTGCAGCTTTAACAGTGCTTCAGCCTGTTCAGGTTTTGACAGTAATAAATTTATTGTATCAGAGATATCAGGTTCTTGGAGGACTCCACTGGTGCTGTAGCCACCACAGACAGGGAAAAATGAACTTGAGTACGCCTGGCCACATTGCAGTCCCCTGAAGACACAGTCTGGATTCAAGCAGTCTAATGGTTCGCAATGCATAAGCTTGCACGAACTGTGATTTTATGGAATGTATTCTGCTCTCAGTTGCCTTGGTGTATGTACACCACAATTCGTTTAATGCTGTTGTGTTGAGATATAGTTTGTAAGATCGCCTTGGGCATGTTGTCCAGCTGTGTCGAGAAAGAGAAGAACTTTCCAGTCCTGCAATGCTTTCCTCTCAATGAGCTTTTGGGTTAAATATTGTAGCTGGCATTTCAAAAAGACTCACTTTTACTGCCTCAAGACTTCAGTGAGCATGTTGTAAGATTTACACTGTTTACCACTACTTACACTTTTCTACTGATAGGAGACCTAAGAAAACAATAATATAAAAATAGAAATAAAAATATTTTCCTATCACTATATGTATAACAATCATATCTGTAGAAAATATACTGATAAATTATTATCATTAATAATAATAAGTTTGTTCAGGAAGGCACTTCTGACATCAATATTTTAAAATGCAGAGTATTGCATTAGGAAGTTGTGTAGTCTGTTGTTTATTTAGTGGATGAAGGCATAGGAAACACCACAGCTGTTAAAAAGGATTGATAATCTATTCAGTTACTGAACAATAAATACAATGCAAAAGAAATATAGATGAATATTTGCATTGAATTAAAACTATCAGCTGAAACTATACAGATGCATTACTGTAAATCTGGAATAATTCTGTGTGTACTTTGGTAGAGGTAGAATGCAGAATTACAGCAGTTTTCATGAAAGCTTCTATTCTACTACCGGTCTTCACGTTTATAAGAAAAAAATTAGTATGATTGTATGCTCTTGACTGGGTACCAAAACTAAAATTGTTGAAATGAGTTATAGGATTTCATTTTGGAGCCAAGAGATTAAACACGATTACTTATTGGTCACCCAGCAGCTTATTTAGGTTGTCACTCATCTGCACTGAAGTCAGTAGTCCAAAATCAATATACTGCAGCTGCAGAATAAATACAATATATGCCCTTGGAAGAGGAAAACATGTGGTATGTAAAATGATGGGTATGATGATCAAAGTGAAAATGAACAATAGCTTTTTATTTTATTCTTTCCCATCCAGATTCTAATTAAGGGTTGCCACTGTAAAACAGAAAGTGTTTTCACCTGCACATGTCCATTCTTCATTTCTCTTATTACTTCTGTGAATATAAAAAATAGATGATGGAAACCCTTGGTTTTCTAAGAAAACTGCTCTTAATTCTGTCCCAATAGGGATATTGTATGAGTGCATATACTTCCATGCATATTTTATTACTCCCATATACACACATATATATGGACAGGCATACACCCACAGAGACACATCTTTTATGTACATTAAGAATGAAAGAAAAGAAATGTATAGGTATAAATTAAGGTTTTGTGTGCTTGTTTGACTCATAAAAATATCAATTCTTTATAGCGAGCTTTTGTTAAATGAAATATATGTTTAATTAAGTGATAGTATGCAAAGAAGTACTCATATTCAAAATACTGTGTGAAGATTATCTAATCAATCCCTACAACTTCTCTAGGTCCCTTTGTAATATTTCTCTATTAAGATACCATTTACTCCCACTTGTAGCTAATTAATGAGATGCAAAGTAAGAACAGACTAGTGTCTCTGGTCACAGTACATCTACCTGCCACTGCTCATTTTTCTGCCACCTATCATGATTCTTTATTTATAGACCTGAGGTGCATGACTTTGGGTCATTTTATGAAAGGTATTTAGAAAATTAAAGATGCAGATAGGTGAGACTTTGAAAAGACCTTTGTCTGAGCTCAGAACCTGCTTTATAAATACATAACATGTGAAGACAGTCTCTGTTCCAAAGAGCTCTAAGTCTCAGCTGACAAAATCTTATCACCTCCTGTTTTTTACAATTTAACATATTGTGTGTTTCTGTCACATATTTGCAAAGCCATCTCTTCTTTCTCTCACCTCCCTTTGCCAATGTAAGTTCACCCAGATAACTGCCTGCCCTTCTGTTTTCTGTACTACCCTTCAACATTCAAACACTCTCGACTGACTCTCCTGCCATGATGTCAATTTAATTTTTGCGAAGCTTCATGGTGATGCTCTGTCCTGTACAATTAACTACAGGCAAATCTTGTTTTTTCTTCCCTCTGTAGTAACATGTAATAATAATAACTGCAATCACCTAGCAATACAGAATACTAAAAAAAAAAATTAAAAAGAAGGAATACTGTATAGTCAGTCTAAAAAGTATTGGTCAAGAGAAGAATAATTGAAAATGGCCAGTCAAAAAGCCCTATAAAAACTGAGCCTATATCTTCACTTTTACAGCTGACCTGGTCATGCAGACCCATCTTTTTGTACCTACATGATATCCTACAATATGAGTGAAAGTCAACTGCATCACACATCTTACTTCTGTGGTGTAACTCCAAAGCACAAGCATTTGAGTAAACTGCCTGTGGAGCTGCCTTTTATACCACTGATGGAAAAACAATTCCACCTTAATTCCAAGACTTGCAAAAAAATACTGAAGGAAGACCAGGCCCTTTCCAAGTGACAGATAAACATGTGAATCAAACTTAAAAGCAAGAAATAAATAAATAAATAAACATGCTAAAGTTCTCCATGCTAGACTGCTGTGGGAAGACAGCAGAAGAGAGCAGGTTAAAATCCCAAATCATGTTAAAATCCCAAATCATGTTAAAACAAAAATCCTGGAGCTCCATCCTGCTTTTGTTCCTGCCACCACTTCTCCCTTCTTGCCCCTGCTCTCCAGCCATAGCTCATTTACAATGGAGTGGTTTCTCTGAAGCTCACACCACAGAGAATCTCCTTCAAAGAGGTTGCAGAGGGGCTATCACACAAAAATTACTGTAGTTTCAGGCTTCATTAACCTTTTGTGGATTTACTACTGATGGCCTAGTAGGCACTCTGCTTACTAAACCACTTCATTTATTGGATGCTGTACTAGCTAACACAATGAAATATGTCACCAGGCACCTCTCTTTAAGAAAAGTTCACCCTACAATGGAAGAATGAATAATAGGTAGATCAGATGCAATTGATTCAATCTTATGAAAATATTTTATGAGGATTTTGATTCCTCAAAATAGTTTTTTTATGGCACCCTTCTGTTTCTTTCTTCCTGCACTTGAAAGATTATATTGTCCAAACCAACAGATGTGACCTTAGGTGGACTATATTAAAAATATGTAAAGAAAAGCAGGTGCTCGAGGAACAAATATAGTGAGAGCAGCACCCAAACCTTCTTCACCTCTCACCATCAGTTAGAGGAACTGGACTGTCTGGTTGCATAGCTGGTCTCGTCTTCTGCTTGTTGCTTGCAGCAACCTCAGCCTCACTTTATTGCTCAAGTTCATTCCTTCCCTCCAGTCTGCTGGAAGAGTTTTTTGCAAGCTCTCAGAAGGAAAAAAACAAAACAAAACAAAACAAAACTAAAAACCATCATCTGCTTTATAATGTTTATTTAACAAGGGACTAAGAATCAGGCCTCAGCACTTCTAGTTTGAGTGGGTGACCTGCCCAGTCACAGACGGTGGTCGCTGGAACACAGAGATGGTCTGTCTAGAAGTATCGCATAATAATAATGCAGCTTCAGCCAGCTATCGGAAGTGCAGCCAAACACATGCTCATGTCAAAAATAGAAATTTGTCTGAGTAGTGTGTTGGCATCGCTTTGACAGGTATACGATTTATAAACTATTCCTCGAGAGGAATAGGAAGGCAAATTGTTTAAACAAAAGTGTCGGTACTTTCATCACCCTCTTTCCTGGGCAGTGTTTTCTGACCCGTGGCTGCATTCCAGAGCTCTCTGGTACTGAAGGACTGCTGAGAAGCTTCTGCTTCTGAACAAAGTTGGAGCTGTGCTCCTGGAAGTTAAATTATAACTACAACTTTGAAGAGAAATGAAACCTCCTGGGCTGAAAAACTGATACACCATAATAAAATGGGAAAGCCACAGCTACATTTTGGCTTGAGCTTCCCAGACGTGGTGTGCTCACCAGTCGCTAGCAGAAGCTGTGTATATTGCCAGTGCTGGTGGGCATCAGCAGCTGTGAGCACTGTCTTGTGGAGGAGGTATGCCCTTGCCTGCTCTTCACACACGCCTTCCCCTGCCTGCCTGCAGGTGCTGGCCTCATCTGGCAGGGTAGCACCTGCGCTCAGGCATCACTAGACACTGGCAACAGCCATCTGGTTCTTCACTGTTCAGCAGCATGCTTCTGCAGAGGGGTCGGGAGCTGCCTTCCTATTTGCTGTAGACTGAGTCAGCTTATTTTCACTTGAGGGCCTTCACTGGATGGACTTGTAGCAGTTGGACTAAAATGACCATAACACATCATACACCTCCAAAAAAAAGAGCAGTCAAGTTTTTCTCAGCAGCCCAGAGACTTGGGAACCAAGCAGCATGTCACGGTCTCTAGCTAAATTCCTATTATTTGTCCTTAGGACTCTCAGGTTTGGATTTACCAGCAGAGTCTCCGGCATGACACTTTAACTTTTTTTTTTTTCTCTTTCACGTCTCTTTGGTGGCTTCCTAGGACTACAAGGCAATGCCTTAGCAATGAGATGAAGGTTGGGCCTGGCTGCTGACCATCCTTCTGTTTCTTTGAGCCTGTTTGTCTCCTTGGAGAGACCACAAATGTACGCAGCCCTGGGCGATATGCAGAGCAAAGCCCTCCATGTTCTGGTGAAAGCTTAGGCCTGTGCTAAGAGTGTGTAAATGGGGCTTCTCCGGAGAAGAGGATTTAACCTGAGTCAGCCTATCCTTCATATCTCTCTACAGCCAGTTGGAACCTAAAAAAAAAATCTATGATGGTGCTTTGGAACACACTTTCCCAAGGCAAAATGGATACCTTGAAGATAAGCAACATTATGTTTCATTTAGCCAGCAAACATCTAAACAGCAGCACATTGTAAAACATTGACTTGTATTGTCAGGGTTGCCTACTGTAATGCCAATTGCCATCAAAGAGCTTTTGACATTTTATCTCAGTCAATAGAGATAAACATTTTGTGCCGATTAACTCAATTAAAATGTTGTGCATTACAATAACAATTAACAGCTCCAGTCTCTGCAAAATCCTGTTTACAAAAGCAATTTGTGCTAATCTGTGACTATTCTAAGGCTTGAAGCTTGACACCTTGTGCTGCACTGCCCTCTTTGGCCTCTTTTACAGTGAAAAGCTAGGTTACTTTAGAAAACATAATCAACTTGGCATACCCTCTGTTTCAAACGTTCAGCTAGAAACATCCATAGAAGACTAAGGGATATAGGGCATAATTTTTCAAAGTGCAGAAGAGGTTTAGAAGTCTTTCATCAAGACTTAGACTCCTACATAATTTAGCTGTGTTGGCAAATCACGTTCTTACTCTGAGAACTCCTTTTAACCTTAACAGCAATTGTGTGTCTTGGTCCACCAGTTGCTTGAAAAGCCTCAAGTCATGTTTAACAGTATGTCACGTGTCTATCACCCTTGATTTAGGATTATTCATGACAAAGCAACACGATATAAAGCAAAACTAACTTAATCTACCCTGATCTTGGTTGAGTTTCACATGGGAGAAGAATACTTAATGTGTTCTAGCCCAGACAGATTGTTATAAATTACATAAACCAAACACAAGGACTTTCACTTGAGGGCAAAATCTTTACTAATCTGTAACTTCATTGACTATGATGTGAGCCTTGATTAAGAAAGAGCTGTGATATAAGGAAGTCTCTGTGGCTGCATTTGATTTTTATGGAGTGGATGGCCATATTCATGAAACCCAACCAGTCACTATCAAGCATTAGCCCTTGATTCTGCTGCCTGCTGTGAAGGGATAGACTGCTTGGGCATGCTGATGGCTGCTCAACTGCAGTGATCAGAGTGTACTAAAGGGGCCTACTAGTTTAAAAGTGTTTCAAACTATAATCCATACGATTTTGATTGAAAGTCCTGTGTGCGATTCATTAACATGATCTATCACATGCAGGATATAACTTTAGTTACATGTGGAAAGTAAAAAACTCCAAGAAAAACTCTGAAAAATTAAAAGGTGATATAACTAGTTAGGAAAAGGTATGAGTTGCCATGAGTAAATCACATTAAATTAATACAAAAGAAGCTTGAGTCTTCCACTCAGTTTAAATACACATTTTTAAACTATGGACTAGTTAACACATTTTTATATAAATGCATATAGTCAACATCAGGAAATTGCAAATTACAGCTGAATAGGAAGGAGCTGATTGTGACAGAAAGTTAAAAAACAAGTGACTTAAATAGTGTTCCTTTACCTTTATTTTCACAATTTAATAGGACATTCAAACATGCACAGTTCCAAACCACCTGAAGTAGAATTCAGACATAGTTAATTCAGTTGGATTCACCTTTAAACAACTTTTTTTGTTTGCATCGTCTAAATGCATTACCATCCATATAAATCTGCACACAGTACTTTCCTCTATAGTATCTCATCTATCTCTATGGCAGTTTCTTTTACTGGAAAGCAAACAAACAAACAAAAACTCCATAAAACCTTATTTTTATTTTCACTTGCAATTTCCTCAAAGCCCTTCCCACCATGCTTCTGTGGCAAGTCCTTTATAGTTACCACAGTATTGCCACATTATTTTCTACAACCTGTGCAGCTGCAAGGGGAAATAATTCACATTGACTGCAGATCCACAGGCTCACATGTGCTTTGCATTAATGCAAAATCAAGGACATGCAAAATCATATCATATTAAACTTAGCTATAATATGCAGTCAGTTTCCAATGGTAATTGGCACTATATGTGCCTAACTTATATTGTATTTAAAAAAAGTATATATATATATAAAAACAATATGGGAGACATGTTTGAGCATATATTTGGACACGTACATGCTGACAGATTTATACAGTTATTTGAACACTGATGCATATATGAGTATATACCTGCATACATACAAAGCAAAGTGGTAGAGTTTTACTAAAAAACTCCTGAGTGTATTGTCAAGCATTTTGCTGAACTCTGTTATTGTATAATAAGAAAACCCCAAAGACAAGGGTTTTAAGGCATGAAGGCTGGAAAAGTAGTTAAGGCCAGTTGTGAATGAAGGAGTGCCTCAGGGTATGAGATTCATTTGTCTTTGTACTAATGGGTTTATGGCTTTCGTTTTAAACAGTCAGCTGGGGCCGGGGAAGGGGTAGGTAGGTAAAGAGGAATTGCTAATCCCTGCTCCTACCCTCCCCATCTGCCGGCAGGCAGCTCGGCCGCTGCTCCCCCCGCCTGCCCCGCTGCCTGCTCTCCCTGCCTGCTCTCCCTTCCTGCTCCCCCTTCCTGCCCCACTGCCTGGTCTCCCTGCCTGCTCTCCCTGCCTGCCCCACTGCCTGCTCTCCCTGCCTGCTCTCCCTGCCTGCTCCCCCTGCCTGCTCCCCCTGCCTGCCCCCACACCCGGACAATGCCCGGCACCAAGCCACTGGCCAGGGGCAAGTCATAGGTCAGAGCTCTGCAGGACAAAAGATGACACGTAGAGAAGAGCATCTATCTTGTGATTTGTGGAAGAAATATTTCAAATGCTAATGTCTGCCAGGTCATGGGCAACACAGTGCAGCCCGGCTTCAGCTTCAGAGTTACACTGGCTCTATGCTGGAGCATTAGCCTCTTGATTTTTATTTTTTCCTTCCCCACACTCATAGAGGAACAAACTCTACGTTTATATAGGCTATATGCAGACTCTCTTGCTAATCGGCAGGAAAGAGCCTGGGTATGGGAGCAAAACAGCAAGACAACTTATCCTTGAAGAGATCTTGAGGCCTTTGGAGTTTACTGTTGTTTCGGTCATTATTGCTTAGCATATCCTTGAAGGTTCGGTCTGAGGGACAGCTGGTGGGAATGCAATTTAGCTTGTTTAAATGCAGCAATTATTTAAATACACACCAAGCAGGAAAGCAGAGGCAGAGTGAGTTTCCTCTGTTAAAGTGTTACAATATGGGTGTTTCTGGAAAAAAAAAAAAAAAAAGAAGCAATACAATCTGCAGAAAGAGCATTTCGAAAAGAAATTCAAGTACTTTCAGGCCTGAAGCAAATTTTGGTATTGTTGTCTGCAGTTGTTCAGCTACAGCTTCAGTCTAGTTTCTTCTTAAAAGTTTTGTGTGTAGGAATGAAGTGAAAGAGAAGCCATCCCCCTGCTTGTCAGTGGGGTGACTGGCAAAGCCTCCAGTGTAAACATAGATGCACTTACCCACTTGGGGAGGTCTCTTGCTAGTATAAACCTGATGTTTACCAGCATGGCTTGTCAGTACTATGTACTCACAAACACTATTGCAGTAGGAGCACATCACATCCAGCACAGATGGAGCCTTGGAGTGATCTTTCTAGTTAAGAATTAGAAATGCAGATGCCACAAGCAGCAGGAATATCACCGTGGATAAGTGCGGAGCATGGTGCAAGGCAGTTAAGAGTGCAGTGATTTCTAATCCCAAAGCCACACTCGACCGACAAAGCTCAGTACAAGTACCCTAGCAACAACTTTGGCTGTGACTTGTGCGGGGCTAGGATGGAGACTTCGGCATCTCTGCCTGTGACCCTGCAGCTGCAGAAACAAGCCAGGGCTGTGGCTGCAGAGGTCTCCTGTGTTTATGGGCTGGAGGAGGCTGGAAGTGGCAGCAGAGCACCCGCGGGGGCGGGGGGAGGCTGAGCACGGTGGAAACGTGAAACACCACTGTTTTCCTGAACAGAGTCCCATCGGCACAGTAGAAAACACGGCACTTGGCCTCACACAATCACACTGCTCACACTCAAAGGATATGAAAATGATTTCTTTCCTGAGCGCAATCCATCTGCTCTAGTGGGATTAGAAAATGTGTAGAAGGGCTGCCTTGGTGCAGAACAGCTAGTATCTCCTACCAGTGCCTGATGGAGCCTGTGTGCTGCTCTTGCGTGCTTGCCAGCTCAGATGCAATCCGTCCTCAAACCCCTCCTGAAGGCCAGTAGCTCTGCTGGCTTCCTTTCACTGGCCAGGAGCCAAATCCCACAATTTGGTTCAAAGTATCAAGGAAGACCTCCTATGGGGCTGATTACTGAAACCCAGAAATATCACATTGTTGAGGGGAGAGGGCTAGCTGCTACCAGATCAGCAGCATATATCTGCTAACCATGCACATTTCTCTGCATGAGGCATCATTGACATTTTATCCTCTGGTTTGTAATAACTCTTTCAATGCCACAGGCCTGCCACAATTGCTTCACTAGCACCTCCCTTCACAAAATCAAGTGCAAAATCAAAGGCCTAGTTGTTAGAGCCAGTGATCTCTTTCCAGAGCTTGTGGCATTGCTTGCCTCTAAAGCACTGCAATCTTCAGCTTTCCAAGGTGTTCCAGCTAAACTGCATCCCAAATAGCTCACCACGAAGGGGTTAATGTTGTAGCAGCCTTGCTCAAAGGATCAAATTCTTGCAGGAGCAAGGCTCTCCTTGCTTTGTTCTGTAGCAGGATGCATCCAGCAAGAGCAGCCTTAACACTGTGGGATCCGTTGTCCTCCTTCCACCAGCACCCTTACTCTCCTCCCTGACTTCAAGGCAGCGGGGCTTCAGCACCCTCTCTGCATTTCAGCCAGGCAGGAACAATTTCACTCTTTCATCAGCAGACTCTGCCCCTGCAGGGCCCAGATCAGGGACAGCAGCAGCCACCACCACTTCTGTGCTGTCAGGCAGGACAGGGAGAATGTGCCTTGCCTTGTCACAGGGGAGGGAAGCCTGTGCTCGGCAAGAAACCTGAACAGATGCCACTTAGCTGGCTTGAAAATGGCTCTTCAGTTGCTTGCTATTGCCCAGGCAGTCTGTCCAAGCATCCAGTGCTCATCCAAATCACTTTCATATCAATGGCTTTGCCTTTTGTGATCTGTACACATTATTGCACCTTCATTTAAAACCTCATTCAAATATTACATGAAAATGCTCTGGGTCATTCTCTGGAACTGAGTCCTGCAGGCAGGGAATGGCCTGCAGCTGTGCTGCCCAGCTCTGCCAGCCCCAGACCTGGATGGTCACGTGTAGTTCGTCACTGAGACTTCATTTTCACCCACTCTAGCTTAAGGACTTCAAAGCACATGAAGGTTTGCAAAGTTGAGGAGTTTTGGGGAGCCTGCTTTGAGAAAACAGACTACCAGGCAATGTTCACATTTATGCCCCCAGCGTAATACAGTTTGCTCCAAACCCCTGGGCAAAAGGCAGTGATGTTGGCCCCTAGAATGGCCCACGCTCTCCCAGCTAAGCAACATGGGCTGTCCTCAGAGAAAGAAGAAAGCAGGTGCACCATCATAACACCTCACAAAACCACCTCAGTATGGCATGGCTGTTGCAGCGGGGGAGAACAGTCCTGCTTCCCACTTCCCTCATCAGCTGCTCACCTGCATCATCAGAAAGGCAGGTCTCTGTCCACTTTTGGTCCTACTCAGCCTTCAAGAGTCTGTTCAAGCTCCATGATTTCAAATCCCAAAGTATTTCAAACCACTGATTTTGTTCCCCATCAGGCAGGGAACAACCATGGAGGTTGGCAGCACTTCATCTGGGAACTGAATGAAGTCCTAAACAAAGTCCTGAAGACAACATCTTGGGGACCCTGGGCCATTGATGCAAAAGTCAGACAACTAAAATGTCTTCTAGTAGCAAAGCCCATTTGAAAGAAATGGGACAATATCACAATTGTGTCATCAACAGTTGAGTCTCCAGACCCATTTCCTATGAGTGGTCTTGCACCCTTCCTAGTATCATTCATTTTCTGAGCATTCCTGTAGGTGAGTTTACAGTCAAAAACAATCTGCAGGTTGGTTAATTTTAAGCAAATATTTGGGAGTGTTATGTTGATGTGCACACTGAACTCAAAAGTGTTGGTCCCACATAAGCCTGACGAAGGGTTTTATAGTGGTGAAGAGTCCATGACCAGTCAGACCCTATCCCCAGTACCAGCAACAAACAGCTTATGCAGAAGATGTTGGTAACAAGGAAGTAGTTGCAGAATTATCTGACAAATAATTCATGGGCTTCAGCAAGTTTGACGACACACATCTCATCCACATTTAAATTCAAGTCTGAATAAAGCTGGAGCATTACAACTGGATACAAGTGGAAAACAATTCCACTTTAGCAGGAAATTCCACAGTTTCAGACAAAAACTTGAACATTTTCACAGCTTTCAGGAAAAACATACGGCGTTGTTAGATTGACTCTAAATCACTGTCTTTACTACTCATAGGTGCATTTTTAAAAAACCCTCTTAAGGGGGAAAAAAGAAGGAGGTCTTCTGTTTCAGCAAAACCATGGCCTTTCTTTAGAGTCCCAGACTGATCTAAACACAACAGTGTAAATAATTTTTCATAGCTTCCTGTAACAAGCAGCCCAAGGCTTCCTTCAGGCCCATCAGCTGATTATACTGTGTAATCTCAGGGATGATCATTCGTGTTCCCCAGAAGTATAAGGCAGAAATGTGGAGGGGATAGACACCACAGCATACCTTTGGTTTTTTGCTTGCCTCTGTATTACAGCTTTGTCTCTATTGTCTCCGCAGCATTTTTACCTCCTTTTTCATCAATTGCTCTTGATGAATTTAAGATTTGGTCTCATACAGACTACAGATTTAGAACAAATAACCCTTCCATTTAGTTAATACTAGCAGCAAAGCTATAAAGCTGTAATAGTTTACGACTTTCAGGACATAACCTGCAACCACAGACAATACAAATTATATTACACTGTGTTTTATTGCTCTTTGAGGCCCACTAAGAGGCTCAGTGCTGTTTCGTAGTCCAGAGTAGCAGCTCTTTATTCTTTTTAACATACAGCTGAAAAATGCTTTATTTCTGTTACAAAATTATGTGTTTGGTTTTTTTTTGTGAATCTGCCCTCAAAACTGCATGTTGTTCACTTACCATACAATGCAAACAGCACTTCCCATACCATTAAAGGAGAGCACGCCTGCACAAAGAGAAATGCTGCCTTCTTGCATGCACTGATATCTGCACAGAGGAACTCCATTTTGAAGAAAAACAGACAAACAAACAAAGAACAACCAAACCACACTTTGATAATCATTTGCAAAGACATGACATCTGAGAAGGGAAGAACCTCAGAAATCACAATTCCCTCCTAAAATGCCCTTTGTTTATTCATGCTGTGTATTCAGATGCTGAAGGAATCATAAACACTGCTGGCACAGCTTCTTAATCCTGCCTCTTCTTCTCTTGGCCTAAGACTTGATGCGCAGAGGAACAGAAAGGAGTAGCCATGTTTTCTTTAAATGGAGAGTCTAAATAAAAAATGAAGGTAATAGAGCTTCAGGAATTGCAAAGGACCAGAGGGAGCAAGCGAGCACAAACCAGCCCTGCCTTTTAAAACATGGAAAGGCCATGTACTTTTTTCTGCTGCACCTGCTGCCTGCACAGCGTTGTATTATTGAAGAGGACTGCAGTCCGATCTGCATATCAAATAGCTGATTTGTAGATGAGGTCATTCATTTTGTGGTTGTATGTTTGCTGTGGTGGGGATGGGCTGTTGCCTAGCAGTAGGCCACAAAGTCCCAGCAGGTTTCTTGAGTCAGCAGCCATCCTCCACTCCCCTCACCACTCCCCTTCCCTCATTGCCAATTCAAATCCAGTCTTGACCTTAATAAATAAAACTCCAAAATATTCGACTCATTTCTAAGTTCAAAGAGTGGGTGATGTGCTGTGAATTGACAGCTTCCTTTGATGATTCATTGGTTTGGTGGCTCGATAAGCAAAATACAGATCCAGAAACCTTGGTACCACGTGAATGGAGGGATGATAGATAGCGCCTTGCTGCAAAAACACCCTCTGAGAGACTGGGCCTGCCTTGGTGCCTGGGTATGCTGCTCCGCTGTTACAACATGGAAGATGGGATTAAAAGATCAGCACCACATTTATTTAAGTATTCAAACACATCAGAAGCGGTTTTGTAAAATTTAAGCTAGTTTTTTGCATATGACTCTCAGGGAATCCATTATGCCTTTCCTGTTAATTTTGACAGCTACTTCACAGTGGGCAATGCTCATTTGAAATACTTTTTAAGAGGTATTTTCTTCTTTCAAAAGCATCTAAAGCTACTTCCTTGTTAAGTACAGCACATCAAGCTGGTGGAAACAGTAAAAGAAATCAGTCACCGTTTCAAATTAAAAAGAGGGAAAAAAACAGGGCAAAGAAGATGAAAACACTGGAGTACAAAGCTGCCTTTAGAAACTGCGATACATATATGTTGTCACCAATTGGTGTCTGATAAGTTGGCAGAAACTGCAGTTTAAGTGCTTTTATTTTAGGAGTGATCTGCTGACAAAAGACACATGTGCAAACCATGCCATTTAGATGAAGGAGTCATATCCACTTTTTGCAAAGTACAATTTATTTATTTTTTCCAGATTATAATGTTTTCTAGGAAGAAAGAAGTACAAAGACCCCTCAGCCCTAAAACAAAACCAAACATCTCAGCACAAATTGGAGCCTTGATAGCTCAAAGCAAAAGCCTCACAAACATCTATTAGAAGCAGGAAATGTCTAATGGAAAACTTACAAACATCTGATACATGAAAGGAAGGCACAAAACAGGAAAGCAGAGGCATGAACAGCTAATTGCTGTAGATTCCTCACAACATTCGCTGAAACACAGCAAGACACATCAGCCAGCTCCACAGCACTGGGGTATACAACCACCATTAAAGTATTAGTAAGAACACTTAGAAAACAAGCACTTAAAAAAAAATGCTAATACTTTGGGTAAAATGAAGTCCAAATTCTGCTTGTGACTGAGTTTACAAGGGTGCTTTGAAGGTGGCCAGAGGCATCCTGGCATGCTGCTTCTCAGCTAATCCCTGTCATGAAAGCTTGCAAAGAGAATAATTTCTAAAAGTATGCTTACTATTCACTCTGAAACCTAGGTATACAAACGGGCTCTATATCTTGCCAGCTATTTCATATACATCCAAACTTGCTGAAACTTGCATTTAGTTTTGATAAGCTCTAGTCCATCTAAGGAAAATGTGAAGTTTTGAGCAATAGCAATGCATTCTGCTGGAGCATGGACATGCAGCAAGTACACAGCACCTATTCTTGCCCCTTGTAAATGCCTGCTGCTCATCTGATTTGAATAAAGTTATGCCTGCTACTGTCAGAACTGAATTTGGCTCATGGTCTTCATGCAAATTGCCGTTTGCCTGAATGTGTGCACCATATTAAGAATGCAAATATGTTTGGACTAGATGATTGTTCCTTTATTTGCTGTACACTCTAATTCGCAATGAGCTGAATTAGGGTAGTTTTGGTGCATGCAAGAAGGCAGGCTCAGACAAAAGTACATGAAACTGTTTGCAAATAAGTTAATTATGTCAATAGATCTGATCTTAACAGCCGTCCTTTCTGATGTTATGTATATGGTTTCTTGGACATAGCCAACAGCAAAAAAAGAAAACACATTTTAAAAAAATAATCTTCAGGACATTAAATTAAGTACCTTTTTCCACATATACCCCAACTGAGATTATGTCCAGGATTCCAGAATTTCCTATCTCTGATGCTTTCGGCTCTGAAGGCCAGGATGTACCATTTTATCTTTCTCTGAATTTCAACCCACAGACATTCTGTGAAGTTAATCGCTTATATTTGTCTATTGGAAAGGCATCAAATGTTGAGCTGAAGACATCTGGAAATGTAAAAAACAATCTCTTCTTTATAATTTGTTCAAATGAGTGATAACCATACCTATTAAAAATGTATATCCTATTTCTCATTTGAATTTCTATTATATACTTTTTCATTCCTTCTCACCTCCAGCTGTTATTCTGGAACTTTGCCAACCTTCTGTGAGGCATTTGGAAAAAAATATAAAAATCAACATATGAGAAAAGAGAAATAAAAATCCAGCAAAGTACCATTTCTAGATTTGATAAAACTTTAACTATAAAATTCATTCGGAGAAATTGTAAATTTTTGGTTGGCTTTCAATTTTTCTTGCATACATTTAAAAAGATATTTCAGATTATTTAGAAGGAAAGTCCCTTAAAATTAATGATACCATATTTCCTAAGAAAAACGAAGCAAATCAAACCCAAGGAAACAAACAAAAATCTTTTTGCCCATATTTTCGGAGCATGTTATTCTTTCCTGTGGGAAAATTCACACATTCCTTACACCAATATATTAAGTTTGAACTTTCAGTCATTTAATTAGTTCCCAATTCAACAAAGCGTTTAAGCATGTTTCAAAGCACAAAGCACTTAAGCACATTCTCATTCGGGCCCTGAATAGGGGCAGAGTGCTGAATCACACTGGAAGCTCTCACGGCAGAGCCCAGGGCAGCCTGGTAGGCCACAAAGCCTGCAGGGTTCTCGCTGGTTTTATTCCCCAGCAAGGAGGGCTATGGTAGGGATTACATCATGCCAAGAATTAAAGCCAGACCTGGTTTGGAAACGCAAAACTTTTTTGCGATCCTGTACAATGTTGTGAATTTATAATACGAAATTGAAAACACATCTGCCATATGAAAAAAAAAAAAAGAGAATCCATTGCAGATTTATATTTGTGCACTTCTGACAAGTATAAATTTGAGTATGTGTACAAACATTAAATAATAATCTGATAAAGCCTAATAACTATGCAACTAGATTTTCACTGTGTTTTGGATATATGGGATATGAAAATGTGGGTAAATGCAATTGCATACACAACCAGACAGAAGAGGACACAATTTGGGCTTCCAAAATCTTCACCTGCAAGGTACGTGGGGTTATATGCCCACATAAATATGCACACACTCACACACATACAGCACACAGGTGTCTTGGAGAATCAAGTAAAAATGTTATCCTACATATCAAATAGATATCACAAATACATTTTTAGCTAAATTAGCAATAAGATTACCTTATGAGCAATATTTTCTATCTTTTACATTTAAGTTTATAACAAAAGGTGTACTGTTTGAAACTGTTTTCCCTTTTTACTTTGTCCCCAGGTGTTCAGCAGTATTTTAAGCTTTACATTGAATGAACAGTGATATTGCTGTTTCTGATTATTTCAAATTATGTTTGTGTCTAAAATAAGCCTGTCTGAAATTTAAATACTCGACCTTTTGCTTCCAAGACTACCTGTGATATCAGAGAGGAATGTAGGCTTGAGCCCATTTCTGGGTAGCCTTTTCAACAAACACCTTTAGCAATGCTAGAGGTAGCAGTCAGTTGTCTATAGAGATAAGCACTTAGCAAATGAAGAAGGCAAAGAATTAATGGGATTCCTAAGAATTTGGGACCTGCCACAATGCCACATGGGTTTACGCTGCTGTAACCCCAGAATAACAAAATGTTCAACTGAACTGCTTAGTTTTATGTTCACTTTCTGCGTGGCAATTCTTTAATTGTATTGCTTTTTGTTATTTCTATGTAAAGCTTTAAGGATTGTAAATCTGATTTACTCTTTACATATTGTGTCCAGCTCTCAAGAGCCAAATTCTGAAAAGAAAAGATTAAACCCATCACATCAGGCAATATTCAGACTGAGCAAAAATATAAGGAAGCAGACAAACATTGTTTTATATTTTCTACTTAATTTAAAAATAATTTTCTACAGTGGCATTAAAAAAATATACACAGAAACACTGTTTGCAACTTTAAAAAAGAGATTTCTAATGCAAGTCATTTGAAACAGTCTGTTTACCCAGACTGAAATTCTCTATTTCAGTTTAATAAATAGTAAATTTTTCTTTTTTTTTAATGTTTCAAAAGGTACAGAAATCCTACTGCCAAATGGCTTTAAGCAGGAAAAAAGGAATCTCTGTATGTTTCATCTATGTAGGGCTGCTAAAGCCTGAGGAAGGGGGAATTGTGCTTACGCAGAGGAAGACGCCCATCATGCATTCGCTAGCGTGGAAATGTCAGCCATTTTTCTGCACACTCTCAGCAAGCGCAGGCTGGAGCTGCCCTCACTCCACCATGTCAGCCCATCTGCTTCTCTCCTCGCCCTTAAAGTGCCTTCACTTACGCAAACATCCTCTGGCTTACTACAGGCATATCGAAAAACCTTTTCTTTAGAAGAGAAACAAATAAGGAATAGGAAAAAAAATTAAAATCATATTTTCCAAACAAGACAAAGAAATGCGAGGCTCATCCTGCTTGCCTTGCTTGACAGAGCTGCTCTGCATTCAGGGGTTAGCCTGGGTGGAGAATGATGCTGTTGTCTCACAAAGGACTCATGTTGAGCTGAATCTTTGATTACAGGACAAGTGCCTGCGTTAGGCCCCTCATTGCGCTCACATTCTGCTCCTGCCATTTGTACAAAATTTCTGAGTGATCTCTTTGTGAATATGGACCCCAACTGAATCAAAGACGAGCTCTTCCCCCCCGCCTCATTTTTCTGTGAGCACCCCTTTTCTCTTCCCCTGCTCCTCCTCTCTGTGATTCCCCTCTCACTTTCTCCTTTCAGACACTTCACCATTATAGGAAAAGGAACTGCAATGGATCTAAAAAAAATATATATCTAATGAATGGTAAACCCTGAAAAAAGAGGTAGAAGTGGCTTTTGCTGTCTTTTAAACTTCTCCCTCAAATTCTGTCATGTTTCCTACAGAAATGGTGCATAACCTCGTGTTTTTCTTAATAAGATTTATGCTGGCCGGCAGTCTGCTAGATAGAGGACTCCAAAGCTGCTTCTGTAACCATGGCCACTCCTAATTCTCAACTCCTGGCAAATTTCTCCCTGTGTAAAAGGCAACAAGAAGAAAAAATGCACTAGCAGATGCACAATCATGATAACCCTGTGTCTGAGCAAATGACCATGTGCCTAAAACCTACCAAATTTGTGGGTATTGTCTAAGAATGAGCTTTTAGCAAAATTCCCTCTCAACATCTGCAATGTGGAAAACAAAACAAATATATAATCAACCTAGATTAAAACCTGGATTCAGCTGAATGTCATGCAGGCTTCACGCAAGCTCTGCAAGCTGGATTTTTTATGCATCTGCCCAAATTGAAAAGGTTACTTTGCTGTCTTCAGGATGACTCTTGAGCTGAAGGCAGAGTGGAGGGCTGCTGCCCTGAAAGAAGGGGAGTTGCTAGGAGATAAGTCCAAGATTTCAGACAGCATTGGTCAGAGTTATCTCTAATTGACAGCTGCTTACCCTAAGGGTCTAATTCTAACCTTGAGACCAAAACCATAATGAGAGGGCAGCTTTCCTTCACCCCTGTTTTCTAGCCAGGGCAAGGAGATTACTGCAGGCCTGTTCTTCTCTGGTTTTTGTTATGCTTCTTTTCGTGGGGCAGCCCTGGGAGGCTCAGAGCCTGCTGTGCTTTCTGAGGCTATAGTTTGCATCAGTGAGCCCTGTCTGATTCATACCACCTGAATAAACTTGCTCTTACAGTTAAGATGGTCTCACTTTTTTTTT
Organism: Eurystomus gularis; assembly: GCA_013400335.1. Taxonomy (NCBI): domain Eukaryota; kingdom Metazoa; phylum Chordata; class Aves; order Coraciiformes; family Coraciidae; genus Eurystomus; species Eurystomus gularis. Next base: position 240,943 of record VZZY01001344.1, read on the forward strand.
TTTTTTTTTAAAGGGGGAAGGGTGCAAAGAAAATATCTTAAACATAAAATAATTTAAGAACTTATTTTTTTAAAACAGATATTTTAGTGTACGGCCTATGGTTAACCCTTTTTCAGGGGGCCTTAGACTCTCATTGTTAGTTTTAAATCAAGTCCATGCTGTTAGCAAGTTGCTGTTATTTAGGACTCAACACCAAACAGAAAGAAACATTCAGAGAAAAGAGATTAGCAGAGTCAGGAAAATAAAGTGGAGTAGGAGGGTTTTTTGCTTGTTTGTTTTTGGTTTTGTTGTTTTATTTGTTGCTGTTGGTTTTTTTAACTGACTAGACTTGCTAAGATCTTGATTTATGAAGAAAATCTCTTTGAAAACTTCAACTTGTACTTTGATCTGAACTTATCTATAAACAGTGGAACAGTATACCAGAGCTCTAAGTCAAATTTTTGTCTTAGTTGTACTGAAATAAATCTGGCCTTCTTCCTCTGAACTCACTGGAGTTACTCTGGATTTATACTTGGGTGACTGAAAGCATAATTTGGCTAAACGTTTCCAGGGTGACAATTAAGAACAGGGAATGCAGTTATGTTTAGAAACCCATGGCAAAAAGAAAAAAAAGGAATTAAATCCCAAAAATCTGTTTTAGAAAATAAACCTATGAATTCCTGCATCTCAGTCAGTTTCATGTCCAAGAATAAAAATTACTTGTTCTGCAAATTTTTTTAACTAGGTAAGATCAATTAAAAATTTATATCTCAAGCCACATCCAAAATCTGCATCCTTTGCAAGGTTCATCCTTTTGAGAGAGAACACAAGCAGGAAGCAGTTAATAAACGTGACGCTGCTGCAGGAATTGCCTCTGACAGATGCTATGGGGCTGAAGCCCCTGTGGTTGAACCCCTTTCCTGTCACTCTAAATAAGAGAAGGTAACGAAGTGGGGAGCAGAAGTGAAACATAGCACCATAGTGTCTTGCCTGGTAGGGGATAGGGTAGTCCCAACCTCTTTATTCTTGGCCTCAAAAGCCTGCAAATTTTGGGTGGCGTTTGGGGTATGCAAATAGCAACACTTGAGAGGTGCACTGAGGCTAGGAACTTGCTCCACAAAGACTGACTGCTAGTGCTGATGTTTTCAGAGTTAGCAGTGTGATCGTTTCGATTGTGTTATGGTATTCTTATTCTGGAAGCAGAGTCCACTGAGCAAATTAATTTCTGAAGGAATAGCTGAACGCCCGCCTGCCAAATGAGCGTATCGCCAGTGAGTCAGAAGGGGAGTCAGCAAGGGAGGCTGGACAGTGATAAAACAGCATAGAGGGAAGCTCAGACCTTGGCATTGCTCTCATCTCTGCTCTTGAGGGAGTGTATAAAAAAGACAACATCCAAAGCCCTTAGAAAAATACTCTTTAATGAGTCCCGTAGAATGAACCCATAGAAAGGGTTCTGTGGAGCCTAGGGGAATCTGAAAGTTCAGAGACAACCACGCCAGTAGTGCATACATACAGAGCCATAGCTGCTGGAAACTCATGTTTTGCTTCACTTTTTGCTGTTTAAGTTATTAACTATATTACCCTAATATACAGAGTGCTCTTACATACTGCATGTGACTACTGCCTCTGGAAGTCAGTTTTATATCTCTTAAATGGAATTTGTATATCCTTAAGGCTTCAACTAAAACTAAAAATATAGTTCAATGGCATATTTCTAATAATGTCTATTTCTATAGCAATTTCACTTATCATTTAATAAGTTGCATGTATTTTAAAAATAATTTTTGTACTAGTGCCTGATGTGCAATTCAAATTTGTGCAGAAACCGCTGCAAGAACATTCACAAAAGTTCTCTTGTTCTGCAGAACAAGTCTCTTTTCTTAGTACTATCTTGGTAAATTTATCTAAAATATTTGTTTCTCCATCTGGAACAAGGAAAATAATGAAAATGAACTGTTCTTATGAAAAAACGGTGATCTTCACAGCAGAAAGCAAAAAAAAAGAAACAGCAAAGAAAAAGAAACATGATATTCACAGCTTCCAGAACTGCAGTATAAAACTGGGAGAACTATCACACAATTTCACAGGGGCATAAAGGGGGTAAGGCACCTAAGCTCTCTGTATGGGTTGCGGTAATAGAAATCTGCACCTGAATTAGGAAATCTTCCTTAATTTTTATCTTGTTGTGTACTTCACTTTCCTGGCCAGGACAGTCAGTCAACCTTAGGGACAGAGAGATAAGGTGCTTCATGAATCAGGCTTGTAAAAGCAACTGAGCTCAGGAAGGGACTGAAAATCTCAAGAGTCTTGGACCACATCCTTGTTCTCTGAGTCACCACAATGCAGGCATTTTCACCAAGCTACTGTCAGGACTGGGTTGTACTAGAAGTTTGATGTTGGTGGGATACCCCTGTACAGCCTCTCATTGTAGGCTTCTGTTGGTCTTATAATTATTTTTCATGGCTGTCTAAAAAAAAATTGCAAAACCAACAACCACATTGAAAAGATAAAAAATAAGAGCAATCAGAGAGGGTTTGATCCTGCCACCATTGAAACCAGTGAGGCTACTACAAGGTTCCCAGTTTACAGCTCTGAAGGTACCCTATATGCCACAGTCTCAGGATGTGACCATCTGTTGCAATAGCTGGTCACTGATGCACATCTTTTTTCCTTTTTAATAAAGGAAGATACACAAACTCCAAGAAATAAACCTGCATGTTCGAATCAGGACATATCTGCTTTTATAAATGGCATCAAGCTATACTGTAAGTAAAAATTTCCCTTTCTGCAAGTTTTCAGATATCTAACATCTTCACTTTTTCCTTCCAAAGCCATTTCTAGCTTACTAGATACATGACATGGTGAAATAAAATTTAAAAGTCTCAAAGTATTGGCACCAGGACCAGCAACTTTTCAAAAATTATCAAAACTAGATTAGACCACAGGACATAATGATGTTGCTCTCAACTTCAGCAGTGATGAAAATATTTAAATTCAGTTTTCTTTATGTGATATTCTAAAACTTTCATAACACAGACTTTTTTTTGTTCTGTCAGTCACTGAAAATCAGTTTATGCCTTTCACAGTATTCTGTATATTATGATATTTATTCTTTTTTTTCCCAGTTCCTAGAAGTCCTCCTTCATGTACAACACTGTGTTTTGAAAATCAACATCTTGATTCCTGCCAGAGCCAGAAGATATGCCAGCCGGTATTAGCTAGTTTCTAATTTTTTCTCTTTGTGCTAGGAAGAAAAAAAAAAAAAAGGTAAAAAAATTTGCTGACTTTAGATCTTAGCCTATCAGATGAAGACTTACTGGTGCATTAGAGGCCTATTCAAAACAGGACTTTTCTTGCAACAGGAGCCCCTAACAATTGGTAATGAGGACAGATTCCGAATTGTTTGTGAGCAGCTGCTTAGTAGGTAAGAGCTTGTTTGGATTCAATTGAGCAGTGTTTTTAGAAGCAGTTACTGACCTCTGACCCTTTCTACAGACTGGGTTGATGGGATTAGGGAAAGCTAGCGTTCAGCTTACACTTGGCTATAACAAGCTGGCAGGAGATAACATACTTTTTAATTATCAAGTTACACCTCTGCCAAAGTTTGTCTGTGAATTTACCAAATGGGTCAATGAACTATAAGAAATCAAACTAGGCTATGGGATAACAGTTACATAAGAAAATAGTCTTGGGGGTGGTATAATTAATAAATTTATGTGATTTTTTTTCCTTTGCAAATATTTTAAATTTTCAAATCTTATCCTACATGCATTTTGCATGCATTATAGAGGGTTTTGTTGTATGTGGTATTTATCCCAATGCATCTTATAAGGTAAAAAAAGACCTGAATTACTTCTAAGAGTTCCCAAAAAAGTAGTCAAGGGAAATTAACACCCATGCAACACATGAAATTTAAACTGAAATAACAAACAGAGTAACATTAAAATTTGAAGCTTGATTTGTTCTACTACTCTGAGGCTAGTACAACATTAAAATACTTACTATTGGCTAGAGTCCAATTTGCCTAGCGGTCTACAACCATAAGAAAATGAGACAATTGTGGTATGATTCACTTGGAACAATTAAAGATAATTTCTGACATAATAAATTTTTTTTCAAAGGCTCTAGGGATTTTATGTCTTAATTTTAATTAATTTAAACTAAACCAAAATTATAAAGCTTAATTATTTTGAATGATGCTTTCTCTGTTTTCTTCCAAGGTTGAAGTGTGAAAAATTCACCAGTTGAAGTTATTTAAGGCCCATAGCTTTCTTAGTTCTCTGCTCTGTTAGTACATGTCGTGTCTATTATGGAAGCCTTCAGTTCTGGGAAATTCTTGGTACAATAACCATAGAAATTTTGCATACCCAGCCTGATCCTCTAATGTATTACAGAGTTTATTGATAAAATAAAGCGGAGTAAGCAGTGCCACTTGGTAAGCAGTACAGACAGATTGAAAGCCATAGCATGGATTGGAAGCTCGGGTGGATTGCTGAAGGGCACTGCAGACCCAGAAAGTTTCTCAGTAACACTTGGGATTTCTTGTGCTACTTCTTTAAAATCTCTTTTATATCAGGGAATGAGGGTCTCAAGCCCAGGTTTCATTTCTAGTTACACCAATTTTCCTGTCTCAGCTGGAGCAAGTCCCACCATACCTTTAAAACAGAGAAGATATCTAGGAGTGAAGAGCAACTTTGGGCCAGGCAAGGAATCCCACATCCTTGAGTCTTCACTTTATCATGGGGGTTACCACACATACCACCATTTCTTGAAGCTGCCCTGTCAGAAATATCTGTGTGTTTTCTTTCCTCTACTCCTATCAGAACTTCGCTTCTGAATCTTAGTGCTCTAATGGTCAGGCATCATTTAATTTCCATCCTAAAGCTATTAATAGCTCGTCTATACCCATTAGTTCCTTTGCCAGTAATGCCTTTTAGTTTGAACAGTGTCTCCCCTTCCCTGCTGTTTACTTCCCTAATATGTTTATAAAATCACTTCTTGCCTCAAACTTTTTTTTGCTAGGGTAAATAAGCCAAAATTTTAGACTCTTGTGACATAACTACTTCTCTATCTTCCTGATTTTCCCATAAGCCAGTTTTAGCCTGTTTCTATTTCAATTTTTCTTTCTTAATGTGAGTGTCCAGAACTGTATGCGGTGTTTTGGAGGACACCTCATAAGTGTGCTGCTGTGTAAATACTTCTACCCTTACATCTCAAGATTACATCAGCTTGGTTGCCTCCCTGCTAGTGTCCCAGGTCCTCCTCCCTGTGTTTATTTAAAAGTGGTCTCCCAGTTTATAAAAGCAATGTAGCTATTGAATTTTGAGCTATTGAATTTAATCCTATTTCTATTACCGCAGCCTTCAAGGTTGTCCTGTGTAATAATCTAAACATGTTTTGACAGTACAAGTGGGGGGCGCAGGAGGAAGTGTAGCAAGAGAAGGTGTGTGACGCTTTAGTCTATCAAGGTTAGTCTTTCCAGGCTGACTCTGCAGTCAAGGGAAAGAGAATAGCTTATCTCTGAGTAGGAGCAAGAGCCTCATTACCTGGTGTGAACTGTGCTTGGTGGAGTTCATCTGTCGTTTGCCATGAGAAGATCCCAGAGAAACTAGTTCCACTGGAGTTAAGTCAGTCTTTGTGAATAGCTCAAATACCTCTTTAATTTAAAGTCTTCACCTGTGTACTCATATTGTTTGTTTTTTAGTCAACCTGGAAATATTAAAAAGGATTAATGCACACACACACAGTTCAGGTGATTCTGCGGTAGCTTTTGTTTAGCCTCATACTTTGTGTCCCAGCCCAGTGTTGGTAACCTTGAAGGCAGTCCCTCATGTACCATAGTGTTCCTCTACTGATCCCAGTCTTTTTGGTAAACTCTGGTTTTGCAGTGGTAGTGTACTGATTGCTGTGCTGAGGTTCGCATTACCAGTTTGAAAAAAGTCCAAAATAGTCATCAGTATCTACTGCAGTATAACTTACCTATGACAAAACCATATTACATGCTCTTTGAAGTCTTCAGGCCTAATTTCACTGAAATTTGCACTGCTGAGATCAGGCTAAAGGATCCTGTGGGTGTTAGGATGACTGTTCTTAATGCAGAGACTGCATTTGTGTATTCCCATTATGAGTACTGCCACCAGGTTGATAGGTTTATTCCAGCCAATTGCTATGGGAATTTGGGTTTCATGCAGCTATTCTTCCAAATTTTTGAGACTGCAGTTTATTTGAGTAACCTCAATTTGAGTTTAGTAAACTATTTCGGTATAGTATTCACTTTGCTTGAAGATGTCTCATTTTCTATTTGCCTTCCCAGTGTGTAATCCCATGTTCAGAAACATGAATCTTATTAAAAACTGAAATAACATTTAGATTATTTTGCCCAAATATATACTGACTCAAATCAAATGCAGAGTTTTCACGTGTAGCTCATCCTCACAGCAAAGTCTTTCAACTTCCTGCCTTTTTCTCCATCTAAGTACATACCTGAAGAAAATTTTAACTATTTAGTCTGATTTCCTTAATGAGGTCAGATTCAGTCTGACTTTTAGCAAGCCCCACTTTTGCCAAGCCTCACGTTAATCTTGCATTTCTTGATTTTGAAGTAATAGATTTCGTTGGTGATCAGTCCTTTTTTTACACTTCTTGTAGGCTCCCTACTTATTCTTAATGTCATTTTCAAGATGGCTATTCTTCCAGTTAGGTCTGGAAAGTTCTCATATAAAATTTTTTTCTCCTTGCCTGGCATACATATTCCAGATAGCTTTAGCAGGTTTGACATGGAGACATTCCAGATTGCCTCCAAAATCAAATCCTCGAGTTCCTTAGTTCAGTCGGCCTCCCTAAATAGTTGCCTTGGGTTGCATCCAAACTCAGCAGCTTGCGCACCCGACACAGTGCCTGCAGTCCCAGTTGCTTGATCCCCAGATAGGGCACGGTGTCAGAGTGAGGTGCCTCTCCCTCCTGACTCGTGCCCAGATTTCCTCCTCATCAAAATCAAAGTTCAGCAGGGGAAGGGAGAAGACATGTGCCAAGGTTTTGCCTTCCTTACTTGGGAGATGGCCAAGGCCTATTTCCAGATTCAGGAGCTCAGAAGTACTCCTGGCTGTCATTAATGTAGATGAAGATCTGTCTTTTTGAAATGAGGAACTTTAATGAGGTTTAATTGCATTCTTTTTTTCGGTTAAAACAAGTTAAATGTCGTGCACTGAAGGCGCTGCTAGTTAACAACAATACTTCTTCAGATGGATGTATCAATACCATTTGAACTTGTAGTACTGTTTTTCCTCACAGTGGGATAATTCTCTGTTACATGTATGTTTGCGATGACAGTGCAATAATCTTTATTAGTATTCAGATTTGGTTCTGGGATCAGTAACAGACTCTATCAATTTCCCTGCATTCCCAGATTTTATTCTATCTCTCATGGTGATTTTACCCAAAGAAGTATTGTTTCATTTTATTGTCTCTTGTTCCTTTTAACATTATGGATATACATTTCTGGAGAACCACTTTTATTTTAATGTTATCTTTTGTCAGCATAGTATGTCCACCACTACAGTCATCATTACTGAAATTTCATTCAGTGTTTCAAATATACAAGTTCCTCTAAGTTGTTGCCTAGGTTTCGCCATTAGAGTCAGCATCTTATCACCTGCACCTAGTTCTACATCTAAATCAGACATGACACAATTTTCTTTGTATCCAGCTGCTCGTATTGATATTAACCTTTCCCTTGACTAAAGGAGTTTAAATCTCTACACAAAGAAAATAGTGCTTCTGCACCTTGTGAAGGGAATTCTCATTCTGAATTCCTTTACCGTTGGGAGGTGTTGAGAGTCTGCAGAAACACCTATTTACAAACAATTTCTCTCCACCTTCTAAGACTAGCCATGGCCTAACGAAGAATTAAATTTTACATCAGATTGATAGCTATATTTCTTTTTAAATACACAATGTTATACCTTCAAATTACAGTGTGGATCTCTACATCTTTCCGTGTAACTGGGAATGAAGAAGTGTGATGTATCAGCTAAGGGGAGTCTATATGACCTGTTCTTTGCATGCATACACAAAGTCTGTGTACAAGATAATACGGAAGAAATGAGATCGATAAACAACATAAAACTTTGAATAAGAAGCCATCCTGGCTCCGAGGCAAGGGCATGCATTTTTTTTTTTCTCCACATTCACTAATACTTTACTGTAGGATTGCACCACCAGATCCAGTATTTAGGCTCATGGTAAGACTTTTACTGGTAGACTTAAATCACTTAGTGTCAATTTAACATCTAAAGGGAAGTCTAGCTGTTAGCTAAAACAGACTCCACTAATATGGTGAAACAATTTGTTACTGTAGGAAACAAAGCTCAACCTAACAAGTCAAATTTTAAGCAATGTCTGTAATGCGGAAATAACTGAGAATTTCTGCAGTAGCACAGTTTCTGTGGCTCCAGGTTGGCTTTATGCAGTTTTGTATGAACTAAAATGCTTGTCTCAATCCTACATCTCTATACTGATGTACATACAAGAAACCGTGGAAATCTTAGTGGCACCATGCCCACTCACTCCTGGGTTAATGATAACATGCTCTCAAAAGACACATCAGCGGTTTTAATTCAGTTAAAATATAGAAAGTAATTAATTTTGGTGGGACTTTTTAGCTTTATACACATGTATTTACACATGAGTATGTGAGTGAAATAAAGAAAGAGACTGCTTAAACCACAGTGTGAAAGTGGTCCCGCATTAATGCTCCAGATTAAAATAGCCAGGAACAGTCCTGTGACTGCTAATTAAAATGGATATGTAATTTCCCAAAATACTTGATAATAAATTAATATTAATTACCAAAGAAAGTTTCCACAGGAAAGAAATAGCAGCATATTAAAATTAGCTTTAGTTTATTAAGATCTTATTCCAGACAAGAATACCCACAGTTTCAGATATTATAGGAATGTCTTATGTGTTTGTTTCCCCCCCCTTGAACCATTCAGCCATATGGATTTAAGATAAAGTAGTCATATTAATAGGAAATGTAACTTCTATTCATAAAAGATAAAAGATATGAAAGAATTATAAAATAACTCTTAAGCTATGTGGTGACACAGCCACATAGCTTAAATTTGTGGGTCTATTCATAGGGGAGCATATTGTATTAGATGCGTGACTTATTTGCTAAAAAGATATGGTTTTGGAGGTACAAAACATGTCCATGAAATTCAGTCATTAGTTTGTCTAAATTGTTTTTAACCTTTGAAAAATCAACTTTTTTTTCCCTGAAATTTGTGTAAACGTAAATTTCTACTATAGTTTAAAAGCACTAAAGTTTTAACATAAATAAATAAAATTAATTTAAATAATTTGTTGGGTTATCTAACACCAACTAAAAAAGTTTGTCTATACATTTCAGTTAATTTAAAAATTTATTTATTTTTATCTTACAATTATCTTTTTTTCTTAGATAATTGGGGAAAAATATGTTAGAAGTTGCATGAAGCTTTTTGTATATGCCAACAAATGGATAAAATAAATCTAGTTATTTGCAGTACTGTGTTTAGAACTTGGTAAAAAATAGCCAAAGACTGTGTAGAAAGCTTGTAGAGATTTTGTGTTAGTGTAGAATGTGGATACTAGTTATTTTACGTGTCTGTGGGACTCAGACTGGTCCCACTCCACCATAGCACATTAGTTTGTCCTTCACTTAAAGAAGGAGTATACCATAAGGGGCCTATTTGTTTCCCTAAAATTAATCATCTTTTTTTTCTCCTGAATCCAGCTTATCTTGTGAATAACAATATCTTCTGTATTTGTTTACAATTTTTAAGTTTGTAGCTGAAAACTGTAACTGTATGTGGCTCAAAGCCTCTGTAAGATGAAATAGCAAAGCATAAAATAGCTACTTCTGGACAAGTAATGTAAATTTAAGAGGCAAGAAGTGAAATTTTCTAGTGCTGATGGTATGGTATGAGGAATCTTGTCATACAATATAACACAATAGGACCGGTGTGAGTTAGTTACATGAGTATTTTTTTGCATATTCACTCCCTCTGTGGTCTGTCTGTTCATCAGACTATGCAATAATTATCCAGAGGAAGTTTAAAGTATCCTCATTTAGAGGCCAGATTTTCACAGGTAGCACATACTGAAAGTTGTTTACTTCTTGCAGTATTTTACATCTGCCACTAATGCAATAAATGAGGAGGCTGAAAACCAAACAGTATTATTAATGGTGACAGAAAGCTTTTAGCCAAGCTCCCTATATGGTGATGGATATTGTTTATCATATTTTACTTGTTGCTTTAAACTTCCCCTGTCAGAATGAATCATTGATATAGGAGAAGAGGGACCAGATAACAGGCAGTGTGATTTGTCTAATAGTAAGATCCTCTAATCAAAAATTGTTGGGGGAAAAAAAAAAAAAGAATAAATAAGGCATGCCTATTTGCCCAAAACTACCCTGGTTGTACTCAGGTACCATGGAGAATATTTTCCCTTTTGTATAATATACAGTGAGCTGCACGTTAATATTAAGGTTTAAACTAGAAATCTTCTAGTGATATCATTACAAAAATCAGTTGTCAATTATTTTGATCAAATTTATTTCTTACTTACATTTTTTTATCTCATGGCAAAGTTGCTGTACACAGCCAAAACACTGCTACAACTGCTGCTCTACCACAACCATTCCATGCTTTTCTTTTTTTATTTATGTGTTTCCAACTCTTGTTTTTACTATGCAGTATGAATTAGCATAATTAAAAATGACAGAAAAATCTGCTAATTTGTGGGGGTTTTTTATTAAGCTAAACTAAAAGGCTGGTATTTGCAATAAAAATTCCTACACATCTGAGAAAATATTTCTTGTATCAGACCCAAAAGATTCTTAATAGCTGTTTAAAAAGTTGAATAGATACATTTCAAAACAAAAATTCATGGTTTTAGAACACACTTTTAACAATTTCACTATGTGAAGTTTTAACATTAAATGCTTATACTTTTAAATTATTTTCAGCTTTCTTTCCTAAAATATACTACAAATTTTAATTGTTCTTTTCTGAATATTTTCGGTCAATTTGAGCTGACATAGAGGAGTGAAGCAAATATTTTTTTCCGCTATGTTTCTTTTGCAAGTTTTGAGAAACCTGAACTAATCCCTCAGTTTCAAAATTTGGGATGAACCTGAATAGCAAGTCATTGATGTCTGAATGTTTTTTTTATTTTTCACTTCTTGAGTGCTCCTTCACTTTCTAATTCTGATTCAGACCAGAAATATTCCTGGAGTAGAGGTGCTCTGAGTACCTGTTAGTGTTTTAGTTCAGATCAGGAATGTACTTTTCCCAGGAGTCCCTGCTCTAGTTCACGGCATGCAGAAGTTTCTGAATTCCAAGCTGAATTCATGTTGCATGAAATTAAACTGGCAAATGTGCTCCAGAGGCACACCTACTGCACTCCAGCCACAAGTAAGTATCCAGGCTATGAGGCCAAAGTAGAGCTAGTCTAATAGTAAATAAAAGACTCTTAAAATGTGGATTTTAGGTCCCAAGAACCATATATTTCTGTCTACAGTCTTGGTCCAGTCTGCTTTCTAAGGCAGACATAGCCTCGCTACAATACTGATTGTATTGAACAGGTGACAAAATATCATGGCAGAAATTTTAGTTATATTATGATCAATAGCAAAATATCTATTCATGTCAAGCTGTTTCTCTATTGCAGGGCTCTTTTCATCACATAAGCTGCTATTTTTGCAGCAAGATGAGACATAGATAAGTAATATTTGCAGTGAATTTCAGTATGAACTTGGGAGGTTTTGTGCTGTTCCCATGGAATAAACTTTAAATGGATACATATTGCTATGTTTCCTAGTGCTAGTGTATTGTTCCTAAGCCTAGGACACATGGCTCAAAAGCCATTTTCTTGGTAAAGCTAGTACAGGTCAAGTAATTTTTGATACTTGTTAAACATTTGCTTTAGGGTGATGATGCACTGAGATTTGTTTACTAAGTTCTTGCACAGAATGACTTTGGACTATGAGATACAGGTTTAAAAAAAAATACGTTTATTCTTACCTATATAATCCTACATAATTAAACATTGCCTACTTGTTATTTGTCCTATAGAAGGCAGTCAAAGTTTTTGCTTTAGAAGTTTGTGTGAGTAGAAATAGGCAGTGAATTAAATATATAATCCCTAGCTATGGGAAGTGTCTTGGCAAGGAAGAAAATAGCTTTCTGAGTTTCAGTAACAATATAGATCTTGAAATATCTATTTTTAGATTGAATAGATCCTGTATTTTAAACCATGACTATAACACCAATTCTGTCTACTCCAATTTACCAACTGGTTCACTCCTTACTCCACTTGGAGCAATTTTACTTACACTTTATGTTACTTAATGAAACTACTACAGCATTAAAAAAAAAAATTATCCTCTTATTTAAAACCTGTTTTTATTTTTAAAGGCATAACAGAACATCTTTCCGTTCAGAAGAAATCTCCTCCCTCTATACATATCTAGCCATATCCCTGTAATGTAGAACCAAAAATACATTTTCACTGCAGGTAATTTTCACTGCTATCTGTCCTGCTGAGCTAATACATTTAATAGAGTGAGTTGAGTCTTACTTGTTCTTATGCAGAAATCACAGAATTAATTCCTGTTAGAGTTCCAACCTGTTATACCTGTGTAAACCTATGAAGGGTAATGGGGTTGCACAAGTGTCAGTAAAGGCATAATAGGTTTAATCAAGCATAACAGAAAGTAAATTGCTCTGCAAAATCCTCATTACTTGAGATGAAGTGCATTTATCTGTCTCAGCTGTTAAGCCATAAGCTGTCCAGGCAAAGGCAGTTCCTATGACAATGATTCTCTGATTTCAAGAGAAACCTTCAGGTGACAGTTCAAACAAATAATGGTTGTGTGATAATTATCTGGATTGACTACTAGACAGAGTATTAGTTTGCCCAACACAACTGTTTATGTGTAAACTCACTACATGTATTCTAGAAATTAAACTGAAAGAAAATCAGTGAGGACAGTAACTGTATTGCTTTTAGTTACTTTTACAAAGAGGGTTGAATTATGTAGGCAGGTTCTTATTCAAGTATGCAGAGTTAATAGCAATTTTTTTCCCCCAACAACATAATACTTTGTATTACAAAACATAACCTATCAGCTCATATTAAATTATTTTTTTAAAAGCTATTAAAATATCATTATTTGGTTACCAATGTCTCAGGCTAGGTCTACAAGAGTGTGAATAAAATTGGTTTAAATAAACTAAATCTCTCTGTTCATCACTTTCCTAGAATAGTGCAAATAACAGATTAATGGTATATTTGGAGAGAGGAGCCACAGTAGACCGTGACAATGTGTTATGACATACCATGACAATGTAACAGGATATGAAGAATAATAATCTGAGAGCAGGGGTATAAGCTCTTGTTTATGGAGAAGCCATATGTTGCATTTTGTTAAGACTAGCAGCAATTACATCAGAATTTGTCCTCTCAGCATCCCTGCTACACTGAAACCTAAGTTCTGCATATGTTGATAGAGCTTAAGGTCTGACGGACCATGCAGTCATTTCTTCCATCAATCGTAATGCAGGCATCAAGGCCTGCCCTCAATTTGTCTATTTTTGCCTTTCAGACGTTGGATTTGATTAGTCTTTCCTTTCTAAACATTGATGAAGTTTTACTCCCCAGAAAGATGCTTCTGGAGTAAACACGTCACATCTAAGGCTTCTTTTGGGTTAACTACATTTCTTTGGTAAACTAAGTAGATTGAACTCTCTGATTTTTCACTATAAGTCATAAAGTAGTATTGATGCTATGATGGTTTCACCATATAATGGAAGAAATGTTGATAAAGGGAAGCACTATTGGACCAATTTACATAGTATAAGAAAGCAGATGAGTTTTCCAATTTCTTGTAGGATTCTAATGACACTTCTTCAAATTTTTTCCATTTAATGAATTATTGTCAGTTTTCCACAGATGTGGCTCCAGTGCTGAATAATCCTAAGGGATATTCCCCAGTTTTAGCAAAGGACAGTGCAAACATTTTTGGTCAACATGTTACTTCCAGAGGTCATGTTCAGCTGGTTGTCCTTGGTAACTCCCAAGTTCTGAGTTATTCTTATATAAGTGGATTGCACTTCACTAGTTAAATAATCACTGGCCTCCTTTCTACTTTTTTTTCCTACTTTACTACCCTTATTTTGATGACATTTGCAAACTTCATTAGTAATGATTTTTAAAGTTACTGCACAGACTGTGTTGAAAAATGTTTTAAGCAGTGTAGATCCCCCAGAAGAAACATAATTGCTTAATTATAATTCTTCATGCAAGATTACAATTTAAGACTGATCAATAGCTTGTTTCCATTCTATATGGTGCATGCCAACTCAGTTCTGTACAATTCTGAATTTATTGGCAAATAAAATATCATGCAGTACCAATACTGGACATAAGACTATTCTATCAGCCTTTTTTACCTCTACAAACCACACTTCCTGTCTGATCTGAAAAAGTCATTAAGTGAGTTTGATTGCATCTGCTACCCATCTTTATTGGAGTTAGTTGTATTTCCTTGCATTAATTCTTTATGAATCAATCCCCATAGCAGATTTTCCATTATTTTGCCAAAGATCAATTCTGGATTGACAGACTTGTAATTACCTGGATCTGTTCTTATAGCCTTTCTGAAATATTCACACAGCACTGGGTTTGTTCCAGCTATTTTAAAATAATTGTAGTGTCCTAGAGAGGGTTGGGTCAATTCTTTCAGAATTCCTTTTATCGATGTTAAATTCAGATTTATTGATGCTAAATTCACAACTTTCATAGCAGGCAACTGTGGTTTTAGGGTAAGCCATAGAAAGTTCTGTAATTATTCCCAGTAGGGTTCCTCTCATTCTCATCCTCCCAGTAATATTCTTTCTGTTTCTAATAGAATCATAGAATAGAATCACAGAATATTTTGGGTTGGAAGGGACCTTTAAAGACTTAGTCCAAGCCCCTTCAGTCAGCAGGGACACCTTTAACTAGATCAGGTTGCTCAGAGCCCTGTCCAACCTGACCATGAATGTTTCCAGGGACGATGTTTCTGACATCTCTCTGGGCAACCAGTGCCAGTGTTTCACCACCCTCATTGTAAAAAATGTCTTCCTTGTATCTAGTCTAAATCTACCTTTTCTTACTTTAAAACCATTACCCCTTGTACTACCTCTACATTTCCTGCTAAACAGATTGTCCCCACCTTTCTTATAGGCCTCCTTTGAGTATCGAAATGCCACAGTAAGGTCTCCCTGATGCCTTCTCTTCTCCAGGTTGAATGACCCCAACTCTCTCAGCCTTTCTTCACAGGGGAGGTGTTCCATCCTTCTGGCCATTGTTGTGGCCCCCCTCTGGATCTGCTCCAACAAGTTCATGCCTTTCTTGTGCTGAGGACTCGAGAGAGTCCTGTACTATTACCTAACCAATGACCAGCCAACATGTAGAACAGTGCTTGTTGATCTGGGCTAAAATAATGAGAGGGAGTATGCTGAAAATTAGAGTTACAGAAAATTACTCACTGTTGCTCAAACCTCTGTCTCAGTCTTGGATTGTTTACCTGTAAAGACATAACTCTTGAGGCTAGAAGTTTTCCACAAAGGACTTCAGTGCATGCTAGAAACATAAAGCATGGTGGTAGGGTTAGCTGTAGGAAGGTGGTGTCCTTTTTCATCCCACAGTGACTCTACCTTAGCTCTTCCTCATATCAACCCTCTACCTACAGATCCTGTGTAGCTTTCATCTCACATCTGTTTGGAGAGGAAAGGAGGGGAATAATTCGCTTTCCAATTTCTCCACTGTACTATTCCCAGAGCAAGGAGATCACACAGGTAACATTGACCCAGATAAAGGCAGCAGAGACAAGCAACGTGTGGCCCAGAAAAGACCAAGATGAGACAGCATCTTACTGTCCTGGGTACTGCAACGCCACAGTGATCTTGGAGCCAGAGAGTTTGGGGATCGTTTGTTAGCACATGCAGTTAAAACCATGAGGCACCACAGTGCTGGGCTGAACTGTCATTAGCCTATTACCCACATTATCTGCTTACATTTTTTGACAGACCAACATAAATGTATTTTACCTGCCAGCTCCCAGTGTGAAGACTTCCTCCAGCTTCCATGCATCCAGCTGCCAGAGCTATGGTGCTTCTCAGAAAGGTATCAAAGGGGAGCGCTTCCTAGGGAGCTGGAGAAGACCTTTGAGGGTATTTCAGCACAGCAGCTAAATCATGGTGGATATTGAGGTGCTAATGGCAGTCTGTTTATTTTTTTTTTAAGTGAAGCAACCTAGTCCTAAGGTTTTGGGGGGTTCTTTTGTTTTGGTTTGGTTTGGTTTGGTTTTTTTAAGGAACAAGACAAAGAAATACAGAAAGAAAACATAAATAAACCAAACAAAAGTGGAATTAAAAATGACTTTGACCTAATCCTGAGGAAAATAATATTGCAGAATTTACCACCACTAAATGTATTACAGGCTAATTGCTTCTCCCTAGCTTACTTGGATACACGGGATGGCTGTTGATCTTGAACAGAATTTTCTCCCTCAAAAGGAAAATTTTAAGAAAAAAAATAAAAAGGGTAATATAAAATGTCTTCATCTTTACTTAGAGGGCTTGGGAGAGGAGATACTTTAGTCACTTGTATTACAAATTCTTTATAATCCTCTATAAATCTTTCCTGTGCTGAGCACTCCAGAGAGTTCTATTCTGTAACCTGACCCATGACCAGACAATGCCTAGGACAATGTTTTTTGGCATGGGTTAGTTTCTGAATGGGAAAATCTTAAAGGCAAAAGAAAAATCTAGCAATTTCTCATCTCCAACCTGTTTTGCTGTGGGAGATACTTCGTACCCCTCAACACAATAAAGTGTGGGAAGTCTTCAGTAGGTTGCTTCTAATTCCTTAAAGTCAAGTGACAGTCACTGATACACAGCACTACATTCAGTGCAGTGACCCTCTACCCGTTTTCATCATTTCTCTCACAAAACTCTGCTCACCACAATAAAATTTCCTTTCTATGTGTTTGTGCTTCAGCAACAAAAAGTATCTTTACTGTAGCAAAATGCTAGCTCTGTGATTCCTAAATTCTATATGAATTGATTAAAAGAATGTATCTACTGCCACTTATTTTTTACCTTGTATACAAAAAACAAGGTGAAAATGCTTCTCTAAAATGAAATTACAATGCATTCTTAGGAAGGTACTATGATTATAAATGCTATCACAAATATTCCCTTCTAAAACCCCAGTGAAATACTAAGTAGGCAATCATTGTCACATAAGAAACCAATGTCAGTACTTGATTGTATTTAATCAATGCACATATAAAAATAATGTTACATAACACCAAAACCGTTTTGATGTCATCCTTTTCCTCTGAAGTCATATGCTGACCTGCATTTCCTGTGTTGTAATTACACCATCGCTTCAGTATCAGCACTCAGCAGTAATCACAGCACAGTTTGCCTGGCAAGAGACAGACAAGGAATGCAAGGATTTCTAAGGACTCCTTCAAGAGTTCACTAAGTTCTTCCTTCATCTTAGACACAAAGCATCTATTGACTAACTTTTAAAATTCACAGTTATTTCCTAAACCCATGTAAGGCATGTGAATCTGGAAAAGTGATCTGTTAAGGCCACATTAATTTCTTGTGTAACTCTATTGAAATCAGCAATAATCCACTAGAGATGAAGGTGATAGACACACTCAGGATTTCATAGAATCATTTAGGTTGCAAACGACCTTTAAGATCATCCAGTCCAGCTGTTCTTGGGTGACTCCATCTGCTGGGCAAGATATTCACTGATCCGTGGCACAAGAGCTTTCTGCAGAGATGGTTCCCCTGCCTGAGCTGCCTCTCTGGCTGTACAGCTCCTCCAGGATCACCTATCTACTTTGGCAGGAGTTCCTCCTTGGCATCCAGTTAAATTAATCTTTTCCTGAATCACTATGCAAAAATAGTGGGAGATATGCAAAGAGTAGGTGCTTGGAAAATTCACATTTTGTTCCTCCATATTGGCTTCAAAGTTCTGCTGCAAGGTGCAAAAGGAACCAGTGCTATAGAGACTACCATCTTTCTCCAGGAGTGAGGAACTCCTCTGGATCCCATCTGAGGAAGGAACTCTGCAGGTTGTCAGTCACAGCAACCTTAAAAGTCAAAGAACCTCTCCGGAGAAGAGCCATACAC
>VZZY01001345.1:603-34154 GCA_013400335.1 Eurystomus gularis
AGCATCATTCTGATTTCCTGGATAATTTACAATCCTGTCCCTCTGAAAATCTGAGTGTAAGATTCATTCCATAACATTCATAACTGTTAATTTAGAAATGAGCATTTTTTGGCAAAAAACCCAAGAGGTAGCCTTTTCAGATTTAAGCATACAACAAAACAATAGAATTCACATGAGCTGGATCATAAATAGCTTTGCCTCTTCTCATAACTATTTGATGACAGCAAGCCTACATGTATAGTCTGATTATGATGTAGAATAGGTAATTGATTTGGCAACTTTATTTGATATACACTTCTGCTAAAGCAGTTTCTAAGGAGCAGTTCACATTTGGTATGCTGATCATGTGGGTTCTCACCCAGTCTGAGCCACTAGCACTTTTGTGTTTCCAGAAAAGAGCCTTGCATCATGTATACTCTGTAACTCTAGGCATGGCCTTCTGTTCTCTCAAATCAGGTTTGTGCAACCTGCATACAGTGATTGTAATACCTTGACTAGGATCTTTTCCTTTATTCCATCAGAAAATAATGGAACAGAAAGGTTTGCTCTGAGAAAGAGGTTGCTCAGTTCCTTCTGAAATTATTTCATGGGCTGCACTATTATCTATTATTGTAGGACCATGTAGAAAAGAGTTCTATCCTTTTTTCCTGAAAGGAACAAATTGTTTAATTCTCAGCTGCTAGTCACATCCATTGATGAAAGATTGTTTCATCCATTCTTCTGTAATACTAATAGACATCACATCTCTGGGACTTACATAAATCTGCAAATAATTACTTCATTTTCTCTGGTTTTCATCTGATTATATAATTAACATCATATATGATTTTCGCAAGTATGGGAGAATGAAAAGTTGTTATATGCATAGTTCTAATATATTTAACTGTTATATCTAAAGCTTTGTTTTCAAGAATCCATTTCTGTAATATGCTTCTATTTCAGAGATTATTAATATAACCTTACCGTTTGATGAAGAGGAGATATTTGTAAAAGCTGCTCTGAATCCTGCATTTAATTCACAAATCCTACATCTAAAGCTCAAAATACTATCTTTGCTGTTATTGTCCTTTGTAAAATTATCATTTGTAATCTAGCACATTATAATAAAAATGTGTTTCGGGAGGATGCCATAATAAAATGCTTTTCCACTGTTTTTTTTCCTTCTTAACAGAGAGTAAAAAATAGATCACTGGAGGATGTGGTTTTGCTAAATGTTGACACAAACACTCTGGAAAGCCCTTTTAATGACCTGAACAACCTACCTGGTGAAGTGGTGAGTCTTACAGATAATTCATGTTTCTTTCTTATATAGATGCCTGAATTACTCAGAGTTATTTTTGTCTGGTTTTGCTAACTGCTATAAAAGGAATAAGGGGGTGAAAAGCACCAACTGTAGACCCCTATATTTGAGATTTTACCCTTTTGACAGTTGAGGAGATGTTGAATGGAACATCATATTCCTTATTGTAAAAGTAGGATCATAATTATAAAGCTAGCTGCATTCATTAGGCATGGCTGCTTTAAACGCAAGTCTCTTCATCTCATCTTAATCATTATATTACAAAGTAGGCATTTCTGTCTGCCTAGTGGCATGTCTTGCAAAAGAACGAGAGAGTTTTTGAAGGCAAAAAGAAGAAGGGGGCCAATTATCGGCTTCTGCTTCCCTGCCACCTGCCAGCGCTTTCCTTTTAATTAATGATCTGATGGCACTGGTCAATATAATAAGAAATGCTTGTACAGTTGGGGTCAGAAAATTCAGGCTTTGATCTTCTTCAACTTTCTGAAACATTTATTTGTTTTCTCTAAATTATTTCAGTTTTATTTTAATCTCTTCTATCCTGCTGAGGGCTGCGTGAGCGAAAACCTGTACTGTTTGTCATTTGCTTTGGCAGAGCAAAGACTGCTTACTTAGAATTCTATTTGTAAATTAAACTGCAAACCCAGTTTGTCATAAAAGACATCTGATCCTTTTGAAATGACGAAAACTGTCTTTTGTCTGTAAAGGATGATAAATTAAGTGCCAGTTCTTTCTGGACTTTGATCTTACTGAGGGTGTCCACCCCCCCTCCTTTTTTTTTTTTCCTTATTGCCTATAGGAGAACTTACTCTGTATATCATTTTAAATAGTCACAAAATTCACTTACCTTGTTGTTCCCAATAGAGCTCTAAAAGAATATCATTGTGAAAACAGTTTTGATTAGTTATAGATGCTCAAGCTATCACAAATGGTTGTCAAGACAAAGACTTTTATATCAAAATGTGAAATCAAGTTACATTTTCTGAAATTGTGAATCATCAAACCAAACTGTCTTAATCAAAGTAAGGCGCTGTAGTGACATACTATGTATTTTGGCTTTTTTGTTAATTTGTATATATTGGAACAACAGAAATAAAACTATTGATGATCTAATTAATGCTCATCCCTTTTAATTAATTTAATCATCATCACCTAATTAATGATGATCCCTTTTATTTTAATGATCTTAAAATCTAGACTTTTTATAGGTCATTTGGCCAGTCTTTTTTTTGATTCGCTGTCAACTTAGTTCAGAAATGTAAAAGACTATATAAAAATTATTATGATATTTTGTGATTTGATGATAGTGTATTAAAAAGTATGCACACACATACATGTGTATACTATAATTTTGACAGTACTCTACTGTTCAAGAGTATAACAAGTAAAAAATGAGTCATGTTCTCATGTGTCAGTAATTTTAACTGACCTTGCATTCAGTAAATAAGGTTGAGGTTATAATGTCATGGAGTATCATACCTCTTGTCAAATGATAGCTAGATGTATAACTAAGAATTGGGCATCGTCTTGCGTAAGATACTGGAGTTGTACATGTGTTACAAGCATTTTAACCTATATAAATAAACCTCATAAGCATACATACAGAGGTAGCAAAACTTCTGATGAAAAAATATGACTACCTCTGAAGAGAAAAATATGTAAAATGGAAGGAAGAACTGAAAATATAAAAGAAGCTCTAGTCTTAGTATCCCTTTCAAAAGTTGATCCCAGGTGGGTTAACAGCCTAAGAAAAGAAATGCAATATTTTCAGAGTTTTGTAAAACTGTTTCTTGTGTCCGAAGGAAATTGAGTGATTCTTTTCTTGATCAGTAAGCCTGATGATATCCTCACGGCTTAGATATTTAATAGTTTACCCATATATAAGTAATATGTCTATTAAAATGCTCTGATTGTGCATTTTTTTATGATAAATGTAAGATAGAAAAAACATTTATATGGCATTGTCTAATAAAATGTGTAATAAATTAACTGAGATTTAAGGGCATTTTTAAATCATTCACTTAAGCATTTAAATTATAGTTACAGGCTAGATGACTTTCCATGCATGTGAACTTTATTATTCTGTCAGACTGACCAGTGGTCTTGACTGTGCAAAGGTCAGTGGTCACAGTTGTCCTGAATTACCAGTCCTTTTTTCATGTGGACCCTCTGCTGCGTTGCATGCTGTAATCTTCTTAATGGCTTCATTCCAATATTCACACATAATATTTTAGATTTATTGACTGTTAGAAATACTACCATGCCAGTAGCAGTTCCGCTACTCCTAAGGTATTTAAAATTGGAAAAATAAATCAGTGCAAGACTTTCAAGAATCCTTTGTTTTCTTAGAGGGGGGAATAACCCTTTTTTTCCTCTCTTCTGACAAGAACACTTGTTTTTAAATTTAATCATTTTGCTGTGAATTTGTCTATTATTTTTTAATTAAAAAAAAAAAGTAGCTACTTCAGTGGGACTAAATTTCCAAATACAGTAATAGTTAGGTCACCACTTTCATCATGTAATACATTAGAAAAAGAACATTTGTGATGTATATAAATTAGCCAAGACCATAGACGCAAATTTATAAACTTTGGGCCTGATCCTGCAATACCTACTTGCAGTGAACTCTGACAAAAAGACTACTCCTTTACTCGAATTTGAGCATTTTCAAAAAAAGCTTGGAGAATTGAGAGTATCTCTTTTAGCAACCAAGTCTTACTGACTTCTCCATAGACTAAGCAGAACTTTTATAAAGATGATCTTCAATAGGCTTTATAGGTTTTTAACATCTTCTGTGGTCATTAACTATTGTTAACCATAAAATCTACAGAGCTGTTGAAAGATGCATAGCCTTTGTAGGGTATGGTGCCTATACATTATGGTGGAATACAGAATCTAAACGGGTTGTTAGAGTTTTAATTTTGAGATTTCTGAAGTCACAGGATATACACACTGTAAATGGGCTGTATGAAGATTACTGTTCTGAGAATAGCATTTGAGAAGTAGGCTGTAATTCATGTAGAGAATCAAAGTTACTTTATAAAACAAATACCAGGAGTGCAAATTATTTCTGAAAATACAGTGATTAATAATATTATAAAGAAATTACGGTCAACATGTAATAGAGCAACTAAAAAGATTTTTTTGTAAAACTTAAATGTCATAATTTACTGTATTTTCCCATCAGAAAATAGCCAAAAATATTACTAATATATTTTAGAAACTCAGAGCAGTCAGCAATGTTTGCAGCGTTACAAGGCTAGTATTTATTTGAATAAATTACTACAGTTGAGATTCTGTTGAACCTTGAAATAGTTTTAGAAGCTAGTACATGAGATGGAGAAGTAAAACTAGTTTTGAGAACATTTGCGTTTAAGTAGCTGTTTCCATCTAAACGATTGTTTGTGATTAAATGCTCAGAGCTATCAGAGATGCCTAAATCGTGTGTTTAGATAATATCAAAAATGTAGAAGCCGTTTTGTTAATATTGATTTAAATAATATCAGATCCCATTTTGTTGTAAGGTTTCTCTTTTGTTTCTCTACTTTGCCATCTTATCTCACTTTCTTGCTGTTGTGCATGGGCTTACTTTTATAGTGACATGATCTGATGAGGAACACCAAAATTAAACTAGTTTAAACTGTAACTGATACCAGAGAAATACCTGGATATCTTTTTTTTTCAGAGATCTAGTAGTCATTGGGAACCCCAGTGCATGGTTCCACATTTCTTAGGCAACAAACATTTTGAATACTTCTATATGTACTTAAATGTATATGCATGCTTAAGTTTTTTCAGGACCAAAAGCTTGGATTAATAGTTACATGATTTTTTTGATCCTTCTACTCACATGGATATCGAAGAGATATTAGTTGTGCTTTGTTTCTGATCAGATAGTTATATTTTAGGAATCTTAGAAAGGACACAGGGTGACTGTTTTTAAAATGGCAGTTTTTAATGGCCAGCACAGTATGTTTCTACATTTTAGATATACTTAATTACGTATGAAAGAAAAATCACATATCAATCTCATGACTTTTCAAAGTATCTGGAAAACTATTCTGTTGATTTAAACCTTCCTGAAGCTCTGATTGCTCTTCACTGGCAGTGTTGAGCAGTCCGGTGAAGTCTCCTTTGTATGAGAAGCTGTTGCTGGGAGGAGATAAGAATGGTTTGCTTCTACTGTAAATTAATAATGCCTTTTTGGAAATGGATCACTACTGTCTTCCAGAGAAAAATTTTAACAGCGTTCTAACCCCAGTGGTTTGTTTGCCATTCTTTATTTTTAAGCTTTGTAAAAGGCTGTTTCTGCCTAAGACATTCAAAGAAGAGGAGAAAAAAAGCTTTGGCATTAATCATATACAGGTAGATGGATTAAAGCATATATGAGAAAAATATTTTTATAAATATGCCTCTTGGTATTTTTTTTTGTCTTGGTGCCAGAACTGTGCATTTTCTTTGAAATCTTAAGAGCTATTAATGATAATGGGAGACCAAAGAGGTCTCACACTTGCTTGGTTTTAGGTTCACGGATCTAAGCAACCATAATCCCACTGTGCACTAAGTCCTTCTAAGTAGTTCAAAGCACCCGGTCTCTTACTTATACTTACTGTATTGGCTGTAGCAACTGTTTTATCACTCTAACTTTGATTAAACTGTGGAACTGGGACAATTAGCTGGCAACCTACTCAAATACTCAGCTTGGGTTCGCCATCACTTGGTGGTGGGATAACACCCTGAGAAAGCATTGTCCCTCTGCATGCATGTTTGCTCACCTCAACTTGAAGGAAACCTAGGCAGGTCTGAAGGGTGCTTCATATGTACTTCAACGAGGATTACAGTTGTGACGACTGGGAAATCAGGATTGTGCCCCACAATATTTCTGCAGGGTTTTTCTTAAGAGCATTATGCTCCTAGTAGTACTTCTGCAGAATAGTCTAATAGAGCTCTTCCTGCCTTTTAGCATTGCCTCCTGAGAGAAGCTGAAGTTGGAGGAACTTTCTTTGAACTCTAGCATAGTCTTTCTTGGGCTAGAACTCCCTCCAGAATGGCAGCACAAAAGTGTGCATCTGACTTACACATTTTTGTGCTGGAGAACCCGCCTTCCAACTGCCAGCCAGTTGGGATGTTCTTAATATTGTTGAACTGATAATGTACAATACAACAGTGAAGTGGGAGATTTGTTGCTTTCTGTTGTTTTTTTTTTAACATGTTTTTGCCTACAGCATCCTGTTTATTGGTGTATGTTAGGTTACATAGGGCCTACCAGAACTGAGAAAATCAGAAAATACCCTTTTCCTTCACATCTCCCACTTTATCCTATAATTCCTTTGCTCTACGTCATCTTTAGCCCCTTTCTTCTCTTACAGTGTCTTACTGTCTGCCATAATTTCCCCAAACTCACAATATATAATTTAGAAGCATGTAGATTTAAGAGGATGTAGATAATTTTTTACCTCTTCCCTCCCTTATAAGATGCTTTGTCTGCATGGCAGAGGCAACATTTTAAGGCTGATGATTCTTTTTTTTATCCTCATGCAGCTGCTTTTGCTTTAGTGAAACTGAGCACACATTCATGGGTAGATTTCCCTTACACAAAGGGCATACATTTGTTTCCCCCAGAATTAAATAAACCTTATTTTTAATAACTTTAACATAATCATACAGTACAGAACAACAGCAACGAAAACCCCACGCAAAAACCAAAAGCCAGACGTGCATTTTGTTTTTTCAACTTTAAACAGGTTAAATGTTCTTTGTACTCAGACTTTCTTTTCCTTTTGATGTGTAAGGGGAAATCGAAAATGAGCCTTGGTGTATGCTTTCCATGGGCTAAACGAATCAGGCTCTAAACTTTTATCTAGATCTATGGAGCTTGGATATAAATTGAAAAGATCACAGCTATGGGGAAAAGACCTATACTGTAAAGGCCTTTCTGCATAGATTATGAACATCGTAACTCAATAATTTTTTTTTTCAAAACTAAAGTTATAATTGGACCCAATGGGGGTCTCTCTCTTTGATCAGATCACAGTAACTGTGACTTTACACTGGAAAATGTCACTACTGTGAAGGTTTATCACCTGTAGAGCTGGTTTTTTCTCTGATGCCATGTTCGGTTCTCATTAGCATTATTCAAAGTTTAGTTGTTAATTAGGTTGACACTTCAATTACAATCATAATCTACAAGAGCAGTCAGGACTGCTTGCATAAAGAAACAGAAAGATACTCATTCTTGCATATATTTCTAAAAGTATGAAAGCTGTTTTGGTGATGGTTTCTGTTTATGATGTTCTGTTTAAAGAATAACTCTTAATGTTACTTTGGATACTACTTAGCGACTTAAATATTACTTTATTCGGTATATTGTAATACAGAGGGATGTAGAAACATGTATTCAATGTAATTGGATTTGACTTACTTCTCCAGATGGCCCTCATGGTGAAAATGAGCAGAGTATGGCTTATAACTGGGTATAATTCCACATATCTTTAAAGAATACTGTAATAATTCCAGAATTATAAGATTCTTCTCCAAAGTATCCCCGAGTAAGAGTCATCTAAATTAAAATTTCTCTTTTTTTTTTCTAATTTTATATAATCAGTTATTTCCATTCGTAAAGTAAAAAAACAAAGACCTCCTTAAAAAAAAGAGTAAAGCACTAAAATAAGAATGGTCTTTTCTTTTTTTTTAAATACAGCTGCCTACTAAATGTATTTGGGTTTGGGGTTTTTTTTGTTTGTTTGTTTCATGTGTTTTATCTTGAGGACTTCTAAAGGCAGTGGAGCACTGAATTTAAACAAACTTTTCTCAACTATTTGACAGTGGTAGCAGCTACTCCCGTGGTGCCTGATAAATGATGTAAGATAGTAATTTGACTTAAAAAAAAAGGAATCCTTAAAACTGAATAGTGAGTGACCATTAAGAGTCTTTAAAAATAAGCCTTCATAGCATAAATAAAAAATATCGAAATGCCTTTGTTCAGAACAAGTAGGTACATGTTATGATTGAGAAAAAAGTCTGCACGAAAGTGGCTCACATGGATTTTACTGTAAAATAATTAAGCTTATTTATGTCAAGAGGCCTTGGGAAAAAAAGAGAGCATAAACCAATTTGCATTAGCACTCTACCATCATCCCCTGCTTTCATTTCAATTAACAGACCAGCAGGTGCTCTTTGCAGTTAAAAAGATAAGCTATCAAGGAGGAGGATGAATTTTTGGCTGACCTGTAGACACCATGGTTTGCCTGCTGATTGGGTTCATACCTCGCTGTACCAATTTCTGAGGTGTTAATTTAACTGTTCCATTCTGTCGCGCAGGTCTCAGCCTTGAAAAATAAACTGAAAAAGCAGTCTACAGCTACAGGTGATGGAGTAGCCAAGGCCTTTCTTCGGGCACAGGCAGCACTGTTTGGATCCTACAGAGATGCACTAAGATACAAACCAGTAAGCCTTCTTCCTTACTTGTTTTTTCCTTAATTTATAAGAGCATGGTCACATTCTTTGCAAGGAAAATATGAAATGTTTTATCACAGTCTGAAACATTTCAAAGAAACTGTTTTAAATCTTACTCTGTGCTAAGGATACATTGGCAATTTAGAAGACATTACTACCTCCTGACAGTGAGTTGTCCTGAAAAATACATACTAATCCAAAGTTAGCTATTTTCTTACTTTTATCACTTATAACTTTAGTATAAAATCAGATTGTATTACTGAAAGTAATTACACACAGCTCACCTGGCTTAATGTGATGAAGAACTGAAGAGGCTACGCCTTTCAGACTCCATCATTTTTCAGTGTAGCAATCTAGAGACTTTGCTATGTTTGAGGCCAGAAGCTTTTTATTTTCTAGCAGAAGACAAATATCATAGAATCATAGAATCATTATGGTTGGAAAGGATCTCCAGGATCATCAAGTCCGACCTTCATCCCAACATCTCCCTAACCACTAGACCATAGCCTCAGGCACTACATCCACTTGTTTTTAAACACCTTCCGGGGTGGTGACTCCACCACCAACCTGGGCAGTCCGTTCCAGTGCCCAGCCACTCTCTCAGTAAAGAGTTTCTTCCTAATATCTAATCTAAACCTCCCCTGACACAACTTGAAGCCATTTCCTCTTGTCCTATCATTAGTAATATGGGAGAAGAGACCCTCTCTACAACCTCCTTTTAGAAAGTTATAGAGAGCAATAAGGTCTCCTCTCAGTCTCCTCTTCTCTAGACTAAACAACCCCAGTTCCCTCAGCTGCTCTTCATAACGCATGTTTTCCAGACCTCTCACCAACCTCGTTGCCCTTCTCTGGACCCACTACAGCACCTCAACGTTCTTCTTGTACTGTGGTACTCAAAACTGGACACAGTACTCAAGGTGCAGTCTCACGAGTGCCTAGTACAGGGGCACGATCACCTCCCTGCTCCTGCTGGTCACACCATTTCTGACACAGGCTAGGATGCTGTTGGCCTTCTTGGCCACCTGGGCACACTGCTGGCTCGTGTTCAGCCACCTGTCCACCAGCACCCCCAGGCAGCTTTCCAGCCACACTTCCCCAGGCCTGTATCGTTGCATGGGGTTGTTGTGACTGAAGTGCAGGTCACAGCATTTGGCTTTGTTAAACATCATACAGTTGACCTCAGCCCATCTATCCAGCCTGTCCAAATCCCTCTGCAGATCTTTCCTACCCTCAAGCAGATCAACACTCCCAATTAATTTCGTGTCATCTGCAAATTTACTGAGGGTGCATTCGATCCCTTCATCCAGGTCATCGATAAAGATATTAAACAAGCGAAGAGTCCTCCTGTCTAAGCCATGAGCCACCAGCTTCTCCAGCATAATGCTGTGGGAAATGGTGTCAAATGCCTTACTGAAGTCCAGGTAGACAACATCCACGGCTTTTCCCTCATCCAGTAGGTGGGTCACCTGATCATAGAAGGAGATCAGGTTGGTTAAACAGGACTTGCCCTTCATGAACCCATGTTGGCTGAGCCTGATCCCCCTGTTGTCCTGCACTTGCCGTGTTATCACCCCCGAGATGAACTGTTCCATAATCTTCCCTGGTACTGAGATCCGGCTGACAGGCCTGTAGTTCCGGGATCCTTCTTCCTGCCCTTCTTGTAGGTGGGTGTCACAAATATGAGTCAAACATGCATCTCTTCTATTATACACTTATCTGACTCAACTGAGAAGTTAGGAGAAATGAAAACCCATTTTATCCCATCAGAATTTCAGAATTTCACAGAATCACAGAATGTTAGAGGTTGGAAGGGACCTCAAAAGATCATCAAGTCCAATACTGCTGCCAGAGGAGGATCACCTAGACTAGGTCACACAGGAATGCATCCAGGCGGGTCTTGAATGTCTCCAGAGAAGGAGACTCCACAACTTCCCTGGGCAGCTTGTTCCAGTGCTCTGTCACCCTCACAGTATTCCTGTATTCCTGACATTTTGCTGACACTCAGATTAATGTGTCATGGGCATCATTGTTTCTGGTTTATGAGGGTGGCACATGCTGAGGCTATCAGTATCAGAAACAACTTAGAGATTCATTTGATCTGTCAGTCCAGATTCTTTTCCTATGATATTTGCAACCTATTGGTAGTAGTTCCCTTTGATAAAATGCATTGAGATTGCGTTGGCTGAATCAGATTCTGAGAATACCAATGTTTGATGGTCTGATGGTTGCAGATAAATATTGAGATTTGTTAGGAGAAAATCATCCTCACTTGAGGCGTCAAGTCTGTAAAACTGATGGTGTGTGGGTACATGGGTGGATGTTTGTTTGTGGGCGAGGAAGGCAGTCTGTTTTGTCGGGTAAGGAACTATGTGGTATTCCTTGACAGAAATGGATAGGAGAGTTATTAATTCCAGATGAGGCCTTTTCCTGGAGGAAACATTAAAATATGGTATGAGACTGTCTTCCCGGTACTCAAGTCATTCTCTTACAGGTAGTCTTTTTTGTCTTGTTTTACACACTAGCTGTCTGTGCCATTTGTTACTGAGATGAAACGTAATACATGCAGAAATCAAGTAAGGTCTAAGGGTTTAGTTTAAGTATTTGTGATTAGCAGCCATAGTTTTCTTATGATATGGAAAGTCAGTTTGCATACTGTATTGAAATGAACATACATGTTTTCAAAATCACTGGAGTTCAGCACAGTGCTAATTTCATTAAAACGTATTTTCAACAAAACGGATTGTTATGATTTATTCCATAGTAGCATTACCTGACGTTGCTTCAGGAGGGGTTATCGAATTTGTCCCTTAGTCTAAAGGTGAGGACGCTGGTTCGTGTCAACTCATGGCAGCTTGCAGTAAGAGCGGTTAATTCAAAAAGTATCTTAATCTACATTCGACGTATGCAAACAGAATGATGTCATTTGGTCATTCTGTCTGAGTCTGGTTGATGTCCTTATCTTTGTTCTGACCAGAAATAAGCTCCAGTCAGTCTTTTCTTTTGGTAAGTTTGCTGAACAGAATGTGCAACTTCTTTAGCATTCTGGTTAGCCTCTCTGTTGAAATGAGCTCTCCTTTTAACTGATTTCCATTGTATTTCAGTTTATACGTTGGCATATCTGAGATAGCTACATTTACACTGTATCGGAGGAAGTGCACCGTGCATCATTTCAACTGGCAAACATTTGTCAAAGTGACCTTTCTTTCTGCATTATTTTCTTTTGCAGTTTTCTTTTTTTTTTCCTGTTTGGCTCCACTGATTGCATATAAGAGAAGATATTTATTAAACTATTGTGGCCTGATTTTTTTTTTTTCCGAAGAAAGTAC
Organism: Eurystomus gularis; assembly: GCA_013400335.1. Classification (NCBI taxonomy): domain Eukaryota; kingdom Metazoa; phylum Chordata; class Aves; order Coraciiformes; family Coraciidae; genus Eurystomus; species Eurystomus gularis. Next base: position 12,682 of record VZZY01001345.1, read on the forward strand.
ATTATTTCAGAATATCTTAACAGGCAGAAGCCTGCTGGCAAATACCAGCATATTTTGGATTGGTGTCAACTTGTCCAAAGCATACTTAAGAAAAAAAAAGAAGTGTAACTGCTATTTTGAGCTGTGTTCACATAGTTTTAACTAATTTAGTATTTTACAGATTTTTGTATTGTTATTTGCTATTATATTGTTCTTTTTAGAGCTGAATTTACTCTGAATTAGTAGAAACTGAGGAGTTCAGTTTCTACTAATGATTGTTCAGCTCATTTTACACATGCCTTTTGAACTCAGTTAAATGCATTATGAATTAGCAAGTTCAGAAAATTAAATCGTGTTTGACTGTATTAGGACCATTTGTCAGGAGTCTCAAAACTTGTGAATTGTCATTGCAAAGAAAATACTACCCATTGGTTTGGGGTCTGTGGTGCTAGATCCAATAAAGAAATCTAAACCACAGCTGTGGATTTTATTTAAATTCTTTCAGGAGCTCAAGTAGTATTCACATAGAAAATTTGTAACAGGTGTATTTAACTGAGAATAGTTTATATATAGAGTTGAAAAATTTTTGCCATAAATAAGCCATTCATTTTCAGAATCAAGACCTAAGAGGTTTTGGGGTACCATTTCTAGAATCAGAAGCATCTTGATGAAAAATAAAATCATGTATTTGGATAGTTCCCGATTGCTTATAAGTTGAAAAATAAGTTTAAATGAGCTATTTTCCTTGCAACAGTGTGTTCTGTATGATTTTTAACTTGAAGCATGAAACAACTGTCATTAATATTCACTTTGAGTAAAGAACAGCTTTAATAGTGTCTGTACTCATCCAACACTTCTCTTCGCTCCAAACGCTGTTCATCACATTGAACACTCATTCTGTGCAACTGTTTGTTTTCAGCATAGGACAGATTCTCCTCAGTATAGCAATATGTCTTGAACAAACGTCTAGCAATTATTGAAAAAAAATGATTGGTGAAGTGGAAAATGGGAAGCTTCAGGGGTCTTGAAAAGAGTTCATGGGACTCCAAAAGACCATATGGAAAATTTGACTACTCTAATACAGACAAGAAATATGACATGTATTAGATAAAGATGGTGATTTTTTTCTGTGTAATGAATGATAGTAAAAAACTTAATGTGGTAAAATTTTCCAAGAAAATGGAAATAGTTGTTTTTTGTAATATAGTCACAATACTGAATTAAAGAAGTCACTCAAATTGATATAACTTCCAAAAGTATTTTTGTAATATGCTATACTTTACATTAGCATCTATTGCATAATAGGCATGGATCTGTAGAGCAAAACAGTACAGTTGGTGCTAAGGACCTGACTTCTACACATTTGCATTTCTGGCTTTATTGTGGTTTTTATTTTAGTCTAGTGTTGAGTACTGAGTCATAGAATGCTATGGGTTGGAAGGGACCTCTGGAGATCTAATCCAAGCCCCTGCCAAAGCGAGTTCACCTAGAACAGGTTACATAAGAATGTGTGTGGGAATACCCATGACTAGCTGGAGCTCATTTTCTGCTTTAGTTTAATCCGGAAGGAATCCATATCATGAATGGTGGATGGGTATGATTGAAAAAAATTGCTTCATTGTCATTTGATAAATGACCAAAAAAAAAATCTAGAACAAAATCTCATCAGTGGAATGGTAAATTATAACGTTTCTGTATATGGTCTCACTCATGCAGAGGACTGAATCTATTTTGAGACATTAGGTGAGATGCTCTGACAGAGGAATGTGCACAGACTTTGCAGGGGTTTCCATTCAAATTGTCTTGCTATAAGGTGCCCTGGAATAGAAAAAGGCAAGTGGTCAGTGGATGGTTGTACTCACCCTCAAACTCACCCAGTGTGATCCATTGTACAGTCTGCAACATCAGTGATCACAAACAGTTTTGATCACATAAGTCTAACCCTGCTGAGCCATTGCAGTGATCCGTGTGTTGTGAGGTAAGTGCTTCTTAGATCATGCAAATACATACAAATCCAAATTATTTTTGCTTTGGGTGGTCACAACTTAGCCTTGAACTTTTTGTTGCTCCTGTTTGCTTTAGGTAGTTCAGCATTTGGGGCATAATACTGCTTGTTCCATATTTCAGAATCGCGTGCATAGGTGGGAGTGAGATACGAAGATTACAATTGTGCAGTTTATGTCATTTTGTCAATCAATATACGTGTAGTGTGTTTTTTCTAGCTATTTTACTTCTAGGCATTCTTTGTTATATCAGACGAGCCACACCAGTTGAACATTGTAACTACTCTCTGATGGCTGGGGAAAATAGGCCTTTCATGTGTGCCTTTGCAAACCTCCCAGATGAAAGCAAAGACTAGTAAATTTTTTCCATTAATCACATACAATACAGTCAGTTAATAAAACCCTGTCTAGAGGAGAGGTAGATAAAAGAATGAGGAAGGAGTGGAAAAATAGTAAATATAAAAGATTTCACCATGATAGAGATTAATTTTAACATCATCAGGAAAATAAGCAAAGCAGAGAAGTTGTTTGCTCCTAAGAAGCACACGAGGAGGACATACGGGTGTGATATTCTTATTTTTTAAAAAAGGTAATTCATCATGGCAATACAAATACTTTTCAAATGTATTTCAAGTAAATCCTCTCACTCTATGAACACTTATTAAAAGATAATGTAATATAAGCAATGGTAATTTTTCTACCTTTGAAAAATTGGCTTTTCTTCAAGAATTAGCTAAGAAAATATGAAGTTCTTGAAAAAAATCACCTATTTTGGGGGAAAAAGTCTTCAACGCTCTTGGTGATAAAACAAAAGAAATAAAGCTAGGATAGCCCCAGTTTAAGTTACAATGGTTGTTAACATCACTCGTCAGAAATTAAGAAATGAAGAGCAAAGGCTAATGGCTTGCTCTGGAATGCTCATCAGTAGGAGTTCACGGTCTCATCAGCACACCAGGGGTGCCAAGATAACTTCCAGCTTGAAGATAGCACAACCTGTCAGACCTCACTTTAACTGAATGCTAACTGGTGTACTTTGGGCCAGTATTGACACTATTTTAAGTAGTGACATCAGCTCTCCCACAGATGCAGGTATTGTACTCAATATGCAATAAATCAAAATAATACTATTAAATGTTATATTAGTAAAGCAAAAAAAGATATTTTAAGTAATAGAATGCACCTGAATTAGTTAAGAATGCATAAGTAATGATTGCTTATAACTGAGTTTCAAAATGAAACCTTTTGAGGATGGGTATCTCTTAAAATGGGCATTGAGTTGTTTACCTTTCCCCAGAAAGCTAGACATAAAAATTACAGCAAAGTATGGAAACAGAAAGAGCAATGAAATGCCAGAACATAGTTTGTGTTTAAATCCAAAACCACCCTGTGTAATATCTAACTATTTATTGTGACTTCCATAAAAATTTTATTTTACATGTTGAAAACCATATTGCTTAGTTGTTTCTTAAGGACCATAGTAGTCCTTTATTGAATATAGATATTGTATTAATAGGAGTTGTTGTAGGGTTTAATTGTGACTATAAGAAATACCAGCACATCTGGATCTTTTTTGGATAGATTGCAAGAAATTGAAAAATTTTGCAGAAAGTTGTTTGTAATTTAAAATGGCACCTTCCTGAGCAGAACAATAGGTCATGCTCTGTTATCCTCTGGCCTTTATCTCTGAATGTCATGACAGCAGATGAAATTTCAGCTTTGTACTTTCCTGATTTTAAATGGAAGAATTTTAATATCAAAACCAAAATGGTGTTTAAAATTTTGTTGGGTTTTTAAAAAATAATGTAAAATTGAAGAAGCTATAGCCATACCTACCTGCCTTATACTCTTCACGTAATAAGTGAGAGCTACCATATGTAATGATATTAATTATACCAATAGTACAAATATTTGGTAGGAATCATCTCATGCTGACACAATATAAATGTTTTCTGAAATAAAGAATTAAAGTGTTTGTACTTCTTGTTCAAGTTAAATATAGCTAGATTTAGAAAGCACAAACATACCTTCTAATCTAGATTATTTTTCCTTTTAAAATAATCACTCTGTTTTAGCTCACTCTTTTCACATTCCATTGAGGTCTGTGTAAAGAGCCTGCTTAAAATGTGAATGTAGCTTAGAGTAAGAAATTCCTGCTGTGTGTTGCAAGCTATGAAAGGGGAAGAAAATTCTATAGCAACTGTTGTTAAAAGGACAGATATCTTGTTTGGGCATAGATTGTTTGGTCTGAGTATTAGATGTCTACTTTTCAGTATAGAGTCCCCACTGGGTTTTGATCGAACTTGTTTTGAAAGTACATTGTAGATCAATATGACAGGGGCCATTTGATGGTCAAATAGTTAAATATCAGTGGAACATTCCTCCAAAACCCAGTTTTTAAAGGTACCTAGTCGTATTTGCAGAAATAAGAATGTTAAAAGCTTTATGTACAAAAACTTCTAGAGCTATTGTTGTTTATATTGATTCAATGATTATTCAGTGCCATTTTTAAATGGCACTTCAAAAGGTTTTTTGTGTTTACAGTAACAATCTTGAAGATTTGTAAAAGTTTTATTTGGAAAACAATTTTGTGACTCAGAGGCTTGAACAAATATATCTGGGAGTTAATGGTATTATTTAATGCAATTTCAGTAAAGTTAAAGCAGATACCCTGAGAAAACTTCACTGTGGAATTTCTACAGATTTCAACAAACTTTCTCATTTTCATGTGCTGAACAGATAGGAGCTTTAAGCCTTCTCATTTTAAAGCAGCATTGCTCTCAGTAGGTTCAAATGACATAGTTGACTTTTGGGTGTGAACTTCTTATAGATCTAAATAAATTTTCAGCAAAGGAATAAGTTTTGGTTATTCCGTCACTGAACTGTACTGATAGGGAAACAGATGCACCAATGCATGAGTGCTTGCTAAGTATCTGAAGCATCCAGCAATTAAAGGAAAACATTTGAGAAAATACTACAGCCTTGCACTAAAAATGTGTGTTGAACTACCATTTCCTGGTGTTCTGTTACATGGCTCAGGCAGGAGAAGTGCCATCAGGTAAAACTGCCTGAGTGCTCTCTCTTTGCAGGCTGATGTGTCGGGGAGAGCAAGCATGCCTGTTTTCTCCTCTGCGGGGGGATAACCTCTTCTTTTTCTCTTTAATCTCCAAAATGACTGGAAATGTGGCAGCAGAGGCATAGCTTAGTTTTTATTTTCATTAGTATATTTTGAAAATACTTCTTTCTCTCTTTGGTCCTAAATTTAATGTGTCATAGCATGTCATGAGCCATCATCTAGTCAGTTCTGCATTCCCACAAAGCCACTGTATTTCTGGAGTTATGTCTTTGTGCAACATTAACAACTATATGTATATAAGGAGATCTTACAATTTGCCGCCTTGAAATTTTCTGGGAGAACGACAGAACTGAGAAGAGCATCTGCCCTCAGGGACACTCTGTTTTGTACCACCATGTCTCACTGGAGACTATTCCATTTGTTTTGATGCACTTTGAATTTGCTGAGTAGCTTGGGGTCATCCTCTTAAAATAGGAGTCTTTAGGAGCTCAAGAATAACTAAAGCAAAGTGGGTCAGGAAGGCAATGCTATTTAAAGTACCACAAACATTTCAAGCTACCTGCCAGGCCCAGCATGTCCTCCATGTGTACCGTGTTCACCAGTTGTCCTGGGATAAGTAGTAGGTGGTGTAACTTGGGTGCTTCTGCTGGGAACTTAATTGACACAATGCTACATATTGTACTGAGTTTGCATATCACAGCATTCCAGCAACCCTGTGAAAGGGGAAGGATTACATTAGGGAAACATACAGCTCTTCCAGTGACACTTCTTTTCTAAAATCAAAGGTTCCATAAAGAAGTAAGGACGTAAAACTTGAAAATGACGAATCTAAAAACATGTACTTAAGTAATTTGCAGAGTAGGATTGGACCTCTTAAAACACAGACTTAAAGAGAAGGAAGCTTTTCATAGTGTAATAGGATTTTAAAAGGACATTACAGTGTTTTTACTGCAATGTTTCCTTGGATTGTACTTGAACCATTTAAAAACAAAGTGCAAGGTGTAAAAAGCAGTTGAAAATGATTTAGAACTACTTGACCAAACTCACCTGGGTCACATGCAGGAAACACTTTGTGATATTCTGGAAGCATATAACTGCACAGTCAGCCAGAATGATAGGGAAATGTGTGAAGTAGCATGTGCAGTTAAGCTAAACAGGGTTAGGAGCAGAAAGCTGTGGTGATCATGGGCATGAATAAATTTGTCTTTAAAGTGGCTAACAGTTGGAGCTGTTGTGAAGATCAGTATAGCAGCTGTCTTTGATCTTTTTCCTTTTGAATGGCTAAGGTGTCTTTCATTCTGTTGTGGGACTGCACTGCATATGTAGTAACTACTTTTGGGTAGTAAAATACTCTGTGTTAGATTTAGGTGTGGCATTTTGTTGAATTCCAAGTTTTCTAGCTTTGAGACCTTTGGTAATTGTTTCTAACCTGGTAATTGTTTTACTTTTGTAAACTTGGATGGGAGGCCTTTTGACTTTATGATGAAATCAGTTCACGTACCTTGATCACTACACAACTTTGTAATGCAGCTATTAATTATGCAGTTATGCTAAAGAGCTTCATGTATTTATCCCAAAGTATTGACAGGAATAACAGAGTTAGAGAGAATGCTCATCAGGAATGTCCAGTGGTCTGCACACTGAAGACAGCAAATTTTAAATGAAATTAATTTTTAATTTTTTTTATTTTTAAATGAGTGCTGTTGTCAATAGTAAGTTTTTCAACAAACAATTTTTGATGAATACTTGTGTATCTTCTTTCATCATCAAAGTTTTTTGCAGGGTTTTTTGGTAAAAATAGGCTATACACTTTTCCCATGTTGGGGAAATACTTTTCACTGTACTGAATGTTAATCTCATCTGTTCAGACTTTCTCCATAACAATGTTCCCAGAACTTTGTAGCTTTTAGTTTTGTGCAAAAATAAAATAGATGTGTATTTCAATAATTTCCTGCCAATCAGAAGTATATTTATCAATCTTCTTATGTTTTGGTAGAATAAATATAGAAATAATTTGGTGCAGATACGTTTTTGGACAGAATTAGAGTTTTGGTTTACTAGTATTATGGTTTAGCATGCCAGGAAATCATAGTAATCCAGAACGATAATGAGTGTTAATTTATTTGAAGAACACTTGCCCTTCCTCAGAATTTGAACTACTTCCTTGAATTTTTTAATGGAGAGTGTTTTAAAGGTAACACGAACCAAATCTAAAACATTTTGTTTTTCCCTTGAAATGCGTATTTTGTAGACTGACTTCATAAACCAGAGGTTCAATTGTAACATTTTGAGAATTATTTAAATATTGTATGATGACTTTGGGGTTTTTTGCTGTTGTCTACATCTGTTTAATTGAATGTATGTTTATCAAGATAGCTTGAAAGGGTATATTTGTATGGTTTTATGAATATTTTTTGAATATTTTTTTTCTCTAGTTGCCATCTAATATTTTCTATTTAAATTTTCTAGGGAGAGCCTATAACTTTCTGTGAGAATAGTTTTGTGAAGCATCGTTCGAGTACTACTAAGCAGTTCCTGGAAACTGCTGTTAATCTTCAACTGTTTAAACAGGTATGGCAGGGTAAATGACCCATGTTTAATAATTTTTCTCTTTAAAACATATCCATATTTAAATAAATTTTCCTTTCTGTCAGCCTGTGAAACTCTGGGATAATATATAAGTAGAAGTATTTTGTGTACAGTCATCCCAGTTTTGTTGTATTTTTAAGTCTTCAGTTATAGTTAAAGGGGAAGGGGGGGGGAGAGGCAGGGGAAATGTAACAAAAAAATAATCCTGGGTTGCAGCATCTCTTCAGCCAGTCAGCAACTCATCCAAACAGGAAGAATCATGGATCTCCCAGCTTGATGGTTAAACTTCATTTTCAGTTCTCTTGGCTCATGATCACACAACCTAAACAGCATAGTGCTTTCTTAAATTGGACTTCAGTGGTGTTTCATTTAAAAACTAGATTCGTACTGTAATTGCAGTTTTCGTTGCTAGGCTTTTTGAAGCATGCACACAGAGAATGTTACAAACCTGAGCCATAGGGGTGGCCTAAAAAATACTCTAGCTGCTCTCTTAATGCGTGTTTTGAACTAATAGAGAACAAATTGTTGAATGTCTGGCACAGCTCAGTACTAATTTTATTACAGTCTTTGAAATGAATTTTTTTCTTTTATTTTATTCTCTAACTCTCTTTTCTCCCTTTTCTTCACATGACCCCACTGCATTAAAAGAATCCTAAGAAACTTATTAGTAGATTTTTAGGAAAATCAAGGAAAATCTGAATTAAATCAGAAGACTCATAGAGGTGTATATTTGCATGAAACTATCTGGAATGATAGAGGCTTGAGAGTTCATGTTTAAATAACCTGGTGGACTTCTTTGAAGACATACTACCGTGATAAAAAGGGAAATTCATTATGTGTAGAATCTTCTAATTTTCAAAAAACATTTTGTGATAATCAGAGGCTAGTGTTTAAAGTAAAGATTTATACAAGAATGATAGTTTGTAGAAGTCCTGTAAAAATGTTTCTCCTAATTGAATAAAAGTTGAGGAAATACTGATCATAGAATTGGGCTCCTTTAGTTTTACTATGTTTTATTATTTTTAGGTTTTGTTACATATTTTGCTATGTATTGTTATGTTTTATAACAACATGTAAATAATAATATAAAGTAATAAAGAAGAAATCTGAAACCTTTTGAAGTATCTAGCACATTGAAATGGAAAGTAGTAATGGAGTAAACAGTTGTTTACCTTTTGCATATCTCAGTGCGAGTAGCTAGCATGAAACTTTCTTAATAAAAAGCTGCCTATAAGCAATGTTTCTAAATTGTTGTCACACTACTACTGCTAAAGCAAGATGTTCAGCTCTAAGAAAAAGTTTTAACTCCACTGAAATGAATGGGCTTGTGATGTCATTCTGTACTCACCCCATCACATTTTAATATGTGTTCAATTAAACAGGATCAGTTTACAGTTTGTTTATAGCTTGTTTTAATTTTATTTTAACTAAAGGAAATAATATATTTTAGAGGATTAGGAAATAGTAATAATTTTGATTATGTGTGGGTTTAATAGTAGTAGTAGTAGGTTGTTGGGTTTTTTTCATTCCTCTAGTTTCTGTTGTGAGGGTTACTCCTACTTTTTCATCTAATCCTCAGCCCAGCTGCATCTTCTCCAGTTTCTCCCACTGACAAATGAGCTGTTTTCAAAGTTGTTTGTGTTCAAAAAGACTAAACTATTTTCTTCTGTTCTGGAAAAGCTTTTAAGCAGAAAATGGTTCAAGCAGCCATAAACCTAGACCAAGCAGAAAATAGGTACTTTAAATGCATCCTTTTAACCATAACTGACAAGTAAGCTCTGTTTGTGCCATTTATAAAATCCTTCCTCTGTCCATTTTTCTTTGTAGGTTTTTAATCTTCTCCCTATCTCTCCCACATCAAAACGTGACAATTCCTCTAATTTAACCACTCTCTTAATTTTGGAAGTTGTAGTATCTTTTCACCAAAGTACCAGGATATCACTGTTGGAATGAACTGCAGAATTAATTCTTTGTATTACTCCCTTTCAAATCATTTTCATCTTCAGCATCGTGTGTTTCTACTTTGTATTGCATTTTGATATGCTTTCTTTTAATGATATCCCCAAATGTATTAGCACATGTCAATCTTTTGTACCAAAATCATTACGTAACCTGTATATAGTCCCAAAACCCTTAAATATCATGACCGGTGACACTTCCATCCTGACACTTTTCTTTCATTACAAGCTGTTATGTCCTTTCTGCGCCAGTCCTCCTCAAACCTGAAGTTCAGGTGTACTGTTCTTTGCTTTTGTTTCACGTGCAAGAGGCTTTTCTATGGTTTAGATAAATTGCATTTCCTTCATCTAGAAAATTAATTGCCAAAGAATCTGTGAGAACCAGTGTTTTGATAATGCATATGTTATATCTTTCCATTTACTCATTTACCATTTTTTTACCCCCAAAGCCTATTGGTAAGTCTCATCAAATTGTTAAGGGCAAAGTGAGAGACCAGCACTTGTCACAACCTTTGTTTTTTAAGCAGTGGTACTGTTATTCATCACTTCACTTCTGTTTCCTTTTCCTTGATAGACCTGTAAATTTTTTTTTTCACTTCCAAATATATTTGCTGGTTTCCTTAAAATTGTGTAGCAGAGGTGAATCTGGAGGGGTTTTTACTCAAGTTTTATTCCTTGGGTGTTATAATACCCATTTCTGTATCTCATTTCCATTAACACTTGTATTTTTGTTCTCTTATTCAGCATTACCGTCTTTACTGAAAATTAAGACAGGATATTTTTGGGAGAGACCATGCCTAGATTATCTTTTAGCCTCAAACCATTCCCTCAGACTTATGGAGTTGTCTTTTACATCAGGTTGATGACTTCACATTTTTGGAAGTTGAAAGGACTCTTTATATTGCTCTGAAATAGAATATACCAAACTGTTTATGCAAAATGTGCATTTTCCAGGAATTCATAGAAGTAATTTATGATAAATACGCTCATATGGATCACAACTATAGGGATGTGTGAAGTTCAGTTTGCTGGCCTTAGTTTTCTAAAGCTGTCTTCTGCCCTGAATAGATTTAATATTTAAAATCCGTGTTCTTTTTGTTCTTAAATGATTAGGATATATAATAATAAAGAAATATTTTTCTTAAAATGAAAATAACTATTATTTATATATTAAATTATCTTCCTGATTAAATATTCTGTATATTACAGTCTTTCTTCAGAGTAAATGTTTGTGCTCTTAAACTGTATACTTATGTTACTTCTTTTCTTGCTGGTTTTTTTCCATGTCTTTGACATTTGTGGTAATGTCCATGCTATCTAGTTGTTAGCCTTAGAAGGGCTCACCTTTAATTAGGGTAACATGGAAGGTAGCTAATCCTTATTTCAAGCTGCAAACATACCCAATTAATAGTTGCATCTTATATGTCAAATAGGTCTGATAAGTGTCCAAGGAAAATATTAATTAATTCTTAGAACTACCATGAAGCCTAATGCTAGACGATTTGGTTAAATGAGGTAATTGTATAAGTAAAAGAATTGCAACATTAATTGTATTTTGTTCCTAAAAGTTTCTAGTACTAAATAGAAAAATAAATAATGAATGCAAGATTAAGACTTGATGAATCATAAGTCTTTGAAAATTATTAGTAATTTCAAATTTCATTTACAAGCTTTATGAGTTGAGCTCACTTCTTGCAAGCTGTTGAGATGTTACTGTGTGGAAATTAGATTTATGATGTTTTCTTCTACCAACCTTTTGTTTTTAATAATAGGTGAACTGACTTGGAATTTTTACTCCTGCCTAAATAAGTGATTGAGTTTAGCTCACAAACACCATCTCTCCTCTCCTGCCCCCACTCTTTCTCACCTTTGTAACAAAATCTGAAGGATTATGGTAGCTCTGTCTTCAGCCAGGGTGAAATGCAAGAGTAGCACTGGAATTACCAGTTTTTCATTGACAGTGGTAGTCAGCTGGGAGTTCTCTGGATCTCAAATGAATGCATTTCTTGAAATAGTATGACCAGATTTTTTGAGAGTATGGGCTGAAAAATGGGAGGAGAAAACAATAGAGTGTATTTGTAATTCCATGTGCTATTCTTTTCATGTAGCAATTTAAGTAGAACATGTATCATTTCCTTTAAATAATGTCTCCACTACCTTTTTGCTAACAGTTCTTTTTGTCAGTATTTATATTAAATCCTCACTTGGAGCGATCCTCTAAAAGCTAAAATTCAGTCAGTGTCTTACCCTTCTGTTGATAACCAACATTTGGTTACCAAATGATGAGTATGTCCCTAAATCTTATGTTAGTTTATAATATGGAATGAATTCATACCTTTCCCAAAAGAGATAAGGTCTTACAGTTCAAAGGCTGGGGCTAGGAGGTGGGAGTTGTTGAGTTTTATGGTTTTTTTTCCACAGTAGTAGCTAAAGATGCTCTTATCTATTTTTCTTACTGTGAAATAATCCAGTGATCCCATAGTGGTCTGACCATGAACCAGCCTATTTGGAAAAAAGCCAGCTTGGAGGAAAATGAAAAAATAAGAAGGAATTTAGACAAGAAAAAGAAATTGTTATCTTCGTGCTTGCCTTATTCTTGCTGCTGGAATTTTTGTACACTGAGAAAGTAATTTGTTTCTGAGAAAGTAATTTGTTTCATGTCACTAGTCTGTTCATTGACAAGCATCAGATTGTCACTGACACTGTTTGGATATTCTGTGGTAAAATATGATATGGTCAAATAATTAATTTTGGTCACTTCCTCTGTATGGTTTAGTGCCAGTGAATAACTCATAATTCTTGCTAGAAGATGAACTGTGTATAATTGGAAAAATGTTTTCTCACTTGATCTCTAGACTCAAGTTAGCCTTTTCAAAACAAAAAGGGAGGGGTTGGTTCTTGATAGAATTTTAACCCTTTAAGAATGTGCTTGTTGTACTGCTTTGAAGTCCAGTAATTCTTGAAAAGAATGTGTTCATTCCTTCCGAGAGGTTTGATCATTAATTGTCTTATTTTAACTTTTTCTGACATATTTGGATCATTTCAAGCTTACATGTAGCATTTACATGTAGCTGCAAATCCATGTGCTCATGCAGCTATAACCTCTGCATAAGGGCAACTGTTGCAATGTGCATGTCTAGATGTGCCTAGATAAGTGTTAGTGGTTAAAAAACAATTAATAAGGGCAAACAGATGTGTTAGAACTTCAAAATACAGTGATGTCAACCCTGAACTGTGCTAAGTCAAGTGGGGAGAGTCTTAGGGGTCTGCCTTGGCATTATCCCACACTTTTTGTCGCTTTGTCTCACATTCCCATACAGTTAAATGAAAGACGCTTTGAGTCAGCTTGCACACTGCCAGTGAAATCCAACTTGCTGCTACCACTGTTTCTAAAGCCAAGCCACTCTGCTATTTCACTGGATGGATCTGCTACAATTTCCCCTCGCATACTGCCCCTATAGGGTCCTTTTTCATGTAGAACACATAGGCTTTAAATGGACCTCAAGCAGACATTGTAGCCTCTTGCTTCTTTGAGATGGGTATGGTGAAATATTTCCAGTTCTTCAAAGGGTACTTTTTGTGTTCAGGAAGTTCTACGTTGGACCCCAGAAAGGGGTACCATGAGGAGTCTTGTTTATGTTGTTTTGTTGATCATAACAGTAAAAATTAGGATTTCCCAATAGAACATCAGGGAATGTCTCCGTGGCCTTTATATGGTTATGATTACAAATCCAAAGTTACCATTTGTAAGGAAATAAATTAATATGTTTTCATGCCATTAGAAAAGCAAGACAAGCATGAAAGCTAAAATATTTCTGAACGAAATTTTGTAAATTTTGCATAATATTGATAATTTACTTGATCTGTATAAAATACTGTTGACAGTTCTGCTGCTCATAGTTGCAACTGCTCTTGCAAAATCCCTCTTAAGTGGTGTATTACTGTTAAGCCACGTGTTGTCTTGAACATACATATTCCATTGTAATGTACACACTTAAAAATATAACACTGTAAAACAATAGAAGGTCCAACAAAGTGTGACTTTTTTTTTTCAGTTTATTGATGGTCGGCTATCAAAATTAAATGCAGGAAGAGGATTCTCTGATGTTTTTGAAGAAGAAATCACAGCAGGAGGCTTTAGTGGAGGTACAGAATTAATTTGAGTGTACCCATTGATGCTGCTTCTTTGAGAGCTGTTCAACATGATGATGTCAGCATGATCATGTCCTCATGATGTCCTGTAAATTTTAGATGTTTTAAATCTTGTTTCTGCTTCATTGTTTCCATTCCTTCTTGGTAAAGGTTTTAGCCTTTAACAAATCACTGCTGGGACACGTACTGTTAATTATATAGTTATATCAATATATTAAATGAAGATTCTTTTGTTTAGCCCAGTAAAACAATACTTAGATTTCAGAATATATGAAGAAATATCCCTTTATTATTTACATTAGCTGCACATTTTAAAAATAATCTTGATGTCTGTGTTGTGGAACTTTTTCTAGGTAGTTACATTTTCCATAAACACTTCTAACTTTTTTTCACATCTAATTATTTCTGCTGTGGAGGAATCAAAGTGTTTTCTGGAATTATTGGAGGTATTTGCTCCCTCCAGCCAATATGTTACTCTAAAAAAGAGGAAATTTGTGTAATATTTATGTATCATCTGAGAAGGGACAATGGAAGGTTGTATTCTTCATAAACAAAAATACTGTTCCTTGTGTTGTTTCACTCAATTATGTTCACTGAAATTTGTTATAATACTTTTCACATTAGCTAGATTACAAAGCTAACCCATATAGAATAGTGCATGCTGAATTCATTTCTGATTATTACAGGATTGTTGAATGATTTCCTTTTAAACATTCAGTACAGCTTTATTGTTATTTGAGGTATCATAGATGTTGTCAAAATACTGGATCAAAATACAGCAAAAATACTGTTTTATGATCAGTCTTGAAAGTAGAGTAGAAGCTTCTTTAGGAAATGGAGGTTGTGTGATTTGAGCAAATCTACTGCATATGGCAGTTTTAGATGGTCTTCCCCTGCAAGACTACCCTTACATGGGCATATATGGGGGGGGATTTGGCTCCCACAGAGAGAGCATCAAGTGGTGCAGAGCCATCTTCACCTTCTGTAAAATACCTTTTTTATACTGACATTACATAAATCCTTTTGTTCAAGATTTTCACTGCCCTCTCCTGCCCTCTGTGTCTTGTGCTATGATCTAGCCCATAATTTGTGGGGGTTTTTCTTGATTAAAATGTGGTTAGTTATACAGAGATTTACTTCTTTGCTGCCTTTTTAGGGGAACTTATGCTGCTCTGTAAACAGATTTTAGACAGTGAGCATCCATTTTTCAGATAGGTGATGTCAGTATTTAAGAGTTCGTTTGCTGACTGCAGTTAGGGGGTCAGGAGGCTGCAATAAAACTACAATAGAAGTTAGATAAAGCTTGTTTCTTGGCTGTGTTCTGGCGGCCTATGAACCACATCTCACCTGACTCTGCTCAGGAGGGTGCTCAGCTTCACTAGCTGTTCTCTGTTAGATTGCACTGCTTGCATACTTTTCAAGTCAGAAAAGCTGTACATTGCCAGGCTGTGGACAAATTGCTTAGGGCACATATTCAGTATTTACATAACTGCTGTCTCATTATCATTATGAAGTGCAGGGCTAACAATATGTATGCAATTGAAGGTGACACTTTGTGACACTAATAGGGTAGAACTATGATCTCTTTGCAGAGTTAACTCCCATCAATTTTATCAGGAAGCCCAAGGTTTTAAAAAGCCAGGTGAAACCCTGCCTTCAGAAAAGTCACAGAAAGTTAGTGTAAGCTGTGAGCTGTTAAAAGGACAGAAGAACATATTTTTAGCTGTAGAGTGTGTGATTTTAAAATTATTCAATGACATGGAAAGTGTTTCTTTAAGCAATCTCTTTTTTTTTTAATGTACATTTTTCTCCATATATGACCATAACTAAATCAGCACAAATAATTAAACTGGAAATTGGAGGATAAATCTTGAATTTCATTGGTTTTATTTTTTTTCTTTCCAGTAAAGTGGTAAAAACTTATTTCCCTGTGAGTATATGTGGAAAGAGATTTGTCAGCCATCTTCATTATAGTTTGCTCTTCATACTTGTAACTTATATTCACATGATTTTTACTACAGCAGTCATTTTGTTTGAGTTGGTCTAGTATCAATGGCGGTAGTATAAGGAAAACTGAAAAAGTGAAAACCTTTGAACCTCTCTCTAAATTTCTTTTAAGGAGTCAGCATTGTCTTGCTTAGAGTTTCAAGAGGTTCAACTCTGGCTGAGGGTATGCAGTGCTAACGTAGCCTTTTCTGTAGAGGAGTATTGTTCTGTTTTCTTCATTGCCTTTCCTGAAGCCTCTGTACACAACTGGAAGACATTTAAACTTCTTGATGATTTTCTGTGGTCTCATTTACTGTCTGTAGTAAGTGCTCAAGTCATAGGCTGTGACAGAGAATATGTGAATGGTGTTGATAAGGATTTGAAGTTATAAAATGTCATGTTTAGAGAAAGTACTTATGGAGTAGTGAACCTTCATTAATTTCACCTTATCACATGTTATTTGCGTGCTGCCTTCTCTGGTGGCTACAGCAAGCCAGATCAAAGAAGTGTAAAATTAGTCATTTTTGCTTCAGGTTGCTCTTGGACGTTGTTACTGGAACTAATATCATAATGATCATCAAGTTCTTTCCTTCCTAAGCGAGCGTTGCTTTCACTTGTACTATCATTCCTGAGAATCTGACTGTCTCAAAATTGCTTGTAAAGAATTTAACGGAATGGTAGAAAGTGCCTGATGTGAATATAAAACAGCTCATTTTTTTCACCTCATTGAGAAACTTGGGAATACCTTTTACAATGATCCAATTAGCTCCCAGAAATTTTCTTGGAGAATGTTTTGGCTTTCCACTAGCCAGTGCACCTAGGCCTTAGTTAACTGATTATTGCAAAGCTTGAGAGGTTTTGAGAACTGTTAAAATTCTGTAATGTCAGGGATGTATCAGAATGGTCCTTTCAAAATGGAAAAACTCTCTGAAACTTCAGCATTCTTGTCAACATGAATGTCTTGTCTGGGGTTAGTACAGCTCACAGTACTGGGATATTCAAGGGACTGGTGTACTCTAAAAGTTTCTCAGGGATCAGAAACTCAATCTTTGGTGTTCACTTGAAGCACCTGAGGGAAATATTATTCATTTCTTCATCAAGTGCTCAGTAGAATTTAACCCTGTCCTCATGGCCAGCTTAAGTGGCTTAGTAGTCCTACAGAAGCCAGCAGTTCTGACTTGCCTTTTAGAGGTTTTCCTTTGTACAAGAAAGTAGATACCATTAATAATTTAAAAAGATTTTTCTGTTTCCCTGGACAGGTGTATATTTTTGTGTGATAATCCTTGGACTTTTTTCTTGTTCTTTTTCCTTGGGATGGTACCATCTGCAGTCTGTGTCATTTTTGTACTTGAAAGTTTGCCCAGTGGGATCATTATGTTTGAATGCAGTTCATTATATACTATTCTTTTGTTCAAGTTGATGTTTGTATATTTTTAGACTTTTTAGCAGTATGTTACCTTTTAATTTGTCTTTTTCCTCAATTGGAATTAAAAAACTATGGGTGGTGAAAAGATATGCTTTTACAAAGAAAATAGAAAACATGAAATAAGAGATACCTAGGTTTTTTTTCTTAGTGTACACATATTCTTATCTTTACATTCCTTGTCTATCTGGGAAGAATGAAATTAATGAATAATCCTCTACGGGAATTTTTTATGCAGACTGTGAGGAGGGTTGAAGCATAGAAGATGTTGAAACTGTGTTTTACTGTGTTACAGTTTATATTTCTATTTCAGGAAATTCAAGATCTTATCAGCAGTGGATGCATACAGTGAAGGTATAAACTTGGTTTAGTAATTATACTGGCCATCCTGTTCTTTAAGTCTTTGTCCTCTTCCTTATGTATATGTAAAAGTTCATTTGCAAGAAAAATAGAAGTACATTCTAAAATAAATAAAATGCCTACAATATATGCAATAGTTTTGTGCATTTTTTTCTTGAAGATTAAAGGAAAAAAGTCCCATACACAAAATAGATGCCAAAATTTATAAGGTTCTTCTGCCTGTATAGTGAGGGATTTCACCGCTATCTGTATCGTGCTACATTCCATAACTGTGAATGAGGTGTGACAGTATGATTTGATATGAAGTTTATCACTTCTAGTAAATAGCATTTTCATTAGTATGAATCTGAGCAGTTTGCCTAGCAGGAGACTCATGGTATAACCATGTTATTCTGCAGGATTAGCAGAAAATACTAGTTTAGATGAAGAGAATTCTTGTGTGTCAGGTCAAAGTATTTTTAAGTTGCATGATAAATATGATGGGAGCACATGAAAAATAGCCGTAACTTCTGAATTGATTTTGAAATGGTAACAATGAACGAAGAATGAAAATACATCATTCTGTTAGAATGCATTGATAAATGTGTCAGTGATGATAATGACGTACTGTAACCCTTGTGTAGCTGCAGACGGCAGGTTGGGGAGGAAACACAGCTGTGGTTATTCTTACTAATTTAAGAGGAAGATTGTTATTTCTTTATAGCATGCTGTTTATTTTCCTTGCTGTTGTCTTAAGGTTTGACTTGTGTTAAAATGTTACTGAAATACGTTTTTGGTATATTTCAGAAAGGCGGCGCACTGATCAACACAGCAATGACCAAAGCCACTCCGGCTGTGAAAACAGCGTATAAATTTGTAAGATCATCTATTTCAAATAAATAATACATAAAAATACCACAACATCCTACAACCTCTCCTTCTTCCTGAATACGTAAAAAACCTAAGCATTTTATAAGTGCATTGTGGAAAAACACTTCAGCCTGTAGGAAGTTGTTAGCTTCATTTGTTTTCTCATATAGCGCTGGATTTAGAGTTGATTCAGAATCTTCCAGGCAGCTTGTACATAACAATAGACATTTTCAAAGCATCAGTGTACTGTTTTTGTTTTGATCATAATACATACTAGAAGCTTTCTAAATAACATTTAGGTATTTATTCTTCCTAAGCTGGTAACAACATGATTAAAATATGGACTCTGAAAATAGAAGTTCTCACTTACAGTAAGGTCCAGTAACACAACACAGGCATTGCAAAGTTAACATGAGTGAAAAACATTTTGGCAGTTGCATTCTTGTAGAATATAAATGTAGTGTTATAGTATATAGTTGCGTAGTATATACTGTTAACGTGATGCAGAGATCTCTATTCAGAAGAGATACAGTTTGTGCTGGACAGGTGGAGGCCTGGCTTGCACAGATGCAATTTCACTTTGGCACTAAGTGCTGCACTATTGAAAAGGTGTGGTAAAGCATCAGTAATGTGTGCTGCAAATCTTTTCTATCATCTGCTCTTTTAAAGATGAAACTAGAATACTCACATTTCACTGGATTTAATGTTTGTACTTTTGAGCTTAAAAGATCTTGTTTTCAAAGACTGCCTAACCAATAAAGTGTGTGAAATTTTACAGTATTATGCAGTATGGGAAAAAAGCAATAGTGTAAAATGATGTGGAAAGTACTTTAAGGTTGCGTTTTGAATATATGAGAGTAGACTTTTGGCTTCGTTTTTGCTTTTCCAAATGTTTCACTAGTTGGATACATAATAAGTAGTCCTGAATAAATCAGTACATCAGTCTAAGCTAGTGGATTGTAAGTAAAGTTTTCAAACAGAATTTTTAATCTTACATCAGTTGAAAAACACAGCAGTCGTGGAGAGAAACAGGTAAATAAATTAAATATACTTCATATTCATGGACTCATTTATAATTTAAAAAATGGTTCATTAACATTATCTGCAAATTATTCTTCTTCAGCTTGCACTAGCTTAGATTGTGATTACATGATCTTCTCCCAGCCTTCAGTTTTGAAAATTATGTCCTTGATAATAAAGGTTATTCAAAGCGAACTTCAGGGTATGCTAGGAAACACTGTTAAATTTTGTGAGGATTTGTGTGTATAAGGTATTCATGTTTATACCCCATTTACTTTCTTACGTTGTTGCCCCTTATGGAGCCTACTACTAGAGAAATGAAAAATGCGTTTCTTAGTTGCTAGATAACTAGTAGCCTTGAGTAATGCACTTGGTACCATCCCTCAGAGTTAGAACAAAGCACTCCAACATTCATCAAAATGCTGTGAGCATGATCTGGAAAGTTTAAAGTGGCTCTCAGGTTAGCATCTGCTACATGGCACCCCCCTGTGCTGTTACTGAGCTTATAGATGTATGATTTAACGATCAAAAAGACTATCTGACCTCATGATTCAGGAAAATAATTTTGTTTTTCTGAATTTCCATGCATAGAAAACCATAGAAAAATAGGTGATTTCCACATATTTCTGCCCTTAAATAGATACTTTAAAGTCCTATTTTCAAGATAACCTTGGAAATTTTCGTAATTTTTTTCCTCTACTCAGATAAGAAAGATATATTTTAGACTATTAGGGTTAGGGTCTTTGGTGTCATGTCCCCCCCCCCCCCATCTTTTGTCTTTTCCTACTAGATTCCTCTGTCTTTTTAATGTTTCCAGTTGTTTCTTGTTGTTTTGTTTTTTGTTTTTTTTTTTAGCATAAGTACATGTTATTCTGTACTGATAATTCATTTCACTATTGAAGAACATTCCTGGCTGTTTTCTATGCAACAGTGATCCTTGGCTGCCTATTTTCCCCTAAATAGCAGCACTATGCTGTTCAGCAACACTGGGCAAAATCTCCATCTGCATATGAAATCACTTCATTTCTCTTAAGATTGATGTTGCCCTGCAAGTTGCCAGCCTGGAACACTGTAGCAGTCATCTTGAAAATCTTAACGTTTTTCCAACATGCCGTACTGCTAAAATAGCCCTTCAAATCTGAAGGACCATTTTAAATAAAGGAGTAATGTATACAGCCATTTTTAGTTTATCCTTAGTAATATTGGAGAAATTTTGTGTGTGTATGTTGTCACAGCATTGACATGCATGTACTGAAAAAAAAAAATCCTTAAATATATGGACAAAGCGTGACTACTTAAAATATACTGATAATGCATGTATGAAATTTGTGATAAAGGTTATCACCCTTCTTTATATCACCAGGTGTTTAAAAAAAAAAAAGGTAAAATAAGTATGACATCATAAAGCATGTTCCATGACTACAGCCAGTGTCTTGCAGAGCTACCTAAGTCTTTTTATTTTTCTAGGCAAAAAATCAGGCAAGGCAAGGCATAAAAGAAGTGAAGAGTAAGTTAAAACACAAGGTACGTAGTAGACTTTTTACTTTCTTACATTGCTTCCTGTATCAGTTTGAAGCTTATGCTTTACAAATCACAAGAGATTTGTGTTTTTAATGACTTTTGAAATATGCTTAGCCCTTTGTTCAACAATACATTTTTCATAACAAGCCCTCTGGCAACTATCTGTCATTCTATGCATCCACTGAATAATCTCTTTATTGTTTGCATATTTTATCATAGAACAACAGAGGTCTTCAAAGATACATTAACAGGATGTATGTTTTCATAAAGTTGATTGCTTTGATATCACAATCGAAGCCTTTGCTTCAAGCTGAGAATTTGAGATGGGAGAGTCTTGCAGTACAGTGTATTTCAGAAGGTGTAGTTGTCCGTTTTGGTTTTGTAAGATATGTGAACAATGGCAATGTTTAGAAACAAAGGGATAGTTTCATTTTGCAAAAGCAACATCACAGAAATATCAGAGATACATTTTAGGCATTTTGCAGCTGCTTTTCCCATTGAAAATCATGTATCCATGTAAGATTTTTCTGCAGGGAGAAGGAACTGGTTTTTAGATTATT
>VZZY01001348.1:0-10000 GCA_013400335.1 Eurystomus gularis
ATAATGACAACCACTACCAGGTTAATTAATGCAATTCTTCAATCCAGTTCACTACAAGGCTGCAAAATACCTGTGAAAGAACCCACATGGCGTGGAGGTAGAAATGAGGAGCAGTGGGAGGACAGGACTAATTTTTTTGGCCCCTGTGACAGCTTGCCCTGTGTCAAATGGTTCGTCTAACTGCTGCCCCACTCTGTATCCCGTAAATACATGACTGTTTTCTCAGAAATAAATTCTGACCACAGAGTCCAGTAACGAATTTCAGAAGAAATAAAAGACCGACCTCTACATGCATGTCTGGCTAATCGGATTTTGATCTCAACATTCAGTAATTATCAAGTAACTATTTTGTTCTCATTCTGGGAACAGTAAATAAGGGATTTATTGACAGATCCCATTTTTCATTTGAGGAGAAAATACAGCCGAAGAATATATGCAGGTGTTCATGGAAGCATGAGTGTTAAGATGAAACAGAGATACCATTCATGATCACTTAACATAGCTTAGCCAAATAGATTTAACAAACAAATATAATTGAAAATTGCCACTACAATGCACTGAAATGCAAAGTTCTGTTTTTTTTTCTGCGACTATTATTTACTCTTTTAAAGGTTTTAAGTGAGTAAACAAACCACCGTAATTTACTGCATATCCATGATATCTGCTAATAAAAATGTTCATGATGTCATTATTCCTTCTGATGAGACCGAATTTTTTTGACAATGTCATCCTCTTCATGTTCTGGTACTTCAATTTCTAATTTTGATCTGGATTAGGAGCACAGATAAAAAACTTCATATGTCTGGAAATATATAAAAGCAGGTAAAAAACCATAACCAGGCATTTCCAATTAGTTACCTTTTAAAATATTTTTTTTTTCTTACTGTAGTTAGATGTTAAGGCAATCTGGACTCTCTCCAAGGCAGTGTTCACACTAACTGCTGTTATAAAAAGTGATTTCGCAAATGACGTCTTACTTAATAAACCTCAGTAGCCTTATGATTATAAAATACTTTTCAGCACTTTTTATTGCAGAAGCAAGAGAGGCCATGTTAATACTTGTCTCTTGTGCCATAATCAATGGACTAATTAATTATATCTGGAACCTTTAATACGACTACATGTCCACCAGCTACGCAACTTGACTTTCAGATTCTATTTGCGAGGCTGACATCTAGGAAAACACTTGTTTTATTTACAAAGTACCTGCTTGAGAAGGAAGTCACTGAGACACAACAAACATGAGATGTCAGGATATCTTTACAGTCACTTTTCTGAATATATTTCATGTCGTACAAAAGAATTGTTTTTGCCGTATTACATCCACATCATATTAATCAGCTGAACCAGTTCTATTATGTCTTCCCTCCTGTATTTCAAACACCTCAGCAATACAGAACAGATTTATGAATCTTGAAAGTAGTAAAGTAAAAAGGGGGTTGGAAAAACCAAACAACTTGTGTTTACAGTGCCTAAAATGGAAAGGCCTGAGTGTACTCATACACAAACAAAATTAGAAGTTGCTGTTCTGAAAAAGAAATGCTTGAAAAACACCATGGTTTAAGGCTTTACAGAACATATCATTGTACTCAGTGTAGGAGGTGAAGACAAGAGGCAATTTATTCTGCAGCTGGTTTAGAAATAAACACAGCAACGGAAGATAAGGAGTGAAAGAGGGATAAATCCTCCTGTAGCAAACTTGATGGACAGACAGGCTGCCATTAACAATGCTGTTGCCTTTGTAAGTACAGAGTGATGTGGAGATACCCTGGCATTTATACTGTAGACATGGTCCTTAAAGATTTTACACCTCCAATTCCTTAGAATTATCAGCTATCTCCAGCCTGTCACTCATCCTGGCAATCTTAGATTTCTAGCTTGCAGGCCAGGCAGATTATTGACAAAGCAATCCAGGGTGATATAATACACCCTGACAAACAACAGTGAGGGGGATTGTGTTTACCACTTTTGCTGCACCAATTCAGCTAAATTAATTCTTAACACTGAAAGTAAACTTTCTCTTGATAAGCATTCACTCCCCTCGTGCCATTGTTTTGCTGCACTACCCCAGCTCTGAGTAGAGCAGCAATGCATTTTGATGCATCTAATTTAACCTGCTTGCCCCTAGAAGAAGTGGGAAGAAGGTTTCTTGTACAACGTCAATCTAGCCAACAGCTATAAATACAAAAAGCCTGGCATATGATGAAGTTAAAGCTCTAGCCTAAACAGGAAAAAAGGCAGGAACATTTCAAATTTAGGCTTGCTTCTCTATCCACACCTTACCTACCTCTACTGAGACCTTACCACAAACAGTATGAACTTTAAGATCACATACTGTTGAGAGACATAAGCACTGGTGAAACATACCAAAAAGATTGGCTCTGAAATGACTTTTCTTCTCTTTTTTTTTTTTTTTTTTCTCCACCATGCTTTTGCCCAAAGGCATTTTTTAGCTTTCAGGTTATACAGTCTGTGGATAGAACGAAAAAAGGTTTTAAAGAGCTGACAGACCCTCAGCAACAGAGATGACTCTATATACTGCTAAACTTCTGAGCTGATTACTTAGATTAGTTTCATAAAAAGGATTATTTTATGCATTCAGGATGAAAAATTCACTGATTTAACACCCAGTGCCTCAGCTGCAACTCATGCAAAGAGTGATGTCATAAATGTGGGAGAAAACATCACATTTGCTTGCTTACAATTATTGATGAGTCTCTTCTGTGTCAATTTTATCAGACACAGCAATGCTAATCCAGAAATAACTTATGTGCCAGGAGTTCAGTCATTTGCATGAGATGAAGTTAATTGTAAAACAGAAGTAAAAATCCAAATCCCAACAGTCTTCAAAGGAGGAAAGTGTTAGACACTGCATTGCGATTCATTCTGAAACCTGAAAAAAAAATTCCTATTCTTATCTAGAGTTGAAAAGTCCCTTCACTTTGGAATTGCTCTGACGAAACTTTAATTCAGATAAAAGGAAGAAATTTTTTATGCTGAGGGTGATGAAACAAAGGCCCAAGTTGCCCAGAGAGGTGGTAGATGCCCCATACCTGGCAACATCCAAGGTCAGGTTGGATTCTGCTCTGAGCAACCTACTCAAGTTGTAGACATCCTTGCTCAGTGCAGGGGGGTTGAACTAGATGAGCTTTAAAGGTCCCTTACCACTCAAACCATTCTATGACTCTGTGACTGTTCTTTACCTCAGACTTTGCAAATTCATGGCCACCAACCTAATCACACACCTTCTCAGATGTTGTAAACTGGCAAAGTGGGAATTGTGTCAAAAAAAAGAAAAAGGAATTTCTGGCAACAAAATACACACTTGATTTGCGTCCTATGGAAAATGCTTTAATACACCTCCAGCACTTAAAACCAAGCTAAGAGGTTATATGTGTTAAACAATATAGCAGCTCTGCACATGGGACCTAAGCAATTTGTGCTTCAGTCTCTTCAGCTGTTCACTAGCTGGACCTTGACGACAAAGAATGAGATTTCTGACCCTTTTTATTTAACATAGCTCCATTAGGTACCTTAGGTCCTTTTACACTTATTCAAAACTTCAGCATGAAGTTGCTCTTCTGAGGAACTAACAAGTCTTTCTAGTAAAACAGCAGCAGAATTTCTCATAATTATTATTTTTTAATGAAAAGCATAGAGGAAAAGCAAGAAAATCAATTTTCTTCAGTTTTCTGATAATTAAGACCTTCCTGCCTAATGTAAGAAGGAAAAGAAATATTATCGTCTGAAGAACCGCTCCCAAGTTATGGCTTCCTGCAAAAATTCTGATCACAGAGAGTGATCAAAGAGCAAGATACAGACTCTTCACACGTGTAGTATGGTCATGGTTTGGTTTATGACCTTTCCCCCCTCAATGTTCAGGGACCAATTAGTTATTTAATTAAACAAGCCTATTTTTCTCCATTCTCAAATGCTTAAATACTTGATCGTTTTCAGCCCAAAATGACCTTCCGTATTTCCTGTATCTGAAATCTAACAATTCATGGGGCCTGTTGATATCTTGTTGAGTGCCTTCCAGTGAAGGCACCTATAGGTCTTATTTGGCAGTCTAATTTGTCATGGTGAAACTTTTCCTCTCCACCCCCCTCTGAAATGTCTTTCCCCATTTTCTTTGGATTTAAATAGCAATTTATTGGCTTGCTGTAGCTTGGCACTGGATATTATTATCGCTAATAGTCTTTGTTAATAACCTTTTAATATGAATACAATTTTAAAATTTAAAAAATGCACTGAGCACCAGGAAGCCAGAGCCACTGTAAGTCATTGAGGCTCCTAAGACGATTGGACACGGCATTCAAGCATAACTGTTTTATTAGGGATAATGATGTTTTTAACTGGGCTAGTTAACCAGTACAAACCTTAGCTAGTTCAGGATAAGAGGTTGGAAGGGATCATGTAACTTACTTTTTCTGACACACCCTTCTGGATGATAAATTTTGGGAAAAGTGGGTTGGGTTACCTGAAGACCTTACCTGTGGAGTCCCACAAATCAGCCAGGTGGTTTTGAAAACTCTCTCCAGTCTTATTAGTCACACTTAGTAATTTCAATTAAATAGTTAGAAAAAAATAAAATTCATGAACAAGTTACAGTGTGCCATGATTGCTGGAGAATTACCATTTGATGACTCCTTTCTAATCTGACTTCAACGTTAATCGTAGCAGCACATTTGAAGCAAGCAAAATTACACAGCTTTAAAATGTAATTTTAATATAGAGCGATAGACGAAGACATGTACAGTTTGGAAATGGATCATTTCAACATTTTGTTTATGTTCTGTGAAGTGAAGGTAAGGGAGCATTAATGTGGTATCGCAGCAGTGGGAGCAGAAAGTGTTTCTGTGCTACACTAAAACATGAATTTTTAAAAAATATTTAACTCGATGACATCACCACTATGCAAAGCTGGAACAGGTTTAAGTCTTTTAAAATCCTGCCACTTCAAGAGCAGCATCTACAATGGGCTTCGACCTCTGAAGAGGCTGCAGGTACAAAGGGCAAATATTCTGAGACGACGAAAAATCCTGCAAATTACAACAAAGGAAATATAACCTTGACTATAATGTGGATGCTGACAGAAAGCAAAACTGCCTGAATTATAACAATGATAATTTGTTAATTTTAATTATTTATAAGGAGATGACGGCCGAGTTCCCCAAAATCTTTCTATTAAGAATTCTCAGTATAAATCTCTCTGATATACTGTAATGCTACTTCATCTCTGCTGCCAACTGCGCTGGAACGCATAAAGCCCCTCATTAGTTCACGCCTCCGCTTACAAGGATTGCTTTAACAAAGGGATCTAGTGTGTGCTAATGACTCTTAGAATTAAGATATGACTGTGGCAAAACAATAAATACCTCCGTCTTATTAAAATGATTTGGTAACAGCAATGCAGAGCTGCTTTGTATTCGCTTTTCTCCGCACGCATTTTAGTTCAGGCAGAAAACCGGGGATGCACTCCAGAGAAACACATAATGAGGTCAGATGGAAAATCTTGTCTTGTTTCAGATATGAATTCAATCCATCCTTCCTTGCATGTGCGACAATATACACAGAAGAAAACGCTGCTGACATGTTTTAACTTCCCTGACACTGAAAATGTTTTCTCTTCAGCTGGTGCTTTTAATCTTCATCTGAAATATTACATATAGGATTGCTGGAAATGGCCGCAAAATCAGTTTTTATTTACCCGTTTAACCTCTGCTTTTCATCTGATGCTCACTTAGCACCACTGCTCAAAATTCTTTTGATAATTTTGCCAGTTAATTCACATCTAGCAAAGTGCAGGAAGGGAATGCGCTAGATGTAAGGTTGTCACCTTTTCTATTACCGCGCTAAACTCCTGGGGGGTCTGCAGATTTTACAGGGAAAAAGGCGGGGGAAGGGTTCAAAAACTCTGGAAAAGAATACTGGTCTTGTAGTTAAAAACCAGGAGAACTGGAGTTCACCTGTCACAAGCAGGTACTTTGGTTCAAAACTATTCCCTAGAGCCATGCTTTGCTATTGAGCATAAGTCAGAACAATGTGTCAAGACTTGGAGCACAGCTCTTCAATGTCTAACACAACTATTAGAGAAAGAGCTAAAAAAAATTCGGTTGTCAGCATAATTTGAGTTTAAAATGATTTTAAAGGAATGTTTAATTCCTAATTAGCCTATTCAGTGCATTATAATGTACATTTATATCCAGCAGTGAAGGAACCCAGGGTAACCTTTTTATGTAGCATACCTTGTATGCTATGTAACTGCCCATGGAAAACAACAAGGATAGCTAAATTAGCTATGGCCTTTAACATGCACGGGTCACATTAGAGAAAGTGCTATATTAAAAAAAAATAAAATTAAAAAAATATTATGCCGCGCTTCACCAAAAGGGACCTTTCTTCTCTACTCCAGCCCTGTTAAAATGTGTTTTACCTCTTCTGGTAAGGAGACAGATCAAGGCTTTCTGTTAAGCTTACACGTCTCATTTTTGGCTCTTTTATGGACTCTATTTTGGCACGTCTAAGTGGCTCATTGTGTTGAATGTATATGCTTTGTTTTGGCCATGGTTGGTTACCATGGGGCATGCTACCTGCCAATGTCATGCACAAGGTTTTACAGAAGGGATGTGGTTCTGATGTATGGCCCGCCCTGGCACCTGAACCACAGCACCTTCCTCCTCTCTCCATGGGGACAACACTGTCCACATTTCTTACGGAAAAGCACCACAGAGATAAATAGTGGAAAAAAAAAAAAAAAAAAAGAGGACGAGTACTGTGAGGTGCAGCACAAATGTCAATTGCCACATCGGCCTTAATATTTGTGAATGGTTTATATATCTCTGCTACAGGAAGCTATAACAGTAAAGGGGAATATACCTTGAGTCCTATCATCTCAGAACTGGGAAACACTACTCAGGTCAAGGGCTGAATGTCACTGCCCATGATTTTCACAGCAGTGTCACCCTGACTCTGCGGATCTACCAATTATAGATATTTTCAGGACCTCTCTGAACTTTTCCTGCTAGACTCTTTGCAAGGAGACTTAACTGTGAGCCAGAGCCTGAACTGGTCTAAATTGAGACAGTGGCACTGAACTTAAGTAAAGGTGAGTACAAATGAAATGCTTTAGAAGTGATGGTTCTGACGATTCCAGATACTGTCAAAATTTTACAGGGCGTTAACATTTACATTCTAGTTTTCACCTTCTTTATTTCTAACTGGGAATGAAAAAAAAATGATATAAGCAAGGATTAGCACTGCTTTAGGACCTTTCATAGCACAATTAATTTTTAAATTAAATTATATTAAAAACTTAAAATCTCAGATTTCATATAAAAGGTACCACTATCATAGACAATACCATGCTTAGAACATTTGTACAGAAAACAAAAATGAACCATGCTAATTTTCAGACCATATAGCTTTTATTTTTCAAAAGAGAATAATTCTTGGAAGAAAAGAGGTTTGCCTGTCACCCTATCAAGAGCAAAATGTGAATTACTATATTTAAAAAACAAGTTGCAAATGTACTTAAAGAGTGGATGCAATATGAGATCGAAATATTTTGTCATTAAAATATTATCCTCTACATTGTAATTTTTATAGGAGAATTAAAGATTAGCTAGTGGTAAATAAATCAAGGATAAAAATGTGGTTTTGATCCTGAGAATAGCAGAAAGGTATGAAAAGACAGGGTGAATAGGAAAAGAGCCAGCAATCATATCATCCGCCAACCACAATGATGTTACTTCATGAATCCATAAATTTGCAAGTGAAAATTGTACAGCTTTTTCTTGAATTTCACAGCTGTGCATTTGCAGCTTAAAAATATGTAACTTTTTTTTTTTTTTTAAATTGTGCACAAGTGTTTGTGGTTGTCAGCTAGATGTTCAGTTACTGCAAGGAAAAAAAATCAGATTTACAAAGCCCACATCAAGAGAGTCTCATCTGGTTGCTGAGCTGAAGATCACAGCCCAGCTGATTAAGTTGTCTGTTAAATGATGGAGTAAAAGTGTTTTGATTATTAAATGGTGTAAACTGATCAAAGCAGTGCAAGACAAACCTTTTTGGCACAAGCTAACATGCCTTTCTCAATGAGCAGAGAAGTTCTTCAGTCACAAAACATGAACTCCCCTGCATGATAAGGGAATTAACTCTTTGCTGACTGAGAAATGAAAAGTCCCTAAGGATTTATTCTGCAACACAAATATCTTTTCTGTGTAAGAAAAACACAACAACAACACCACAAAACAGAAATAGAGGCCCCACCAGTTCAGAAAGAAATAAAAACCAGGTACAGTGTCCCTGATAGAGGATGTTCTTGTATCTAGCTGAACAGATATAAAGCTGCTTCTTAGACAGATATAACTTCTCTAATTTCACTTGCTCTAAACCATTAGCAGGAATAAGCATGGGATCATGGGGCAGCAGTTTTTGTAAGACTGATATTTACAGGAAAAAAAAAAAAAAAGGTTTTCTCCCCTGAAACTGTTATCTTTAAATCTGTGTTTGTAAATCTGAAAACCTATTTGAAACGCAATTTTCACAAGGTCTCTGTAGTGCAAGTGGCTTATGAAAACAGACAGTACACAGCATTTTATGTGATATTTTCAGAGCTTTGAAGTATACAGGCAAAATATCCTAGAATATGGTTATGTATGTAGAGAATGGCAGTAAAATTCATGTGCATTAAAGAAAAACATTAACATTACTGGTGTGTTAGGGATAGTGAGCTAAAATCATTCAGCCAAAGTCTGAGGTCTGACAATTCTTGTTTGGTGCAAGAGCAGAAAAGGACTGTAGGAAAAAGTGGATTTAAGTTAGTGTTGTGTTTCCTTGGTCATGTCAGTAGGTGTGTATCTGAGTTTAGGTTACCTGTGGTATGTCCCTGTGCACTTGAAAATATTTACTTCATGTTTGGAACCATGGAAATGTTTATCAAAAGGTCAACCCTCCAGAAGGAGAAACCATTGATGTATTGCAAAAGGTCTGGTATCTAAGTACATGTCAGGCATATACCATGTCCACGTGCATGCTTACTTTATCTACACACATTAAGGCTCATAGACCCAACAAAAATCCTCCAGTTCAAGAATGTTTGGAAGTCATATGAGATCAAGCAAAATATACCCCATTGAGTTAATAAATGCCATTTAGTTGTATTTTTAAGCATGTTTTCAATGCTTTCATCAAGTCATCAACCAAGAGCAGATATTTCTTATCTACACACTGGGTGTGATGAGAGCAAAACAATCAAATCACCAGAATTTGGAGAAAATTCAAATACAATAAAAAAATTCAAAGGCATGTAAAACCTTTTAAAAAGCAACAAGATCAGAATTTTTATTTGGCATTTATTCTCATCCACAGCTACATGTCTCTCATCAGATCTGTCTTGTGTCTGTGCAGACATTCCAATCTGAACAACTCAGCTTGGGGAACTTGGTGCAAAATCTAGAGCCGCAAGCTCTAACTCCATGGCTTGCTCCTCACCAATCAGTTAGACACAATCATTAAGGACATAGAGGGAGTCCAAAATGAAGTATTGTCACAGTAGGTCTTGAATAATTTCTGAAATGAGGTCCTAGTTGCTATCACCAGTGACCTGGAGTCTCCAGGAGTTGAAGATATCTCTATAAGAAGAGCTCATAATTTTGTAACTACACCACCAAGTAGAAGCTCAAACAAACTGCAATGTAAAACTGCATGAAAAACAGTTAAAGGTACTAAGGTCTAGAAGACATTAATAGAATATCACAGGAGCCATTTTCGGTTATGGTGAAAAGGAGGGAAACTAGAAAGCCTTTTTTTAAATAATTGGAGATAAAGTTTATTTCTTTTTAATGGGTACAAAGCTAAAGGGAAAATTTATGAGACTGTGACTAGATACTGCTTAATCCTGCTGGCATATTTTAGCCTTATTTAAATATATCCTATTGACTTTACCGATCAGTCTCGTATTTGACCAAATTTACAGTCTAGCTTAAGCAGTTAATTG
>VZZY01001348.1:12500-17295 GCA_013400335.1 Eurystomus gularis
CCGTAGCCCATAGCCAAGCCTAGGGCCAGACTTAGAGAAAAATAAGTCTGAAATCATCAAGTTGTTCTTCCCGTTTAAGGAACAGATGTCTTTAGTGGTTGGGCCAGCAAATAGCTTGAAGGAATTGGGTATGGAGATAAGGTGTGCCTCAGAGGAACATTGGACACCAAACGCCACGTGATACCTGTGGCAGAGATGTTTCAAGGGCAGTTAAATTAGAATTCTGCCTTACAGCCTGCCACTTGCAACGCTTTATTTTGTCTTCCTTCTAAAGATTCAGTGGTATAAACAGATTCCAGCTGGTTTGCCTTTCCGGCAACAGTTCCTCCTGCATTTATTAAAGCAGAACAAATTCATTGTTGATTGATTTCACTGGAGTTAGACAAAGTTTGAATCTGGGCCAAAAATTTACATATAATTGGATTTAAGATTTAATATAATATCTGAGTTGAATTTTCCCCCGAATTAAATCTGCACTCTGGTTAAAGAAATGACCATAGGAAATGGTAGGACCTACTTCCTGTAGCTGCTCCTTTGCTCCCATCAGTGGTCTTTTAGAATATAAATTGAACACAAATTAGTAATAGAATAATTTACTATTCCACATGAATAATAAATGAAAAGGATGATTTACTATACATATATTTCTGCTTAAATAGGGCTTTACTTCTCACCAGCCTGTCTTAACTTCACTTTAATTAAAAAAATGTTATATTGGTAAATGAAACACTACTGTAGTTTAGCCCGTGCAATACATGTTAAAGCAGCAAGAATATTCTAGCCAGAATAAGTAAAATTTGTTGCAACACATTTTGGAAGCCTTAAATACTCAAAATAGTGCAATTTCAAATTACATGGCCAGAAGACACTCCTACAAGACATCTAAATTCTCTGTGTTCTGATAAAGGGTGTGGACAGTCAGGTTCTCACAGATCCTTTTTACAGTGGTTCTTAATATCTGCTGAAACTATGACTTTACAGAACAAATAAACAGCACCTGTACAAGTAAATAAAGTTACTTTGTTCTTACAACTGGAATTTGCATTGCCAACATCTTCCATTAAAGCTTTTAAAGCTCTGATACTGTTCGGTAAATAAAAGGTTGTTTTTAACAATCAAATATTAGACTATGTTAATGTTTTATTAAAATTAGGATAAAAAGATCTGCTCCTAGAGCAGCATCCCTACTTGAATACCATCATTTGACCTGCGTGAGGAACAGCAGTGATAAATACTGTTTAACAGGTTGTGACAGATTCTGGGCCATTGCTTTTAAGGTGGAATTCTGCAATGGGACATAAAATAAAAATATCTAAATCAAAAGCATCCCACAGATGAACTCCTACTTGAACCTATAAGAAAAACAGTTGCTATAACATAAAATTTACTGATAAAAACTGACAAAAAACTTGTAGAGAAAAGACCCTATTGGGAAAAGAAGATGGAGAATATTGCTGGGGAAAAAAGAAATCTTTTTACTTATCTCTAATCATTACCCTTTCTTCAAGCAACACTACTACAGTGTGGATGTAGTGGCTCAGGACTGAATGCCCAGGAAAGTTAACCATTTTCTGCAAAACCTGGATTTTGCTGTACAGGAATTGATCTGTTGATTACAATGGGGGTAAGGTTGAAGAAGCTATATGTGCCGGTAAAGAGTTTACAAAGCCGAATGTAAGAAGTTACACAAAACCCAGAAGTAGACCCTGGGATCTATTCCCATATTCATAAAACATGGTAAATAAAATAAGCCATACTGTTAGAAGTGTAATAAACATATGTATACAAAATAATGTATCAAATATATTTATAGACCATATATATATTTAACATGCACAGCCTAGAAATTTTGCTAGGATGTATTTAAATTCGGTTTGTAATATTAGCATTTTGCACAGATAACCAACAAGTCAAATTGTCCATTTACTTGTTATCCGGTCTCTCTCCAGCTGGTAGGTCTTATTTAACATCCTGGCAGAAATATTTTAATTTACCCAACATACAAGAATTCTGGCTTTAAATCAGTAAACACGCTGGTTATATTTCCATTTCTATGACTCATTACATTAATCACAATTGGATACAGTATGAGAAATCTGTCCCTCCTCCTTTTTGTGCTACAAATTAGGTGAGTCTTTTCTGGACTCTCAGGGGTTTGTTTTAATGTTGCAGCTCTTCCATACAATAGTTAATGTCTATTTGGGGATCAGTTTCTGTAAGTTCTCTCATTTTCGTAACCAAAGAGCTCAGCACTCTCTGGTCATCTGCTAAGAAGAAATCCAGTGGAACTGAATTTCCACTTAAACCACTGTTCCTTGCCCGTTTGGTTATTGTAATTGGATGGAAAAATCAATGAACCACCAGCGTGTAAAAGATTCCATTGAAAACCATTTCAACGCTACTTTAAAAAATAGATAAAAAATGATGGTTTCAGAAAACTGTTCTTGAACCAGCAGGTCCAAAGGATCAGATTCTGATGACCAACAAGGTAGTGCAGGTTTCTCCCTTCTCCGAGGCAAAGCCTGATTCGTGAGCCCACACATTCATTTCTCAGAGCCAGAGTGCTACAACGAGCACATCTCACGTTAAAGCAGTGAGGAGTGATGTAAGAACTTTAAGACAACAGAGCAGTTCCTGCGGCAGTGGGACACTGACAGTCTTTTTACCATCAGTGATTCCAGTGGAGTGCAGAGATGTCACTGGAGAGCTGTTCCTTTGGCATCCCTGGACATGATGCTTTTAGAGGCAAAATCAAAGCAAGCTCTGTGGCCATTATGGGTTTTCCCAACATTTCCTGATTTCCTTTAAATTTATCAACAGAACAATGCCCCAGCACATTTGCAATGGCAAGTATCTAAAAAGGGGAGCATTTTCCTCAAAATATTTGGCACCAGTTGAACTCTTTTCCAGTTCCCTATACCCACATCTCCTGAGCTCTTTGGCACAGTCATGACAGCGTTCAATTTTGCTGCATTTAGTGTTCAGATATTTGTAGACAATTTTTTGTAGACAAATCTCACAAAATCCTTTCCCAACAGTTATTTACTAGAAATTCAAAGGGAGGAAATAGAAAAAGGAATTTCTTGTACAGATAAATTTCCATGTGAATGTCCAGGGCACACATATCTTGTCTTTGATGCTTGGACTCACCAAGGTGGTGAACATCAAATGTGTATTGAAAGTGCTTGTGTGACCAGAGATGACTAAATGAGGCAGAAAGTGACACAGCCACACCCCTTAAAGCTGCAATTGCCCATGAACACACTTATTACATGTCAAATGGTTTTGTGGTGAGGAAAGATAATTACAGATTAGTAAATGTAATACACTTGTTACATGTTTATGTAATAGGGTCTGCTTACTGAAAGCTGCAGGGGACAACATTTTCAATTCTTTTTCTGGAATGTAGGTATGAAGGTAATTAAATGTGACAAAAGGATCCAGCTGTGGTATTTCTAGCTAGAATTAAGTATATGTGGCTAGTTACCTCATGTGTGATTTAAGAGAAAACACCTAGAAAACAGTCAAATAATATTTAGTATATTCAGTTTTGGAGTTTTGTTTGCTTGGGTTTTTTGCTGTTGTTTGTTTATTTGTGTTTGCTGCTTTGTTTGGTGGGTTATCTGTTTTAAAGTAATGGTACCTCAGTTAAAGACTACCACGATCTTTTAAATACATCTGGTCCTATTTCTTTTTTTTATAAATTTTTTTTCCACAAATAAACTTCTCGTCAAGTAAAGAACAAATCTCAAATTCCAGGTGTGGTGAAGCAAGTCAAGCTTTCTTCTGCTTTTGTTTTGTTTTGTTTTGTTTTGTTTTTTTTTTTCTAATTTGTGGCCTTCTTCTTTCAAAGGTTTTAGGTTAAGACCCATTATCATTATGCTCACTCCAATTGCATCCAAAACAATATCACATGGTTTGTTTGACTAATCCAGTTTTAATTTGCACTATCAAGTGTTGAATAACAGATGAATTGTTTGTTCCATATTCACAAGGCCACACTGGATTTAGTCACCGAACATCTGCAAATTTGGCTCTGGACATTCTGAAGACAAAATTAAAATAAATATTCTTTTCCACATTATTATCTGCAAGTTATATTCTCATATTTAGTTTATGGTTATTATTTTTATTGGAAGTTTTGGTAAGAAACATTTATAAACATTTAGTCTGCAGCATGTAATATTGCTCAGCTAATATAATTCATTAATCAGATTCAGACAGTTTTAACCCTTGGAAAGAAAAGAAAAACACATGCAAAAATAAAATGTCCTTAGTGGTTTTGGCAAGTTCATTTAAATTGAATCATAGGGCCTTTTTTCTTTTTTCTTCGGCACTGATTTCATTTGACTTGGACAAGTGACTGAAGATGTTGCCATTACGGGGTTCATTAGATATTTAAGTCTCAGGCTTATGGCCAGTCCAGCCTAGACAAACACCTGCATGTGTCTTGTCCACGTGGCATTAGGCCCTGAATGAGATTTAGTGGCTTTTTCAGGAAAAAGAATAGATGCTTAGAGTGATGTAAACTTCATATTTCCTCCAAGACACTAATGATTTAAAGATAACAATGACCATACTGTCAAGGCTCTCAGGGGATAAAGCAAAATAATTATTTAGGTGGTGATATTTTAAGATTATATAAGCTACATCACCAAAACACTACTCATTATTACTACTTATCATTCCTTCCTTGATAGAGCTGTGAGGAACATCAGCTTTTGCAGCCTACGCATGGTTTTGCAAGCTCTTGTCCAGCTGACATCCTACCACTGCTTTCATATGTTTTCCATCA
>VZZY01001352.1:0-10806 GCA_013400335.1 Eurystomus gularis
AGACAGTCCTGCCACAGGTTCCAGTGGACCCAACTCCTCTGCTGTGCCCTGTGGTGCCAGCATTGCCTGCTGGACACAACAGACAGAGACAGCTCCCTCAGTGACCCCTCACATGGAAGAGCACTACCGTGAGAGCTCAACAAGATGCAACCAGCCACAACAGAAGCCACACCCAACAGAAAGCTCTTCTAACTAATTGGCTCCCAGTTAATATAATCCTGGCCTCACCCACCACCCCAGCCATGACCACCTGGGTGAGGGTGGAGCCACAGAGACACAGGTGGGCCAGGTTCTGCCTCTGGAACATGAAGCCAATAGAAACAACAAAACATTCTGCTAGGTTGTGACTCATCCACAGGTCAACTCCAACTCGAGGCCCACAACCCAGGTCCTAGCACTTCACTTACAAAGAAATGAAATCCACTAGAGGTGACAAGTGTTATATAGAGAATTCTGAACTGCAGGTAAAGGACTCTCTCAGCTTGTTCAGTGCCTTGGAATGAGTGAACATTTGTTAATAAATGCTTTTCGCCTGGAGAAATCCCAGCCTGAATTTTCATGCCAAGCCTAAGTAGATCCTATTTAATTTTGTGCTCTCTTCAAAAAGAGGTCACAAAAATAGTTAGAAGGGTAAAATGAAGTGGCAGAATTCTTCATAAGTGGTTGTCAAGGTTTAGGGTCAGTCTGCTAGACCTATAACAGATGCTCTCTATTAATTCCTCTTTCCCCTCAAAAAAGGGGAAGAGGGAGGGAGTAAGGGAAAGAGACATATAGATCTCTGTTGGCCCCTCTCCCCTCTCAAATGGGAGAGAAAGGGAATGAGAGACTTACAGACTAGAAAACTAAACCAGCTTTAATTAACATAATAGTAATAACAATAATAATAAAATGGAATATATACAAAACCAGTATTGAACACAACTATCTCCTACCCCTATGGCAATTATGTCACCATCACCACTGATGCTGTGAAGCAGGCATTGGGAAAGTTCCAGGCTGGGCTCAGGAACTGAGACAAGAGGCAGAATGGATGGAGTCCTTCTTGGATGGTGGCCATAGAAGAAGAAGGAAGAGCTAAGAGCTTGACCCATGTGTTCCCTCAGGTTTATACTGAATATGACGTATATGGGATGGAATCCTTTGTTGGTCAGTTTAGGGTCACCTGTCCTGGCCACTCTTCCCCTCAGGTGCGGCCTTTCACTTTCTGTGCCACATGATGTGTTACACAAGATTCAGCAGTGACCTTGGTCTGCACACTAATTATTACTTCTAGAAGCAGACACTGTTTGTGAAAATACACCATCAATTTCGGAAAGTGTAGTTACTTAGAAGAGACTGAGCTGAGCTGAGCTGAAATGTAAAATCATTGAACAGAATTAGTTTGGTTTTAACTCAAACCATGACAGAGGAGTCATCTCTCACCTGTTAAATTCTACGATTGTATTTGTTCTATAATTTTTAATGTGTGTATGTGGACCCTCTATTTAATAGTTATATTGTTATTCCATAATCAGCTGTGAGAGTATCAGGTGTTCGCTGCTGCTGATAGGCATTTCCACATAAAGGTATATCACACCACCAGCACTATAGCAGTACTACCAACAGGATCTTCCTCCTCTTATGAAAAAAATAGGAGCTTTTACACTCTAACATACAAATACATGTAGAACATGTGTCCTCATTTATTCCAACTGAAGTGGATTTAATAACTATGAACTGAAGGAGAATCTTGTTGTGTGTTGCATTTTATTCAGGTTACAGGTACAAGGCAGACAATGAAAGTTAACTCTCAAAATATAACCTGATGTTTAGCCTGGAAGAAGTATCCAGAGTAAATCCAAATATAATTTACATGCTGAGATTTATAAATTTGTTGAAAAGGTTTTCACTTTTATTTTCAATATTGGTGGTTGTCCATATAATTCAGCAATTCATCCACATCTCTGCAAATGTCTATTCGATATAATACTATTCAGCCTTTTACTCGATATAACTCGGGATATAACACTCCCAGTCCCTTATGAGTATGGTTTTCACTTTTAAATTCTTTTCTACATTATTTCCCATTATTCCTTCTTTTTAAAGGGCTCTGGTAATTCCTTGCTGGTGAGGCAATTTCATTTTGTATCCTTTAATGTGGTTTGGTTCATTTTTAGTTTATTATTATCTAAGTGCAAATATCAGAAATTTTTTTAAAAATATTAATAAAAGGGTTTTTTGCTATCTTATTGAGGATTCACTTTTTTCTGAGCTGGACAGAGACCTGTGCACCCACTATAATGCCAAAATCAAAACATTACTCCAGGCTGTGTTAAAAAAAAAAAAAAAAAAAACAAAACCCTTACGAGCATGAGATTTCTTCTGCTTCTTCTGCTTTATCACCACCTATACATCTTTTAATTCTCATACATTCCCAGGATAGAAATGGAAATTGTAGGCAAAGGCCAGTAGAGTTTGTGGTGGGAATCTCTGAAAGTTGACTTTTAGAATCCCTTAAGAGAGGGATAAAATCGAAACCTTTTAAATACACCAAGTACTCACAATAGCTTTATTACCACATTGCTACTTCACTCTGTAGATTGCACGAAGGCCTGGAGACTAATTTCAGCAACAGTCACAATTTACTAGCTATAGTAGCCCTCAGATGAATAGTTTCTTGTAAAACCAGTGGCAGCTTTATCCTACTGGAGCACAAATAAATCAGCTCTTATTATTCCACATTCATTTAATCCTGGGACATTAGTCAACGAGACCTTTCTGCAGCCTAATAAACAGCAGCAGCAGCAGTTTTTCTTTATGAGAGTAGTTGTTCATCCTAAATTAGAGCCGGCATTAGGGGAAGGCAGAAACTTTCGCAGTGTGATTTAAAGGTATATAATATGAGACTATAATAGTGTATGAAAACTGCACCCATGTGTATAAATATAGTGGGGTCATAATTTTGCTATATGTGGGTTACTTTAGAACATGTGGGTTATTTTATCTGTATATCTTGAAAGTGTGTATTTTGTTGTGGTGAGTAATATTCATGTTATCTGGTTATTTCCCTGGATTCAGCAGTGGCTTCTAACGTTTTACCTTTGCTAGTTTGCGCAGGGGTAAAAAACAAAGTGAAATGAAGACACTGATTCAAAAAGATTACCTAACTGCATGGTATTATTTCCATTTTACAACCCTTAACCAAGAAAACATCTCTGAGTTTGTATTTACAAACAATACTTTTCTTTAAAATATTTGATGGTGTTTGTGGAATGGATAGTATCTGGGCTTTTGAATGTGTGCTTTCCTCCTAATAAGTGCAATATGTTTTAAAAAGGCTGTTTTTCTTTTAAAAAGCTTTTAATTTGGACTATTTTGACTTTTTTTTTTTAACAACTACTAGTGTAGGTCTCCCCAATAATTTATAATATAGGTAGAATGTAGGTAACGTTAAGAATGAAATATGAAACTTTAGAATTCACTTTTCAAGAAAGGAAGCCTTTGCCTGAAAGCTGTACAGGATGTCCCAAGTTCTTTAAAGTTTGTGCTAGGACATTTAGGGCTTTACCTGGCTGAAAACTGCAGTCTCAGTTAAACTGCTCAGGATTATATATTTGTTTGAATGATAATTTCAGAATGAAATTCCAGAGTTATGGAAGTGGAAATTTGGTGGCATGGCTCAGGATCACATGACTTCTGATGAGTTGCTTTGAATTAAGGCCTTTGAAATTTTTAGCACGTAAATTTTTTTCTGGTGAGTACACTGTGTACTGCTGCCACTATATGTAAAGGACTGTTAGTGTTATTTATTGGATCTGACTAATAGTCCATTACTAAGAATCTTCTAGTTGAAAAATGGTGTCTCTTGAAGTACTTATTTTATGTCAGGTTGGATCCTTAGGAAGGAAAAATAGAGGATGAGTATCTGACTGTTTGGAAGTGATTTATATACATCATAATTTCATTTGTTTTTAGTTGACACTTTTCAGTTCCACTATTACATGGACCGACTTTTATACCTGCACAAACATGTACATAGGAAAGTGGATGTGTGTACATTTATTAATTCCTACAATTTTATCATCAGCTATAGTCAGATATTTTACAGTATTGGAAGAAATTCACTATTGCTTCATGTTTTCCATCTAATACGGTTATTTTCTTCTTTTTTTTTTTTAAAAAAGGATTTTGTCTGTAGCTCTTAACTTGATTTAATTCTGTTATATTATTGAAATAAAAAATAGAGACTGAACTTCTAAACTCTACAGTCTGCATGATCTTGCTGCCTTGTGGTGTTTGGTTTTTTATTGTAAACATCCTTGCAGCTTCTTCTTTCTTTGTACCACTGATATGTAATAAAAATGAAAATAAATCTAATATGAACACTGCTTTATCTGTTAATTGTCTGTTTATGACTGAGTGGCTCTAGGAATCATATAATCGCTGCCAAATATCTGGATGAATCTTTTAATGAAAATTACAGCTTTTATGCTTGCCAACAGAGCCAGAAAGACAGAGCAATTGGAGCAAAACCATAATTTAGTGCAGTACTTCCACACACTCTATCAGAGAGCACATCTAATGCCTCTGTTTCTATGTGGTTGACATATAGTATTGGAAGATGTTGATGCAAAATACCTGCTGTCCAAAATACTAGCAACTATCAGGCTACAACTCTTGCACAGTTAGCATTTTCCAGGATTCTTCATTTCCTTTCATTCACGTACACTGTCAGCCTTGTAACAGTGCAGGAAAATAGACTATTTTTTTCCTTATGAATATTCTTTGAATAATCTTGAGTGGATCAAGAAAGAAATATCACAAATCTGTTTCTGAGTAAAACCCACCTGCACTCCTTTTTTGGCGCTTACGTTCAAGATTCATCCTTCCTGCCACAGAAATACTCTTTGCCTCTTTTATGAGAGATGCCCCACCTATGTCTTGCCTGCAGAATATGTTACTGAGTGGAAGCATAAAAAGCATAGCAGAAAACTGTACATTTCTTCTCAAGCGCATCACTTTTGGGTTTTGCAGAGGTGCTGAGGGCAGAATTCAACAAACGTATACTTCCATGTGGTTGAATGTGCCTTGTAGGGTAGCATGAAGCCAGAGTCTTTGTGCGCTGACCTGGCTGAAAGTTTACAGTTCACCCAGGAATAGAGGTAGCATGCGATGCACAGTGGCTTCCTTCAT
Source organism: Eurystomus gularis (assembly GCA_013400335.1). Classification (NCBI taxonomy): domain Eukaryota; kingdom Metazoa; phylum Chordata; class Aves; order Coraciiformes; family Coraciidae; genus Eurystomus; species Eurystomus gularis. The sequence continues at coordinate 5,173 of VZZY01001352.1, forward strand.
ATATCATACCTCAGACAGCTGGGTACAAAATGTAGGAGAACTCAGCCTTTTTTTGGAAACTGGGCAACCTTTCACTAGCACTCAGACTACTATAGTCCAAGGCAAATGCTATGTCTGATTACACTTGAGTGGTATACTCAGGTCTTGCTTGAAAAACAATACAGCTGAATTCAAAGGATATGGTTTGAAATTAATGTGGCTAAGCACATGCAGTTTCATGTTCATACCTTCAATATCTGCCTTTAAATTGTAATCCTAAACAATTTTGAATGTGCCTCATGGTGTATCATAACATAGGCTGCTTAGTGACAAGTGAACTGCTTGCCTGGAGGAGCTGAAATATTGAAGAATAGCTCATGCCTGATGTCCTTCCTGCTGCAGCCAGAAAGACTGAGAAACAGGTTAGCAACCTAACACAGAAGTCTTTATTATCTAGGAGTGCTGTGCATGGTTGAAATACGTGGACTGAATCATAGCCTGCAAGACATCCTCACATTCTCCTGGGAAAAGGTGCTATGGCGAATGTCCTTGTACAGCCAAAAAAACCTGGGCCTGCATTTTTTGACTCCAAAGGTTTTAAAATCCAATGCTATGTCCTTTACTGAGCTGTAACAAGATCAGAATATTACCATGGGCAAAGATTCCCCCGGACAGGCTGTCTGCACCTTCTCAAGTGACTGGCAGCAACCTTTATTGGACAGGGAAAACTGAGGTAGGCTAGCAGGCTGATCACAGCCAGGAAAGCAATTTCAGACCATCAACACAAAAGGTAGGAATTGGAGGACGCTCTTGATTTTTATTTTATTTTTTCACTTTCTCTCCAGCTCATTTTGATTTTGTCTTTGGAGAAGAACAGCCTCTTATGACATCCAGGGTTAAATTTCCAGCATAATATGAGAATTAGTTGCACTGTCCTTTCCATATCAGTAATGAGTTGTTCAGCACAATTCCTGCATACTCTGCTGAACCTTTACCCCCAGGGTCTCAAGTATCAGCAAGGAGGGAAGGCTAGACATCAGGACTTCTTTAGCTTGAAAGATCCCAGGACAGGAGAATGGAAAATGGCAATTATTGCATATGGTAGAGAGAAAAGCGCAGGACTGAAGTAGCAGGGGGATTGCAGTTCAGGATTAAGTCACATTGCCGAAGCAGTGTGGGGGACGCATAACATAAGGTGTACTCACACTGTGCCTGGCTGTGGCCACTCTTAAATTGTGACCCTCTGATCCTGTGTGTTGGACAAGGGCAAAAACACTGATGTCATGGTAGATTAAACAAATTAGGTGAGCCCAGTTTTCAACACTCATTTGCATATGCATTGAGCACCAGGGAACCCTCCGTGGGAAAAGGCAAGTATCTGATCTGCACACACAGATTTTGCCTTCATATTCTGCACTGGCTCATCACATGCAAATGTATGCATTCGGTTGCATGCACCAAGGTTTGGAAATCATTCCTCTGGTTTCAAGGAAGAAAAAGACAGAATAATAATCACACGCCCTCCACCCCCCTCCCCTGCCTATTGTCAACAAATTTCAATTCATCACTGTTGATTTTGCTGAAACCTACTTTGGAACGTTACAGCTCGGATTGATGTTATCCAATGCCATTTTTATCAGGGTTTCACTGTGCAATACAGAGTATTCAGGGGAGTCACTGCAGGCTGCTGGTGCCCATGATTGCCTCTGACATGTACAGCTGAAAGGACTCTTATTCCAAGAACGATCTTCTTTTTTAGACTGTATTGAGTTGGGACTGATTTTGATAGCCAGTTTCAGTCAAGAATCATAAAGTTATTGCACATTTAAGACTGTCAGTATGAGAATCATTCTCTGTCTCTCTCTCCCTCCACCTCTCACAGTTCTTTCCCCTCCCTTTCTCTCTCTCATCATTTCACAGGACTGCAAGGTTACAGAAAGGTCTAATCAATTGTCAAACTCTCCTTTATCTCTGAGAAGGTGGTAAAAAAATCTAACTGCCCTGCTGTAGGGGGTTCTTCTGACTACACAGCACCCTTTTTCACATACAATGCTACCATGATTAATGTCCTCCCACCTCAGACCTTGTTAAAACCTGTTCTTTAAAGCAGGCTGGTGCACCACGGTGAGAGCAAGAGCAAGGTTGCATAAATCAACGTGTTCTCACAGCCCCCAGGATATCCATTATAGATGCCAGCTGGATGACTGGAAGATAGAGAAAAATGAATATTGTATCCTGTGGCCTTTTGCCTCTAATGACCACTTTTCAACATTTTTGAAGGCATGATTAAATTTTGATAACTGGGGAAGTCACTCTGAGCAGGCTGAAATAGAGATAAATTGACTGAGGGTCTGACATCCCAGTGGAGAGCAGGCAACTAATTAGTGTGTGAATCGCACTCTGAAAGAGATGTAAAAGGGAGGCTGGTTTAATCAGAGGAGCTGCTGAGGTACAGGAATAGTCAGGGATAATAGCGGCCTAGGTAGAAATCACAGTCTCAACGAGCAGCTTTTTCTGTCCGCTTGATTGGCAGCTGCTGACCTAGTGTCCAAAACCTTTGAACTCTTACAACAGTAACAGGCTTGTCAAGGCAATTTGCTTGCAGCTTTCTATGACCAGTTTTTTCAGCTGTGGAGCTGGGACACCCAATTTGAAAGGGCACTTTGCTCCTCTGCTGCAGTGGAAGCTGGGCGGAACAGCCTCATTATTTTTGATGACTTTACTTTTGAACCCTTTATCTCCCCCCCACCTCCCCTAGTCTTCTCTTCCACAATGCACTCCACACACTGCATATGTACCCTCTCCCTGGGGACCTTGCTGTACGAATGAAGTGTCAGATCAATTTAGCTGTTGATTGCAGCAAGGGAAATGGGGGCAGGGGAAAGGAAAAAACCCCACCACCCTGTGTAACACTGTGGTTTTATTGCAGGAACAGAGCTTCCTCAATGCCTGAACCCGTGATGCTGTTGGACATATGAAACATGAGTGTATCTGGAGTTCCCTTCAATGGGTTTAGAGGAATTAAAGACAACATATTTAATCCCTTTAATGAGTGGCTGGGATAGCACCTCCTTTAGTTGGAAATGAAGAATAGTACACCTGTGCAAGAGACAACTAAGATAATGTCTTTCTCATAATGCTTCATATTTAGCCAGTGCACACATGTAGCATTTTGTTTGCAGTAGCAAGAATGTTGTAATTTAAACTGGTGTTTAAGGAAATAAGAATAATAATCCCTGGAAGGTACAGCAGGTGGTGAGGCGGATTTCTTTTTTTTGTGTAGGGAGGCATGGTAGCTGAAGAGAGAGCAAGAAGATAGAGTGGAAAGCTTGCTGTCTTATTCCATTTGGTAGTGTGAATTAGTGCTGCACTGAATTATTTTTCTGCCTGGGGCAGACTAGTTTCTCTTTTTAAACTGATCAGTCCCCCTGGGTCTTGTCTTATACCAAGGCCCAGGATACCTGATATGGCTGGGTTTTGATGCGACAGTGTACTGTTTCTGCAAAGCCTTTAGCTAGGATTTTCAAAAACCAAAATTTTTCACATTAAAATGAGAGCCAGTTGTAACATGGTCTACATAATTAGGCATCTGCCGTATATTAATACTTTACTACTAGGTGGTTTATTCTAGTGGTAGCTCAGGGCGTGGTTACATGAATAACATAAGCTCAGCTGCGGACTGATAACATGCTTGCTGCTCCATGGTCCTTGCCCATATTCATGCTCTTACCTGCAGTACATGACTGGAACTGTATTTATGCCTACACATATATCCAGTAAACAGTATGCAGACTGTCCAGGCAGGACAGCTCCTGACCCTTCAGGTCTGTGATTGTATCTCTCTTGCCATTTCTTTCTGAATGGAGGAGAGTTTCTTTATCAAACACTTTTGGCCAACATAGAGGTCACTGATGTGGGTCCCCAAAGTAGATTATTTTCAAATTCTGTGACTCTGTCCTCTTGCTTTGGGGGGCACATGTACATCTGTTTCTCAAACATTCTTAAAATCTAGAGTGTCAGCTTGGAGGTCCTTATCAGAAATAAATTCCCTGAGATGTCACAAAATTCTTAGGGAGATTAGGAAAAACTCGATCTATGTTTAATTTTGAATTACTGGGAAAGCCCTAGTGAAGGCAAGGCATGCAGGTATTTTGCTGAATAAGGGTCAAGGTGCTCAGAGCTCTGAATTCCTTAGCCACTACTACCACTGCTACTTAAAACAAATAGGGGAAGCAAGGTATGGAAGTTCAGTGTTCTGCCTAAAGTCACATGTACAGTAAAGCACAAAGCAAATTGTTATGACCTAATTGTTGCCTTCCTTCCCTGGTCAGTTTAGGAATATTAAAGAGAAATAATGAACTCTTGAAACTGTTAACTGGACTTGGAAGAAAGATTTTGACAGCTTGGTGTGTGAAATATGGGTCTTGTGCTAAAAGCCAACTCATGACTCCTTGTTAACCTGCTGTAAAGTAGTGACAAACACTTTGCTTCAATACTGGAAGCAGGAGCAGCAGCAATGAAATGAAATGAAAAAAGCCCAACAAATCTGCCACAATTAAAACAACAGCAGTTTGTAGTAGAAAGTTATTTATGCATCAAGGACATTGGCTTCTATGAAAAAAACAGAGACTGGCATGCTAGAAATATGGGAATCCTGTATAAATATTACTTATAAACAAACCAAGAATTAATAGGTGAGCTATACAGCTGTGGCACCTTAAAAATAGATGATTCTGATGATGTGTCCCTGTGCATATTCCTGGTTCAGAATGAGAAATGTATTTGAACAGACATATACCTCCAGCAATGATGGTATATAAGGAAACAATGTTTGAGATGCAGAGCCTCTTACGACTGTGTTAGTATCACTGGAACACAATAAAAAACAAGAGTTTCAACTAATGACCTTTCTTTTTCTACCGGTTTTCACTGTATGGTTTCTAACTTTACTGTCAGATTGTGCAACGAAATGGTTCTGAAGGTATGAGCAATAAAACCAGGCACAATAAATTTGTGAAGGCCAGGCAACTGTGATGACTTAATTGCTACTTTAGTGAAAAGGCTGCAGCTGTTATGTTAAATTATTAAAAATAACACTCACTGTAATTCATCAGAATTTTAGCCATTACTTTGTTGGGGTTATTTTAAGTATCAGCATTTTGAACATTACAATTTTTGGGATAATAAAAGTCAGTAGAGTTTGTTTGAACTACAGTAAAATGGTGGTAGAGATAGGAACATTTATGTCAGACTTACCAGCCTTTACAGCTTTTGTTTTTGTCACTGGAAGACTTAGAAGAAATACACCCTTTGTGCCCATTTGAGAGAAAAGGAAAAGGGGAGGACTGTCATGGCTTGGGACAAGGTTTTGAGGTGAAGAACTATAGTCCCCACTCTCACATGCTATTGTTAATAGTTCTGGTTTTTATTTCTGGTGCACAACATCTATGTGAAGGTTAAGGCTGTGTGAAGCAGTGCCATTTGCATATATTCTCAAATGGAGAAAGAATATGTATGATCTTTATTTGCACTCCTTTGAAACCTCTGCTTTGACTAACTGAAATGTTTTCATGGGGGAAATGAGAGCAGTTAGATCTGCTAGTCTCTCTATTCCCATGTGTGGGGGTTTAGTGAAGCCCTGGTGGGGCCCCGCGG
>VZZY01001353.1:0-23492 GCA_013400335.1 Eurystomus gularis
ATAAGAAACTTGTTTCCTAGCCCTTTCAAAGGAGGCCAAGAGGCTTGTAAGTGGAACTTCCCTTTAAAGAAGTCACAATGCCTCCTCTCAAGAAGATAATATTTTTCCATGTTTATACGCATCATTTATAGATTCCACAAATTAGCCTGGGAAAGCGATCAAACTTAGAGAGTCCCCTATGCTGCTGCCATATTCATCACTCTTCGGTCTTCAGGTACCAAAGAAATTTAAGCTCTCCCAGTACTGTTAGTAACTCAGTTAATTCATCCGGCAGTTACCTTGCATTGCTAATATCAGTTGATTATAGTAATCTGGTAGTGCTCACTTTGTCTATTTTTCCCTCAATCTTTCCTATGGTTGCTTCAACTTCAGTTCAATCCTCCAATGATTATCCCAACATGAGTCCCCATACAGAGTACTGACAAATGAATCAAACTTGTGTTCTACAAAGCCATAAAAGGAATAATGTTCCAAATAAAATAGATCACTATTAAAAATATTAAGTTTAAATGCTGTAGTTGGATCATTCAACCTGGTATAGCCACTTGATTTGTTTGCTATTCTGAAGACTTCTTGTGATACCTCAGATAAGTACTGGGAGGCACTCATCCCACTAAACTAACAGCAGACAGTGGTAGAGCGACCCCAAACACTTGGGGTCTTTCACGCACTGTAATATTTCTTTAAAGACCTTTCTTGTCTTCTTAGGGCCTCTGGATTGTGACCTTGGTAATGTGTGTTGGGTCATATTCTGGAGCCCTTCCACAGCAAACAACTGGATTTGTCAAGGAAACTTAGCCACAAGTAGAAACCAATTTACCAGCAAAGCAGCCTAGAGGAACAGACTAGAGACAAGAGGCTTTGTCAGCTCAAGCACAGCTCTCAACAGAAGCATAAAGGTATGCTTTAGACACCTCTTTTAGGCTGAATCCTGCCAATGGGGATGGTTGTCTCCTTTGGAGACTATAAAGGGAGTGTATTTGGCTCAGTGTCTGACTTCTAGATGATTATTAGGAGAGAGGAATCCTAACTGTTCTGATTCAGATTCTCCTTCATAAAACATGGGGATCAGAGTCCTGCCCTGTACCTCAGGAGGAAAAACACATTAAATATTTTTAAACACTCATACAGCACTTGGAATGAAACTCTCAAAATTAATGCCTTCCAGGGAACTCAGAGAGAATTCAGACCAATTAGTTTTGTTAATTGCTGTTTTGGAGGTTTTTTGCACATTTCAAGATGTTTCTCCTTCAGCTCAGATGATATTTTAACTTATCCATGCCAGCTTAGACAAGGACTTTGCTCTCAAAACTAGACTGATAACAATATTAAAATAGACTGAGTACTCTGTCATTTTACACCAATTTTACACCATTTTATAACAGACAAAAAGAACGTGTGCGACAAAATGTAATGACAGCTTTTTCTCTATCAGAGAAGTTTTAGTTGGAGGCTCAGGCTGGTTTTTATTTTATCATATCAATTTGATCTTCTCTAATAAATATAAAGTTAATATAGAGTTTATAAAATAGGTATTATTATTTACTTAATGGCCCATAACAACTTCCATAGAGAATTTATATTTCACAGATCATTGACTTGATAGATAGTGACAGCTCTTCTGAAGATGTTCTGCTCTACTGGGTCATTATGGATAGCATGCACAGACAGTAAATCTGTGTCCTAAATATCCTAGTAACATTTTCCTCAAACAGTTAAGTGAATGGGATCAACGTCAGTTCAAAATATTTATTTTATTTTTAAATGGCAAACCAGCTCAGAGCACATTACAGACCATTTGCTAGCAAAATCCTGAAAAAGTCATGTTGTGAATTATACACGTTTTTATGTATGCACTGCTGAAACAAGCAGACATGTCACAGAAGATATAGGAAGAAATAGGCCCTGTCTCAAAGACCTTACTCTTTAAATCCTTATCCACAAAGATTTCCCTTATTGGTTTGCTGCACAGTAATGAATAACCTGTCTGGATTTTGATTACTACAAGATATCTAGTCCTAGCCCTGAAGGCCACATATAACCTTCCTCCTGTGAGTTGTCCATTGTTTTCACAGAAATTGTTTGTACAGACACCTATTTATTCTTGCATGATTTCAAGCTCGTTTTAGAAAGCAGAGGAATCCTTCAGCAAACAAGGAGGAAAACAGAGAAGAAAGGTTGTATTAATCTGTAGCCATGAAACATCACTCTAGAAAATGCATACATTTTGATGATTCTCTTCATCTCTTGTTAAAAAAAGATGGACTTTACTGATGCCCTCTTAGGATTCAGAAATTGGCTGAAACAAGGTCGTTTTTTTCCTTTTCAACTTCATGTTAAAATAAATTAAATAATCTCTCCATCTGCTATCCCATGTTTAGGCTGTTCACTTTTGACAACAAGAAGCTGTTCGCTAAAGTAAGACACAATGAAAACACTGAGATCCAGAATTATAGCACTGAGAATGGCACCACTCAACCAGTGGCTTAAATGCCACAAACTCCATTGACACTCACAGATCAGATATACAGCAACAACCTAGAACAGAAGTGTGCAAACAAAACACTAGATAGATATGGGAGGAGTGAATATATTACTAAAATGGTCAATGAACAGTGGCATGTGAAACAGAGGGCAACATCTTGACTTAAGCAGGCTTAGATACAGGACAGCAGAGGTTTCATACTTGGCCTAGGACTGCTACTGAATTCTTCAGGACAGCTTTCCAGTAGCCACTCCTGAAGAGCATATCAGTCTACAGGCAGCTTACTAACCTAATGGAAATCCAGACTTTTATATAATGAGCAGCACAGAAATGCAAAGGTCAGTTCGTTAGCAGTAGAGGAGAGCATCCCTTCTCTCTGAGGACAGTTGCTATCTCTCCTAATGAAGCTCTACCAAAGCACAAAAAGAATAGAAGGTTGAGGATTTTTAAGTTTATTTTGCAAGTTACCAGCTAACTTAAAATTAGTTCAAATTAAAGTCACCAGCAAACATCTGATGAAAAATGCTGATGTACCCATGATTTGCATCTGGACCTTTGAAGCAATATCCATCTGACAAGCATCCATTTTCTACATAAAATTTGGTGCTATAATTAGCACCCTTCTTTTCCCGCCTGCATTTTAAAAAGTAAAGCTGAACACCAGTCATGTCCATGCAGGTAATACTGTTAGCTGTTACTAACTTAAAATTACTATTTTAGCTGCCTCTTTCTTTCCTTCTTTTTGAAACTAATGAAATAAGGATGCATCAAGCTTTCATATTAGAAGTGGAGAGATACAGAGTAGAAAGTAATTCCTCTGCATTCTTTTAGACACAATAATAGATAATTGCTTGAGGTGTTAAAATGGCTGATTTGCATACAGCTAGTTGTCTCCATGCTTCACAAAAATCCCACTTGCATTGTCTCTCCCACTTCTGGCAGAGAAGTTTTTCCTGGGCCACTGAGCTGAATCTTACGTTGCCTGGTAGGAAGGCAGCTCCTCACTTTGGGAAGCATTTAAACCCAGTATCCACATTTCCCTGCAGATGTTCAGGGCTGGATCTGGTAACCTGTCTCCTACTGAACAGATCCTACAGCATGTGGGACAGGATAAAAACAAATGGAGAAGTCCCATCATAATCACTTGAGACTGTATGCCAGCTAGGAGGTGACTCATTTACAGAAATTGATTTATAACAACAAGCTCCGTCCTTGTTTCTAGCTAAGAGTGCTCCATGGCTAGACTTCATGTTTCTGGAATGTGCTCATTACTCAGAATTCATTGTGTATAAAAGGGGCTGCATAGTTTATGGGTTGGTAAGTATTGACCATCATCATTACTTTGAAAGCATGCTCTTCAGGAAAAGCAAATGTTCATGTATGCTACAGATTGGATACTCAAAATCTAATAAATGCCAAAAGCTAAAAGGCTTCCAGTTTCTCTGCAGAGGTGAGTGAGATACTGAGCAACAGGCAGATCTGCAAAATTCTAGAAAAAGATCCTACCAAGGGGCAACGCTATCCTTTATAAATTCAAGGCTCCCTGCTAAATTAAAGCAGCGATCCAATCCATCCAAGCCAAAGGTTTTTTTTTCTATTTACAATTAGAAAAAAATTTAATTTAATTACCATATCCACAAAGTAAACATCTGTATGTGCATCATTGTTGTGAAGGGTGAGTTAACCAGGTCCTGACCAGACTCATTTTACTGTCTCTGTGGTTAATCTGCAACTGGGATTTTCCCACAACCTCAGCTGCATAGTGCATTTCCATACACTATCCTGACTAATTTTGCTAGAGCAAGGTTTCAAGCCTGACATTTTTGGAGCGACAAAGTTCTGGACATGTTATTGATACATATCCTATATATGTCAGTCCTCCCCTCGCCTGTCAGTACCATCAGTGACTGTACTGCTTTTTCCCCCTGTTGCCATCAGTGTTTCTGTGCAGGGCCTTGTCCCTGGTGTAACAGTGTCACTAGCAGGCCAGAGCTGAGGACAGATGGATGACCAGTGGTTCCTCTGCTTTCTGTAGCTCTTTCTGATGATTTGAATGGATTAAATGGACTAACTCCTTTTCCCCAGCACTACACATAGCTGCTGGATCAGTTATTTTTAAGTACCTCTGAAAACCTCTTCCCTTTCTTCCTAAATCAACTATAGGAAAAGCAAAACAACCACTTTGTCTAATTTAGTGTCACATTTTTAACATAAAAATATTATCTCATTTTTCAAGACTGCTCCGATTCAAAAGATGTAGCTTTTAGACATTTCTTCACTACAAGCAAGAAGCCTAGGAACTACTGAAGTGCATTATTTTTTTATTCTTATTTTGTTTAATAAAATTTTTCACTGTCAAGATTCCCTATATCCACTTTTGAGGCTTTCCTTCCTAGACAGAAAACCTCTAACAGCATTTATAAGTTGGGAAGATAAATATTTTTTCGGCATGCAGAAAAGTCAATTAAATGCATTAATTCAGCCACCCCCAAAATTCTTTAAGCAATGTATCTCTTACCTCTGCAAGTTGTCACTAGACTTGTTTTAAATAAGCTTCTGCCCCTTCCTTATAAGAAAAATGGGTGATTTAGTGTTTGATTAGCAAATACTATTTCACAGTTGTCCATGGTTTTACACTGAAATAATACTGTGAATTTCAGTATTGATTTCAAGAAGCTGTATTGTTCTTGAAATCATACTGTGTATCTCACATTTGCAAGAATCCATTATGTCTAGGGAAAGAGCAGGTAAAGCCCTGTATTTGGGAAAAAGGAACACAGAAGACAGGATTAAATGGCCCTCATTTTTTTTTCTCTGATAATATATGCTTTATTTTGGAAAACACATCCTGGCACCAATTAGGCTATTTTAGCATCTTAATAATAAAGGTAAACCCCATGCTGACTGAACTTATGCAACACCTAAAAGCTTGTTAGAATGAGAAGAAAATACATTTGATTGCTAACTATACCGTTGCTTTATCTTACTCTGGTTTTATGTTTTGGAGAAGGAAGATTTCAGAAGCGAATCATATAGTAAAATCTACTTACAACAATGACATACTATTTTTGTGAATTTCTGACTTTAAAAAAATTGCCCCCATAACTTTGTCTTTGCACAGACTTTGACATTGTAAGACTGTAGAAAACAAAGAAAAAGGACAGAATAGAGATAGGGGAAGACAGGATTTTTTTTTTTTTTTTAAAAGGAAAAATCTGTGGAGGACTGGCTGGTGCAGGTTACTGTTTTTAAAAGCTTTCCCCTTTTAAAAACTGCTTACAGAGAGTATAGATGCACAGGGCTTACTTCAATAGCTGTTGTCTTGCCAGAATAGCACCTAGAGGAGGAAGGCTCTTTGGCAGAGATGGAAAGCCACACAAAAAGGTTCTGGAGAACCACCGACATGAAAGAGAGCACTTCATATGAAAACAAATGGTGATGTTCTGCATGGTTTGAAGGATCATCTTCTGGCTCAGGCACTAGGCTGGGACTTGGAAGATCTTGGTTCAGTTTCCAGTTTTGTCATAGTCCTTCTCTGACCTTGAGCTAGGAAGTGTGTCAGTTAAATTCAGCCTTTCTATCAGAGAGTAATAGTGCTATGCTCAACAGTATTTCATCTGTTTTGACTGCAAGCTTTCTGAGGCAGGAACTGTCTCCTACTGTGTGGTTATACAACAGCTTTGGATTCTCAGCTGAGGCCTTTAAGCTGTAGTAACAAGGATAAAGCTGATTTAGGAGGTGGAGCTTTTATTGCGGTTGTCAGTGGTGTTTGATTAGTTCAGATGGGATTTAGGGCTTCAGCTAATCTTCTAATTTAGTGTGGCATGTAGAATACTGCAGTATGCTTAGGAACGTGGGAAATATATACCTGAAATAAACTACCTGACAGGAGGTTGTAGCGATGTGGGTATTGGTCTCTTTTTCCAAGTAGCAAATTATGGGACAAGAGGAAATGACCTCAGGTTGTGCTAGGGGATGTTTAAATTGGATCTTAGGAAAAATTTCTTCACCAAAAGGGTTGTTGAGCACTGGTACAGGCTGGTAAGGGAAATGGTAGAGTCACCATCCCTGGAGGTCTTTAGAAGACATGTAAGTGTAGCACTTAAGGACACAGTTTAGTGGTGGACTTTGCAGTGCTGGGTTTATGGTTGGACTCAGTGATCTTAAGGGTCTTTTCCAAACCTAAATGATTCTATGATTCTGTGATTCTATATTTACTTTTCTTTTGTCTAGTTTGAAATCTGGTTTATTGTTGTGTCAATTCAGTGAACTTCCCAAATCATCTGAAGCCCCTCCTAGACTGCAGCTCAGAAAACCACCAAGTTTACCACAATGCTGTGGATGCTCAGAGAAGTAAAATGTACAGCATTCCACTTGTTGGACTTAAAATTGTGATGGGTAGTATCCATTGAAGCTGATTACAGCTCACTTTCCCTTCTCATGAGCTGTTGGGAAAAGGATTTGGTGGTATTCGGAGGAAGACCATGGCTGAAAGGACGTCTCCCTGCCTACACAGTGAGATGCAGCCTTCAGCAGCAGAGTGAGAAGGTTCCTGCCATAGAAAGCAGATGGAGCCTGCCTGGGTTCTGGGGACTTTTTTGCAGTGGGAGTAAGCCAAGAGTGAGCAAAGAAAGCCTGAAGGGAATCAGAGGCAGACACAGAGAAAAGGAGGCTGCTGAAACAACCTGGGAGCTGACAGCCAAGTGACTAAGGTGTCATAAGGAAGATCACCCTTGGGATCCAGAGGGGGTTGTACAGAGGTTTTGCAACCTGAGGTCTACTGAAAATTGTTGTTTTGAGAATCAGTCTGAAAGAAAAACTTACTCCCCCGGGACAATAAGAGGTTTACAAACCTTTTATTTCAATTTGGTTTTACTTTGAGCTCTTCCTGTATTGAAGAGTTCAGAGTTACAATGCTGGATGTCTACAATGTACAATCCTGCTAAACCCCGTATTTTGAGATTCAAAGCTCTTTCCACTGTTTAGGGTGCTCACTTTAAAGAAATGATCCAAAGAAGCACACTGATGTGCCATAAAGCCTCCCACAAACTCAGAGAACCATGAGGAGCTATCATATCAAACCTGTGATCAAGAGTTTGGAAGATGACATACCACAGGCAATAGAACTGAATTACTAACCCTCGGGGGCCCACTGACTCCACAGTGTGTAGGACCTAGCTGCAGGGAACGTAGCTAAGGGGACATTCAGTCTGACCTTGTGATAAAGGTTTTTCAAAACTTTTTTTTTTTTTAATAAGTTCGTAGAGTTAGGTCGCTATTTGGAAAAACAGAGAAATTACTGAAAAAGCCAACTCTATCAGACACAGAAAGCTAAATAATCTGTTCATAAGTTCAAGTAAAATTATCATTATTAAAACCAGAAATGACATTTACCTTCCTGTATTATTGGAAACATTTTAAAGCTTTATATTTTTAGCTTTTTAGTCAGTTACTTATCTGGGGTTAATTAATTGAGAGGATTTAAGCTTATATCTTACATCTCTCAGGAGTGTGCCCACAATCATTACTCTGAGGTGGTTTTCTCTTGTTCCCTGCTGTTATTTTTCCAATTTGTGTAAAATACTTTAAAAGTTATTGAGAGGGAAAGAAATAACAAGGCAGCGAGATGACAACTTTCATGAGTCTAAAGGATGGGACATGTACCCGTCAGGATACTCAACTCTAGAAGCCTGCGGAAAGCTAGGACAATCCTTGTGGACTAATGTTGGTGCAGCAATTAAACCAAAAAAAAGATGTTATTGAAAGAATATCAATGCAATCTTTTTTCAAAGAGCTCCAAATTTTGCCTTTCTCACAATAAATAAAAAAATATGTATTTTAGAAGAAAAAAAGTAGATATTGCTACTGGAAACAATAGCATCATGAACAGTAAAATCTAGTAAAGGGCAAGACTTATGAGCAGCTGAGGTCTCTTGGCTTGTTCAGCTTGGAGAAGAGAAGGCTGAGGGGTGACCTCATCTCAGTCTACTTCCTCAAGGGGACAATGGAGGGGGAGGTGCTGATCTCCTCACTCCAGTGACCAGCAATAGGGCACCTCTCCTGCATCAGTGGTTATTCAGATTGGACGTTAGGAAAAGGTTTTTCATTGAGAGGGTGGCTGGCCAATGGAACAGGCTCCCCAGGGTAGTGGTCATTGTACCAAGCCTGTCAGAGTCCAAGGGGCATCTGCACAACACTCTCAGACATATGATTTTATGTAGTCCTGAGAAGAGAAGGGATTTGGACTCAATGATCCTTATGGGTCTGTTCCAACTCGAGATATTCTGTGATTCTATGATCTATAGTTTCGTTAAAATTTTATGTTCAATAGTTCACTACCTCATGCTACACTATTACTTCTATTAATTAAATTCAGCTTATTAATAAGAAGATATAAATTATTTCCAGATCCATAATAAGTGGGTCATTTGTCTTAGCAGATAAACTTCTGGATAAGGTATAAGGATCAATATTCCAATTCTTCACAATATCGATATCGAAACAAGATATAACCATTTGGACACAATTATTCTGGTTTTAGAAGAAATTTCTATAGAACTATACAGGGAGGACACATAGAACTATAGGCAGGACAAAGCAATGACTGGGTGTGATCTGGATATCACAGGATATCACAGACAACTCATTATCAGAAAAGCTTTCACAGGAATATTTCCATGGAACAGAGTATAAAAGCAATTAACTTCCAACAAAACATCACCAATTGTGATCTAATTCATTTGAAAGGGTTTTGGTGGTTTATTTTGGAAATTCTGTGACTATTACAACAGATGGGGGGACAGAGAAAGAAATCAGAAATGAGGAAGGCCGAATGATGATTGCAATGTAAACATGGCTTTACATTAACACAGATGAAAAAGGGACAATGTTTTTCAGAGATCCTATGGAGTATCTAATTGAGATACTTACATTCAGTTTCTTTTTTAGTAAAAGCCTGTTGGAATGTTAGAAATAATTTTACAGAAGCTCTAACTGAAAACATCATAGACTGCCCTTCGCAGTTCAATTCTCATGGCACAATGGTCCTCTCTTTCCATGAACAGGATGTTAGGCACAAAAGATTACATAAAACATCTAGATTTTAGTCAAAGTCCTAAAATGACAATGAAGACAAACATGAACAGCAGTTTCTGATTCAATCAAAATTATTAAGAGAAATGGCTTGAGACCATGAATATGGTAGAAAAAGTGCTCCCTTTCTGGTCAGTTCTTGTGAGCACAATATCTTCTGGAGAAATTAGGAATGACTAGTCAGTTGTTAACACAGAAACACTGGTCTGACAAATGGATTTGATGACATTACAGTGTGACCTCAGCACCCATGAAGTAAACTTATGCTTCATCCTTTAAATTACCTTCCTGCAGACTGAATATCATATAGTATATAATATCATATAGACTACCAGGGGAACCAGATGCTTCCTTATGCTACTCCACTTAAGAAAATTAACCGAATCTATTTGAATTGTATGCAGGTTTTTTCTGTTTTAGGACAACTTTCTTCAATAATCAGGAAGAATTAAAGTACTTCTATTAATATAAAAACCTGCCAGCTTGATGCATCTTAGAAGAAAGTGCTCCATCAAAAATAGACATTTAAAGACAATTTCAGTTATGATTACCAATCTCAAGAGAGTTTCAGAAAGGAACCATCTTATCTCAAAATACTTTGACTACAACCATCTGCTGTTCCGAAATACAATGTAGTGGAACTTGACTCTCTCCAATAAAAGTTATAAAAGCATAGCATAGTTCACACTTAAATCCTGGGGATCTACACTATTTTTGCAATGACATGCTCTGGAAGAGAACTAGTGCTATTTCAGCTGATCAGAATGCTCATGCTTTTACTTTTACAGAAAGCTGCAAGGAATGCAAATTAGTGCTTAGAAGAGCCTCTGCACAGATCTGTAGAAAAGATATTTGAATTTTGTTTGTTTTTTAAACTAAAAAAGCCACTGCAGTGTGTAAAAATTCAATATTCACATGAGAAAATTTACTTTAAAATATTTCAGGAAGACTGGGAATAATTTGTTTATCCAGTAACAGATATCCAGCATGTATTTTTTGTTTACATAGATACAAATACCAAATAACTGGTCTATTCAAGAAATAAGCCACCTTTAGTGGCTGGCAACACAAAGGTGTCATAACTGCATAATAAAAAAACCTGCAAAAAAATCACCAATCCGATTCAGTAATACAAACACAAGAGACACACCAACAAGTTTGCTAAATTCATGGTCCTTGTTTGAACAGACTAACAGCAAAGCACTGGTTCAGTTTAAGTGTGTCCCTCATCATCACAGGACAGAGGGATGGAGATACCCAGACTGCCTCTAACAAGGTACATGAGACAAAGTGGACCACTGGTCTGCCTAACTGAAAATGTTCCTGTTTTTCCCAAACTGCTCTATACATCAGATAACTTTCACTTTTGGAAGCATGTAATTCTCTGATCATTACAGATAGTCAGAAAAATATTTACAAAATCATTTTACCAAGTTATGTATTTTTGGCTCTAATTTTTTTTTCCCCCAAAATGCTCAACAAATCTCAACATTATCAGATACTTTTCACAGAAAGTAAGAAGAGAACAAACCAACGCTCTGCAAATGCAGTCTTACTAACAGTGATTCAAACACAGCCAAAGAAATATTTCTAAGTAAGTAGGATACCTCCTTCTCCCTCATCAGTAATGTCATGATGGATAATGCTTTTCAGGAAGACACTGTAATGAACCAGCTTTACCTCTAAGGCAATAATAAGTGGTTCACAGGGATACCCAAGAAAGTCAAGGTGAATTCACTAAAAGGCACAGAGTCCCTCACACATTAAAACACATGCATTACCATTCATGTTGGGGCTCCCATCTGGAGTTTTGAAGAAGAACCTTTCAGAACTTAAAAGTGCAGGGCATGTATATTTGCCCCTAACTGAACTTACTGGAAATAAACTCTTCAAGATCTCTTTATATTAAATAGTTAAAAACAAAACCACCACCAAACAAACCAACTCAACTACACGCAATTTCCACACGCTCTGCAGAAAATGCCCCTGAAACAGTGCTCAGTCCTGGACATTTTTTCCCAACCATAGCACTCACTAGGTACGCTAACAAACTCATTTGATTTAGTGGCATGCTGTGGGTGCACAGATGGGTGCATTTTAGTCTCATCTGTCACACAGCTGGTAGGCCTTTTGCTTGGCCCGGTCTTCCACTTGTGCCAAGATGCACACCAGTTTAGAGAGGTAAATTCAAAAATATTAAATGTGGAGCCATCAGAGCCACTCTAAAATGCCAAAGCACAACTTTGAAAAATGTGGCATTAAAACAGATCATCAGAAACCCAACCTTGAAGCGGCCTGTCCATCTCATCCCTCCCCTACACAGTTAATTTACAGGAGGTACTCTGTAGACCCAAAAAAACCAGCATTTGTGGAAAATTCCCTTCCATCTCCACAAGTCAAGGTATTAGGGACGGAGAAGAACCATTTTCTACTTGAGACACTGATAGTAGGGTTAGAGAGACTGTGAAGCAGCCAGTCAGCTGCAACTTGAGATCCCAGCACCAAGAATTTTTACCAGAACGACAAGCATCCTGGGGTGCTGCCTGGAAGGGGAGGTCAGTGCTGTTGGGAGCCAGAGATCTCTGAGAGGGCAAACTGCCCGTTATGTAAAACCATCTTTCTTGAAATCTGGACAAGACTTATCAGCTTCTCGCTCCTCACACTGCTTTTCACAAACCCAAACTCTAGTCTTGAGGATTTTTGCTCCCATGGTCCAGGAAAAATAACTAGGAACATAAGACATTTTGAGTTCAGATTTGCAGAAAGCAAAAGAGAGAACTTCATGTTGAGCAATAACCTAGAGAAAAGTTAATAGAAACTACAAAAGCAATGTTAGGTAAAGACTTAAAATATTAAGATGTCCTTTGTAACATCTCTCATATGAGCCAATGATAATGTCAAGCAACACCTAGCTGCTCAGCTCTCATATAAGCCAATGATAATGTCAAGCAACACTTAGCTGTTCAGTGGTGACAGCTTTTGTTGTTTTTATTCACTATCTATAGATTTGATAGGATGTTTAATTACTGCCTATTTTCTCTAATTAAATGCTACTCTGAAAAAAAAAAAAAAAAGGCAGTTTTTGGAAAAACACTTTTTCCGTGGAAAGCTCCCTGTCTGTTTCAATGACACATTCACCAGGAAGGTTCCTCAGGCCCAAAGCAAACTTTGTAGTAAAATTAAACAAAACAAAACAAAACAATAACCCCTAAAACCCAACTCCAGCTCAAAACAAGAGACAGAGCTCAGAGCAGTCACTGACTGGGACACTCTCCTGACCTCAGACCATGGACTTGGCTCTACTTTCTGCACATGGAGCCACTGGACACTCCTTGACACTTTGCTCTCTCCTTCTGATCCCACTTTTGAACAAACACAGTAGCCTCATTCTTTTACCATTACAGAACTGTATTTCTCTCCAACTCAACTACAGCGTACTGTAGTGCTCTATGTATTTTTTAACCGTGCCAATACCTAGATCTATTGAAACTTGAAATGTATTCAAAAGAAGAAATCTGCACGTGTCAATCACTAAATATGTAGAAAAAAAGAAGCAAAGAAACCATTGGCTTCACTATTATTTCATACCTATATAGAATCATAGAATGGTTTGAGTTGGAAGGGACCTTAAAGATCATCTAGTTCCAATGCCCCTGCCATGGGCAGGGACATCTTCCACTAGATCAGATTGCTCAAAGGCCCATCCAACCTAGTCTTGAACATGGCAGGGCATCTACAATCTTCCTGGGCAACCTGTTCCAGCGACTCACCACCCTCGTAGTGAAAAACTTTGTAATTTCTAATCTAAATCTAGCTGGTTAATCCTTTCAAACTTGCATACTTTGACCTCACAATGCTGTCTAATACACCTTTTCATTTTTGTGAAACCCTAATACACATGAAATGAACAATAAGTTTTGTAGGACCTGAGTCCAAGCTCNCCGCGTTTGCTTGCGAGCCTGGTGGGGAGATATCCCAATTTACCCTCAACCCCTTCCCTTTAGGAGGTGGTCGAACCTCTGCGCGCCCGACCGCGACAACACCTTTTCATTTTTGTGAAATCCTAATACACATGAAATGAACAATAAGTTTTGTAGGACCTGAGTCCAAGCTCTGAGGGTTCCCACTGTTTGAGAAGAAGTGTAACTGTCAGGATGCAGCAACACATTTTACCTAGCTTTTTAAAAAGAAAGTGGACACAACAAGAGATAAAGTAACTTTCACAGACAAAATATTGTTAAAATGTTTGAATAGCATTTGTATTGAACTGCTAGATTTCTAGCAATGCAAACTCATATCTAACACGCCAAGAAAAAGAAGTAGCAATGACAGGAAAATCTTTTAAAATACTGCCTCACTCCTAAGCCTGAAGAATTATCTTTTGTGGGGAAAAAAGGGAAGAAACTCTCAATGACTAGCTCTGGATGCCAAAAAAAGTAGACCACAAACTCTGCAGTGAATGCCAGTGAGGTTCAAATTAGTGCCCATTTAGATCCCCTTTTTATGTGCAGCATAGAAGGGACTGAATGGAGAGCACCTCTCATAGAATACAAACAGCCATCACTAGTGACATTTGGTTCCCTCCCACTTGCTCTAGCTTCTAAACATGACCCTCTGATGAAAGACTGGCCTCCAGCAGCAATTCTCTGACCCATGCCCTTCCTTCACAGCCTTCAATTTATATTCAAGTCATAAACATGATACTACTTTTGTTAGCTTTTGATTTTAATCTTCTGTTTTGTGCATTAATCCCCATAACAAAAATTGTCATTGCAATAGGTGCTACAGAAATCACTAAAATCAATAAACACTTGGTATAATATCTAAATACTCCCCCCTATCAGTATGAGTACGTTGCTGAATTTGTGCTATGTAGAACAGTTGACAGTAGAAACAGTTATAATAGATCACATTGACAACTTTAGATTTACATAATGGATTAATCCACTTTGTAGATTTGGTTTATGTACTTTCTCTCTGCATGCAAAACCTTCCTATTACCTTTATGATATTTGCTTTGAATGGTACATGCTGCTACTTAAAGTATACTTTTTGCAATACATAGCTTTAAAGATGTATTTTTAAGAGATGTATTAGTATGTTTATATGTTATGTGCAAACAATGTAAATGTGTACCTGCATCACAGATGCACCTGTTCAATGATTTTATCACATATTTTCATTTAATTCACATAAACTGACTTTTTTTTTTTTTAATACATACTCTCAACACTTTTACAGATTTAGAAAATGCCATTAGCAGCAAAGACACTGCAGAACTGCACCTGGAAAGCCGATACATTTTCCAGTCTGATCACCTCACAAATGTATTTATTACCAAAGTAAAATAATCTAGGATTAGCTCATTCTAGTTCCAGTCCAATTCCACAGATATAAAGAGGAAAAGCAGCAGAAGAGGCTGAAAAGGGCCATGTATCAAGCATCAGATAATTCTCTCCACAAACGCCGACATTGTGGAGGAGACCATGCTGCTGCCTTCTGAGGTCTTCTCATTTGGGAGTGCACACAGGGCAGGATTGGAGCAGCCTGGGCTGTGTAGATTCTGCTCAGTGATGAGACCAACAGGGAAATTCAATAATACTAGAGTTCTAGATATGACTGGTGTATAACTTTGAAAGGGGCTTGCACAGCTTCCCAGCAGGACATGCAGCTCTGAAGAAGCTCAATTCCAGTAATATGGGGATCTTTAAAGAATATTTCTGCTTTGACATCACCCAAACTGAATCCCAGCACAGGGACAGCCTGACGGTGTCCACTCAAGGTGGGGTACTCACAGTCCCCAGTCACTGCTCTTCAGTCTTGCAGGACAGCTCTGGAACAAGCCCACCAGGCAGACTCTTCCAGGTCAAGGGTCATGGGATTTCAGTCTACAGCTCCAGGACGGTTCAGTTAGCCTTTGGACCATCTCTGACATTCTCCTACAAATGTATTAGTTGATGGGTTTTTGTCAGATTTGCTGCAGTTATAGGACCTGAGGAACATACCTTGCTGTGCGCTCTGGAAACATGAGCATCTGTCTGACAAAATAACCTGAATTTCCAGTTCATGGGAAAATCTAATAAGTGAAGTTTCCTGTTGAACTGAAAATTCTACTTTTGGGGCAGGAATAATATTGTATCATATATTACATGTGCATATTACTGAGGAATTAAACTGATTTCTCTATATCTACTGCTATGTTAGACATCTATTTCTGACTAGACAAATGCATATTTTCCTCGGGAAATTGAAGGACTTCATAATGCTACTGGGTGGACTAGGCACCTGACCACCTTTCATATGTTTTTCTCATCGGTACTTCAAAAAGGTGGAAAAATGCTACCATTCTTTTTTCATGTGTTAAGAACAAGCAGCTCAAGGCAAAACAGGAAGACTGTCACAAAGAAACCAGCTGAAGATGAGTGGTTTTGAAGTCAAATTGTTTAGATCAAGACATTTAAACTCTATCTATGTTGTATCACCTTAAACATTATACTGAATTACGAGCGCGAGATCATGGATGGGCTGTTGTTGCTTTGTTTGAGCAATGTGATTAATTTGCAAATTAGCAGAGGTACTTTAAGATAATTAGAACCTTGGATAACCCTTGGTTTGAATATATTAGCACTTCTTTTTTGCAAGGTGGAATACATTGCCATCATTGAACTAAACCACAAGCAATGTCTGCCAGCAATAAGTGTAGTTAATAGCTCTAAACAGTTGCTGTAATTTCTTTGATTTGATAAAGTAAGCTTGCAAATAAAATCAAACCTGCAATTAGCCATTTTATTGCTTACTAATATTTTGTAAAAAATAGGCTATAACACAATAAAGGTTTATACACGTTCCCAGCTGTCAAGGTAAATGTTCCAACCCTATTAATGCAAGTTGGTTCTTCTAATCACGTGGCTACCTAGACTTCTGCTTCACCCTCACACAAATACTTAGATATAGAAATATACCTACACTGTCAGCCAAGGATGAATTGCAAGTTTACATTCTACTTGACCAAATATTTGTTGTAATCGTATTTCTCAGCATCCATTCAGGCTCCCATTTAAAGTGATTCTGGTTCTGCTTTGATGGTATGCATGAAATAAATGTTTTGTAATTATCTTTTCAGGGTGATTCTGTGGGGCTTCATGGCTGTAAATGAGAAACTAACCATGTACAGTTAAAAAAATAAAAATATTCCAAATACATGACAAAATTTGGCAACACGTTCTCTGACCTCTGAAAAATCCTAGGGGATAGCTAACTGCAAACCACCAGTGAGCCCTTTCTTTGTTCATTCCGCCATTTCTTCTAATTGAGAGTTGCATTTTTTATGCCTAACACTCACATGTAATGATGCGCTTGGCAAATACCTACCTGTTGATATATTTCCCCAATAAAGTGATGCTGTTTTGTCTTTTCCCATTTCATCAAAACAGATCTTAAAGTAGTCAAAACCTGTTAAGATCAGAAGGCCATGCCATCTTTTAACTTCCTTAAGCACATGGCACTTGCTGTATGATGAAGGGTCTTTGAACAACCTGGAGACCCAGCAAATGACTCATTGTTTTGAGTTCTTTGCAGAATTTTTTTTTTTTAAAAAATCCTATAAAGCTAATGATTTTTATCACCTTTGCTGAGTCAATGGCAAATCCTGGACTGGGTATCTGTAACTAAACCCAAAAGTTACACTTCAGGACTGAAAAAGAGTTTGTATTTTCTTGAGTGGACTTCTTGTGTAGGAAACAAGTGACTTGCTTTTTTATTTCTTTTTCATCCTACAAAGCATGATTCTTTGAGTTGGTGGAAAGAGTAACTACAGCAACTAACAAGATTTTTACCTTCTGAAAGCTCAAAAGGGCTGCCTGCACCTCCACTATATTAAAATTTCAAATTACTTTAAGGAGTAAGAACAAAACAGAAAAAGAAAAGATGGTGGAGAGTGGGGGAAATCCAGGCATGAGCTGCAAAGTAATAAAACCACTTAAAGTGAAAAGTAAGTGATGGGGAAGTTTTAGGCAAGTGACATTGCTGAATCGCATCTTTCCTTATAGACCTTATACTTTTATATTCAGATTACTGCTCACAGTAAGCTGTCTTGGCTCCTGGGCTTTCCCTTTGTCTCTGCTATGATTATTACAACAGATAACCCTCCTAGCCCTTCCTACTCTATGCTGTCTTCTTCATGCGCTTGCTGTTTCTTTTTCTGCCTCTCATTATTTGTTCAGGCTTTCAACCCCTCCGTGACAGCGTTCACAGAACAAAAGGTTGCCATTACATTTTTCCCTGTTTATCCTCCTTTGATGCTGAACTGAATTTTGTTCTGCTAGCATGAAGAAAGCAAGATTTGTCATCATCCTCATCATCTCTATTTTACTTAAGTCACCCTGAACATAATGGTAATTTATTTCTTAAATGTATCAAAATCCTTTACAACCAAAAATTCCACCCAAACCTTGCTCTGTTATCACCTAATACCTGCTCTATTATTTTTCTAGTGAAGAAAATTAGATAAATATAGATACATTTGTATCCAAAATGCCTATAGGCTTTTTTTTTCTTGTATCTTGAGAGCCCACTTGGTGGTACAGTGTGGCCAATTAGCCAGCTGTGTATACAAGTAAGGAAGAAAAGAAGTTCAGATAAAAAAAATCTAAATTATAAACGTTTTGTTTCTTTTCTTACTTTTCATACAAATTCTAAAAAAACTTCCATAGGTAGGAATCAGTCTCACTTAAAGTCAAATTGCTCAGAAAAAGCATAAGGAATAAGGTTATATACCACTTTTGCCAGTCCATTGCTGTATAAACTCCAACTCCCAGAGCCATTAACCTTAATCGTATTTTAGATGGTTAGGCTGTAAGGTCTCTGCAGATTGGCACTAAATGAGAAATGTGTGTTGCAAAGATACTGCAAGTGCGACAGAACTAGATTGTTCCTGACTTCCCATATTCAGTGACAAGAAACTCTGCAATCTTCCAGAGCTCAGCACTGGCAGGATGTATTTAACCCTACTTCTCATTTCTCATGAAATCAGAAAGCCACTGTATCTCAGAATGCTCCCATCCCATCAGTGTTATCCCTATCATACCCTTTTCACAGTATCCATTCACATAACTTCTATAAAATGGGAGTTAATTGTGACTTGCCATATCCCTGGAGAAATCAGAAAGTGTTTACCCTATATTATAGAAAAGTATATTGAGACTAAGCTAAATCAGCTGTCCAAAATCACCACCAGTAGGAATCCAAAACTATACAGGGCTTATAACATTGATTATCGCATATATGCGCACAAGCTGAGAAGATCCATACTACCAAGCTCACAGAGAAACTATGAAATGGCATTACCAAAACTTCTGTCACTAAAATTACAAGGGGAGACTGTTTTGTCCCAAAGCCAGCCCTCATAGTGGGACCAGAGTTAACTATTACCTTCCCAAATGAAGTACCAAATCCAACTGAGCCAGCAGTTCACAAGCAAAACATGAAACTCTATAATGAAGGGTACACAGAGAAGAGAACTGCATTGAATTGCATATGACAGAAATGCCACAACACAGTCAGGATTATCTTTATTGTGCCTTTGTGAAGCCTCCCCATGAACACAGATACAGCAGAAAGTTCAGAAGATGCTATGTTAAGCCAGTCATTTTTGCTTGCGTTCTGAAGAAGCTATATATTTGATTGTGGGAAAAGAGCTCCTCTGCTAGGAAGGGCTACTCAAAGTAGCTACTCAAAGTTTACATTCAAAGATGGTGTCACCAATTAATTCCCTATGCTCTCCTTCCCTTTTCTTGGCAGTGAAAAACGAGAGCCCACCACATGCTGTTTGCAGCATTAAGCAGCTTTTAAAAAACAAGCTTCAAGCTTGGATATGTCAAAAAGACAATGATAATAGTACAGGATCAATTACTTTCTTGTGACTCAGGGTAGAAGTCAAATCTATACACTCTTTGACCTCTGTGCAAATTTTGACACTGCT
This sequence comes from Eurystomus gularis, assembly GCA_013400335.1. Classification (NCBI taxonomy): domain Eukaryota; kingdom Metazoa; phylum Chordata; class Aves; order Coraciiformes; family Coraciidae; genus Eurystomus; species Eurystomus gularis. The sequence goes on from VZZY01001353.1 coordinate 19,557, forward strand.
ACTGATTGCTGATGATCCACTAACAAACTTGAACAGCATAGGCAATGCATGACTCCTATCACTTCTATTACACATCTCAAGAAGGACCTTAAATGTTAGGCAGGAGATTTTCCCCCAACAGCCCCATACATACCAACTTTGAAGATCAATGCAGATGCCTTCCCTCAGTTTCCATTGCTGCAAGTGGTCTGCTGAAGAAACAACAGAAGATCCCTGTCCTTACATTGTTTGCTGCACCCCTCTTCTCTAAGTGGAAATATACTTGAATAACATACAGCTCAGAGAAAGGTTTAGGCTGAGGTCTATATTTTGCTCTTGTTAAGAATAAAGAAAAAGATTTTTCTATCATTGCCGAGGTGTCTTCAAATTAGGCCAGAGCAGGGATTCAATGTATTCATAGTACATTAGGAGGCATCACGGGTAAAAAGCAAGGTGTCTCCAGTATCTGAGAAATTAGGGAGCTGCAGTAAACAGCTCTCTCTGCAGAAGAACTGGCAAGAAGTCTGAGGATCCTGTTCAGTTTTTCAGTCTCACTAGACATGTAGCAGGTCAAGACTTCTCTCATTCTTTGATCAAAGGAGAAAAACTGTGTGTGGTTGAGTGGGTTGCTCTGTACTTTATTTGATTTCCTACTTTGACTTTATACAATGTGCTTCTATAAATCCTTGGCATATAAATTGTAAATTCAATCTTGGAGCAAACCAACAACTTTATTCCACACACAAAGAAACCATTCACAAAATGGCTCCTACTAAATGACAACCCCACACTATATCCTACAGAAGATCCTCAGACGTTGTTCAAATCTCAGCCTCTCTAAAGCTGGAAGCCAGCACCATTTCATACTCTAAAGATCCACACATTCAGTTGAATGAGATAAACCTCAGAATTTGAAATGGCTGTTCTTACTTTATTAATGTACTAACGCGAATGTATCATTGCATTACACCGGTGAACAAATTCAATGACAACAGAGAGTCTTCTCCTCACATTTAACTACTGTTTTGGCTCCGATCTGGCAGTATTCATGTCTTTTTTTCTGTAGAAATACTAACTTCTGTGGGCATATAAGTGTTTTGTTGGATCACAATCTCAAAATATTAGGCAACAGCTAAAGATTATGAAAGATTATTCATAGATTCAGATGATATGGCTGAACATGGGTTTCATCTATTATACAAGCCTGAATTACATACCTCCAAGGGGAGCTGTTCGATTTAGAGACTTGCAAGTCTCAATATAAAAATTATATCATAATTTCTGAATTAACAAAAAAGTGAAATCACCTGTAATTTATTGCATAGTTAAGCCCATTAAATATGCAGTATGGTTAAATTGGGGGAGAATAATTGAGCCTTTGAACAAGAAAGCTTATTATAAAAAACAGGTCTCAGTTCAGAGTGGATTTCCACACTTCAGCTACAAACCCCTAAAAATGGCACTCAAAAAAAGGAATAATACCACACCAGTATACCTTTGTGCATCCTTACAGCCACTGTGCATACCTCACCCTTAAGGCAGAGAAAGGTCAGTAGCATCTTACCTGTTGCACGGTAGTTACCTACATATAAGAATCTAACAGAGGTGTAAGGCATTAAACCAGTTTGCCATTAAATTATTATATTGAAAGAATTTTTCTTTCTGGTAGCATGTATGTTTTGTGGCATATGCTGAAGCCTTGGCTTTGGACTGCAACCCTATCATACCTCAGAGAACAAGCAGTAGTGCTGTGGGGTTTTTGAGTTTCAGGCACCACTACCAAGGGAAAATCCTTAGGAAAACAGCCTGTCATTACACAGCAAGTAGAAATTCACCTGCTGACAGGCACTAATCCAGTCAAAGCCTTTAGTTGTATAATAAACTTTATCCAAGTGAATTAGGAAAGTGTATGACTAAAATGGTGGAGGTACTTAAATACTTTGACCAGGTAGACATTTTAATAGCGAAGAAACTATATTTACTACTTTTTATCATAAACAAGAAACCCTGAGAGAAAAAAGTAATGAAACAAGGGAAAAAAAGAGAGAGGAGCAATAGTTGAGACTACTAAGATCACCAAACACTACCTTCAACAGGCCATATAGTACAATACCTTATTACATCAGCATAAAAAAATAGTCTTTACAGCTGTTAAGATGTTAAAACTATCAGCTGTTAAGATGTTAAAACTATCTGTTGCAAAAGAAGGTATGCAAATACCAGCACAACACAGTTTAAATCCCTACAAAATGTTTGGTTCAGAATATCACAAAGAACAGAACAAGATCTTCATTCTTGGGGTTGGCATTTACATGTTGCTTCTTCAAAGTATACATACTGTTTTCTGTATCTTAACTTAAAAATAACATTATCTTTTTTTTTTCTCCTGTAAGAACAAGTGTATGACAATAGCCCAGGCTCAGAGAGCTGCACAGTTCCCATCTGTTGGCAGATAATTCAAAACATGTACCTCAGCAGACAGTGGTTTCAGGCCACCTCCCTTGTATCAGAGAGGTTTGTGATACTTGTGGTGCACTGTCTGATATTATAAATACATGAAACATAACACGAATTAAAGTGAAGTAAAAGTAGCATTAAAAGAAAGACAGACATTCTTGGGGATGGGACAGATGCTATCAAGTTTATTAGGGGATCCCGATGTGAAATGGAGACAAAGGCAGCCAGGAGATTGTAGCAGGAGGGAGACAAAAGAACTGGAGATACTATTGCTGTCTACTCAACTGTTGAAACTCTTTTTCTACCATCTTTTTGACCACAATCAGAATTAAGGAAACAACTCACTCCATGCCTAAAGAGTAAAAGCCGAGAACAACAAATCTGAAACTCTGTGCTTGACAGTCCTCTAGATCATTCTAAGGCTAACCATACACAGAAAGCATCACAAACTTACTTGAAACTCTTTTTACAGTATAACACTTAAAACAAGTTCCCAAAATTCAGTTAAAGGTCATTGGTCATGAAAGAGCAGTACTGAGACACAGGATGGACTACTTGTACGGTAGACACTCCATTTTTCACTTGCCAGGAAGGGAAAATCTGAGGATAGCTGGCTTTGCAGATTAGGTGGCTGGCAGAAGCACTGTGCCTAGAATACACAGGCGCCAACTAGCTATCTGTAAGAGGTGCTATTTTCCCTAGAAGCTCTAAGAACATTACTGTACTGTTGGCAGATCATTATATGAGCCACTACTTGCCTCTGGGGGTAACCTATAAATGCCCCATATGTTCCTCATGAATATTTACTGATTCATTGTTAAGTATTTATGCCCCAGTTGTATTCTTGTACAACAGTCTTGCTGTGCTTACTCCCCTCTCCTTTGTTTTCAGTGCTTGAATCAAAGTGAAGTAGAGATTAGCCACACTGACAGGCAGTTGCATGCCATGGACACTCACTGAAGCCATATTCCAGAACTGAGTGCTAAAGCCTTTGTTGTATCTTCATTTATTTCAGAAGCTTTTATGGTTGCAGCTTATTTTTCCCAATCAAGAAACTCAGATGGCTCTGTTGAAAACGTCAGCATGGGTACATTTTCCAGAGTAAGTTTTGAGCAGCAAAACTTGGCACAGATCTATGCCAAAATTCTGGCTTTTGGTAGCAAATTTAAAAGACCAAACTCAACAGCCAAGTAAAAACTATGAGTACAAATGTTGTGAATCAAAACACACCACAACATTGATAAAAAACCCAGGAAAACATGCAAACCAAGAACTGCCAATATTGGTCTTGCAGCAAGTTTCAGCATTTTCTAGCTAACCCCTTTCAATCACCAAGAAGCATAAGTGAACCAAGTACATTTATAGCCTGTGACTCTATCAGCAACATCTTGAGTTTTCAAGAGTGCCAGAAAACAAAGCAGCATAAGAAAATAAAATATATACTCATGTTTCTTTGATACATAAATTTACAGAAGATTTTATATTTTTTAATATATATAT
>VZZY01001355.1:0-19610 GCA_013400335.1 Eurystomus gularis
GCTCCTTGCTCATCCATGCAGTTGTCTTGCCTCCACTGTTGGTGCCGAACAAATGGGAAAAGAAATGGACTTCAGGACAACTCTATGAGGGTTAAAAATGAAGACGTTTATTATCAGAAATGGCCGCATTTTATACACTCCCAGCCTTAAGGCACGACCTCCTAGTGTTGTCCATCAAAAAGTTGCTAAAAGCAATTCGCTCAATGCTCTGTCCCTATGCTTATTTGAAGATGCTAATTGGCTAATGATTAAGCTGTGACTCCTGCTGTGTTTGCTCATTCAGTCNCTGCTGTGTTTGCTCATTCAGTCTCTTATCACCTTTTCTCCCTGGGACTTTTCAGCCTCAGGGCTTCCCAGGCTCTTTCAGGGATACATCATTATCCGCTCAAGGTTAAGGTCCATCTCTGTGTCCTCAGACCAGCTGCGGGCTCCCACACTCCTCTACTTGATTTTTTTACCCAAAGGATTGCACTGATCTTGAGCTTTGAGGAAAAGAAGCTTGAATATTAACCAGGCTCTTGGGTTCCCCTAAATTCTAGAGTCCTAGCCCATGGGATTCCTCCAAGTAGGACTTTGAAGAGGACAAAGTTGGCCCTCCTAAAGTCCAGGGTTGCAATCCTACTTCTTGCCCTGCTTTTTTCTTGCATGATCCTGAACTCCACCATGTCATGATCATTGCAGCCAAGGCTGCCCACAACCTTTACGTCCTCAAGCAGACCTTCTTTGTTCATTAGTACAAGGTCTAGCAGGACACCTCTCCTTGTTGGCTCCTCCACCACCTGTGTCAGAAAGTTATCATCAATGCACTATAGGAACCTTCTGGACTGTATGTGCCTAGCTGTGTGGCCTTTCCAGCAAGTATCACTGTGATTGAAGTCACCCATGAACACCAGGGCATGTGATCTTCAGGCTACTTCTAGTTGTCTGTAGAAGGCCTCATCTGCTTCCTCTTGCTGGTCTGGTGCTCTGTAGTAAATTCTCACCACAGTGTAACCCAAGTTGACCTGCCCCTTAATTCTTACCCAGAAGCTCTATACACTCCAGTTGCTTTCTCACATAAAGAGCAACTCCACCACGTCATGTTGCTGGTCTATCTTTCCTAAAAAGTACATAGCTGTCCATGACAGAATTCTAGTTATGCGAGCTATCCCACCATGTCTCCATGACTGCAGTGAGATCATGGCCCTGTGACTGCACCCAGATCTACAGTTCTTCCTGTTTACTCCCCATGCTGCATGTGTTGGTATACAGGCATTTCAGAGATTTATTCAAGCAAGACGGCAACCCTGGACGGCAGCAAGAGGAACCACCATAGCCATACCCAGCCTTGAGGTGGCTGGCCTTCTGGCTCTCATCTTTGAAGGCAGCCAAGGAGCATTTGTCACTATACTGACCGGCCTGGCTTATTCCCCAGTGGGATGCAGTAGCATAAGCATTACCATTTTGGGCCCCACCCCCTGAGTCCTTCAGTTTAAAGCCCTCTTCAATAAGTTGGCCAGCCTACTGCCAAAGATACCCTTGCCTCTTCGAGACAAATGTACACCATCCTTCACTAGCAGGTTATAGACATCAAAGTATGTCCCATTGTCATAAAAACCAAAAGCCTCGGACAGCACCAGCCACATAGCCAGGAATTAATATTCGTTGTTCGTCCATATCTGGCTGCCCCCTTTCCTGTAACTGGTAAGATGAAAGAAAAGATAACTTGGACACCATTGTTTTTCACTTTTGCCCCCAGGGCTTTATAGTCTCAGCTATAATCTCTCTCTCAGCTCCTCTGATGCTGTGTAGCCTTGTGATTGTTTCTTGTAATTTGGCCACATGGCATAACAAATCATCTCCCTGTGCGCACCTTTTGCAGTCACTGACTTTTACATCAATAGAAGGGTCCACGCACCTACGTCAACCCACCACCTGCACTGAAACGTCCTTCCTGGCCAAAGTGGATACTCAGACTTCCCAGGTTCTATCTTCATAACAACACAGATCTCAGTTCTCAGGTGAGCACCCACCATCCTGGCAGGTCCCTGGCTCACTCCCTGCGCTGTGGAGCTGCCAGTGGGATGCGGGGCCCTGCTGTGGGCACTGCTGCCTGTGCACCTGAGCGCTGCGCTTGCCAGGGGGTGCTGCCAAGTGCTGGTGGTTGCCGTGCTCTCTACAGGCTTGGCACTGCTTTTGGTTTTGCCACACTTAAATCTCCCGTGGTTGCCCCTGGCCACACCCCAGTCACGGCATCTCAGCCTCCCACATGAGAGCTGCCGGCTTCTGGTGGGTCTCTCTGCTCTTTCTCGGGTGTCCCTGGCTCTGCGAACTCCCTGCCTGCCTCAATCTAGTGCTTGGACACACAACTTACCGTTGCCACTGCTGTGCTCTCTGCAGAGATGCAGCTTACATGCTTTCCTCCCTGCTAATCACCAAAGGAGAGATGTGCTGCCATCTGCTTCTAACTCACTGGCATGTTCCAAACCAGCAAGATGCTTGATGCAAGATGCTAAGTCATCTCATTGCTTTTAGCACTCCTGCTCAAATGTAGGCTTGTTTTTAAGTACCTTGTTGAATCAGGACCTTGAAGTGCATTTAAGAAACTCATAAGCCCAGTAAGTAGTGAAAGCTATTATTAAATGAATTGAAAAATGGTAGAAGGTCAGATTGTCCCTTAATAACATGTCATGGTTTAAGCCCACCCAGCTGGCAACAAAACACCACACAGCCACTCACTCACTCCTACCCACTTCCAGTAGGATGGGGAGGACTAAATACAACAAAAGGTTTGAGGGTCAAGAAAAAGGATGGGGAGGACTAAATACAACAAAAGGCTTGAGGGTCAAGAAAAAGGACAGGGAGGGCACACTCACCAATTAGGTTCACAGGCAAAAGACAAACTCAACACGGGAAAAACAAAATCAATTTAATTTAAACAAAACTACCACCACTGATAAATACAACCAGATCTTAAATACACCTCCCCCCAACCCCTTCCTTCTTTGTGGGCCCAGCTCTGCTACCTCCTCCACCCCTGCAGCACAAGTGGGCAGGGAATGGGGGTTGCTGTCAGTCTGTCCTATGGTCTATCTGCCACTCCTCCTCAGGGGAAAAACTCCTCGCTGTTCACCCCTGCTACAATGTGACATCCCTGCCATGGGAAACAGTCCACTACAAACTTCTCCTACCAGCATGGGTCCCTTCTGCACAGGTTTCAATCCAGACTGCTCCATTGCAGGTTTCCCTCAGAATCATGGACTTCTGGAATAGTCCTCTGCTCTGGCGTGAGGTCCTCCACAGGCTGCATATGGGATTCTTCTCCACCATAGAACTCTGAGGGCTGCAAGGGCTCAGCCTGCCAGCTCACCACAGGCTGAAGGGGAATTGTTGCTCCAGCATGCCTCCCTCACTCCTTCCTCACTGACCTGGCGTCTGCATGGTTGTCTCTCTCGCATTCCACCCATCTCCCCCGCAAAAAAGTCCCAAAAGAACTTGGCCCACAGATTTTTCCCCTCTTAAACATGTTATCACAGAGGTGCTGATTGGCTTGGCCTTGGCCAGAGGTGGGTCCAACTTGGAGCTAAGGGAGCTTCAAGAAGCTTCTTACACGAGCCATGCCAGGAGCCCCCTGCCCCACTGTGAAAACCTTGTCAAACCCAACATATCACATTAGAGAAGAAAATATTTCTGTAAGTTAACTTGGCCTTCAGAAGAGGTGACCTGAAAGAAAATGACGTTAAAAAGCAAAAAATTATATACAACTGAATTCACTCTGGGGAGCCACCCTGTGAGATATTTATTCCTTGACTAAAATGGTTGTACTTTTATTGAGACTAACGTTTAAAATGTTGCCCACTAATGTGGTTTCATTGCTCATGCAGAATCCAATTTCTATTTGTTCTGCATGGAGGTTACAAGAGGCGTTTATTTACTGAAGCCAGTTCAATAACTGAATGCAGAAATGTGTGTATTTACAGTTACTCACAGTAATCGATCATTTAGCTGCTTGTACTGCACAGAGCCCCGTTATTGAAATATATTGTTTTTTTCTCTACATAATTTTCTCCTCCTTGTTTCATGTGGACTTTGTATTACATTTCTTGTACCACCCACTTCCACCCCTCTAACTTCTTCCCTTTCCAACAAGCTTGATGTTTAAAACTCAGTAGACTCCTCATAAAGATCTGCTGAGAGGTTCTGCTTTTGATCTTCACTTTTCAAAAACATATAGACAAGAACATGGGGTGGGCAAGGCGGGTGGAGGGTGGGAGAAAGACATTGCTGACGTAAGAAATAAAACAAACAGAAATGCATGTAACTTTTAGAACAATGCTTTGTACCAGTGGAAGGTTATTATATAAGCTCTTCACTAACTTGGGTAGGGTCCAACAAGAACCAAATCAGAATCTCACCAGGCAGGTTCTAATCTCTCCAGGAGTGCTTGACTTCCCACAAAAGACAAGAGGAAATCAGTTATCAGGCTACAGTCATAAAAGTAACTACTTAAATGATGGCCTGCACACTTTCTTCTCGGGACTTGAGGGGAGGAAGGGAAAAAAGGCTTTCCAGAAGAGTAACCAAATGCTACCATAAGTGCTGTCTAAAGTGAAGAATGTTACTAGGTGTAAGCATACCACACTCTTATAATTTCCTACTCCTTTTTTTAAATGCTACCACACCCCTATCTTAAAGTCAGTATAAACTACTATGACTCTGTAAAACCAGAAGTTATATATTAAAGAAAAAATGTTGCATTAAGCATTTCAACTGCTCTTCTGACAGTACTCACATTTTTGTCATATATATGTAACACATTGCTTCCCAGGTGTTGTTATTTTAGTTTTTAAAAGTATTTATATTATTTCCAAGCATATAAGTGCTGCTATTTATAGTGATTCAGTCACTTGATAATGTGAAATGAAAAGCTAAAGTGATTCAAACATAAAAACAAACAGGATAAACAACTGCAATTTACTTCTGAAGCCATAATGTAAATGTGTAAAATTCCACAGCTGATTATAAACAGAAATTTCTTTTAACCTTCATTTTATATGTTTGATCATTTCCTTTGCTGGCTTCTACTCTTCTGTTAAACTTCTGCCATTTTTGTTGTACCTTATTTCAACAACGATCAAGGAATTAAAAAGAATCTATGTAAAAGTTAGATTTCACGCGCAACAAACGGCATTGAGCTTGTACTTTCCCATCATATTGGAACAACTATTGCTACTTGCCAAGCTAGCAATGTTTACAAATGGGAAACGCACCTTTACCTAGGTATCTAGTTGCATAACTATAGTTTATATAGATTAAATAATTACATTTTTCCAAAACAGACCTGACTTCATGCTTTCTCAAGCTGGTGTAAATTGGGGAAAATTCTGTTTAATGGAGGCACATCAACATAGAATCATCTAATCCTATGGCTCTTTATGGCTAAAATGACATGATTTCATATTTCTTCACAAAACAGCAGGAAAAAAATAGCTAATGAGTGAAAATTTAGACTGCAATTTATTTTAAATTGTCAAGGGTTAGGGCTGGGGCAGCCACTAGACAACTGCCAGATGCTCATTATTAATCCCCCTCTCTTCCCCAAAGGGAAGAGAAAAAAATAAGGGAGAGACAGTTATGGACTGGGAAACTAAAAATAGCTTTATGAAAGTAACAATAATAAAATGAAATGCGTACAAATATATACAATACCAATACCAAACCCAACCCTGCTGATGGCAATTATGTCGCTGTCACCACTGATGCTGTGGAGCACGCACTGGGGAGGTCCTAGACTGGACTTAGAGGCAGGCAGGAGCCAGATTCAGGAGCTGGATTCTGGAACCGGATTCAGGAACACACAGATTAAGACTGAAGACAGAATGGACGGAGTCCTCCTCAGTCACTGACCATTGAACAGGAGAACTTAACCTTCATGATACCTCAGCTTTACATTGAATATGATGCATATGGGATGGAATACCTTGTTGGTCAGTTTAGGGTCACCTGTCCTCTCTGCTCCACCCCACAGAGGCAGCCTCTTACTTACTGCTCCCCCAATGTGGTACACGTGGTCTGCACAGGAGCAAGTATAAGCAAGAGCCTTTCTGCACACTGATCCTTGGTAGTAACTGTAAACATCGAGAGTTATCACTGCTAGAGGCAGACACTGTCTGCAAAAATATGCCATTAACTTCAGAACATGCAGAAACTTAAAAGAGACTGTACTGAAAAGCAAAATCACAGGACAGAATTACTTCTGTTATAACTTAAACCAGGACAAAAATCTTTCTAGTTGGTGATTGACTTTTTGATCTTTTTAATAATTTTTTAGTTTTGGTGATAATGCTTTTGGTAAAATTATCGTATAGGTTCCAAATAAATGAGTGTTTTACTGACGCAAAATGCTAGCATAGTAATAAACTGTCAGGCTGCTCTTAATATATTCCCATATGACGTTCCCTTAGCTATTAAATTAACTAATCATTTACTTGTACTATGTGTTTCTAGCTTTGAGTATGTGTTGATTAAAGATCAGCATGCATAGTAGTTGATCACCCGCTTTGTAATTACATCTCTAAGGCTTCGTAGTTGAATGAATGGAGTCTGCTTCTGAATATTGCAAGGGCTTTTTTTTTTCCCCTTAATGGTATATGACTCTCAAAGATTGAACTAGCATCCAGAGCCAGATGTAGCTTGCTTCTGGCAACAAAGAGTGGAGGAGCTGTTCTGGCGTGAAACAAACTCTATGGACAGGCAAATCATGTTGAACAACATAGTAAATACAAGGATTTACGTCTCCAAGATCAGTGTTACAGCATGCCTTACACTCCATGCGTAACTGTCTGATGAAAGCTGCTAGTTCTGATGATAAAGTCTTTTTTCCACCATCTGGATAATTTTGTGAATTTCTAAGTCCCTTTCTACACTGAAGTTGCTTTTCTCCCCAGTTGTTGACGCATTAGCACGATCCTTTTACTAAATCTACTGTCATGACTACTTACAAAATTACAAACTTGTAAGATTTTTTTCTTTCCAAAATTTTAATAATTCTTTAAGTGATTCTACATATATTAGGAACACAGGTGATTGGAACCTTTTTGAACAGTGCTGTTCATCCACGTCTAATATGTGCTCTGTACACCAGCTGGCACTCACTAGTCAAAGTTATAAAGGGGAGAACAGACATAACTTGCAACCATCCATTAACATACAGTTATTTGTTCTTAAAATCAGTACCCCAGGAATTTCTTCCTCTCAGTGCAGGCTTTAACTTTTGGGTTTTTTGTTGCTTAAAGAGAATTAACGAGTTCATCTTCTTCATGATCTATTATTTGTAAGAATGAAAATAATGCAACCCATATCTAAAGTTGTGAGGCTGTAGACAGTTCATCCAAAAGTTAATAGATCTACTGAAGTAACTTGGAATTCCATTGTTATTTCCAAAGAAAATAAAAGTAAAATCTACTCTTACTGCTACTGGATGCACAAAATCCTTGTAGAAGGCCTAAACAAGTTAAGACAAGTTCCTTACCAGTCTGAAACTCAGCAGTCAACTCCAAGTTCACTTTTAACTGGGAGTCAAGACAAGTATCAGACTCCCAGCATTGATGGCTTCCTAAATGTCCATAACAGTTTGTTAGATTCTGCATATGTTCCATGAACTACTGGCTCAAATCAGCATTAACTACCAGACAATGACTATCACTGTCATTATAACTCAGGAAACTCTATTATTAAATGGGCAGAGACAAAAAAAACCCACTCATATGCCAATTAATAGAAAAAAAAAAAACATTTAAAGTAAAATTCATAACAAAATAAGGGTTTTACTCAGCTGAAGCATAGTACTATTTGTGACATGGTATAGCAAAGGCCAGCTGCTCCATGAGGAAGGCAAAGCTTGCCTGAATACCACTGTGGCCAACTCTGTTCTAGGACTATAAGGACCTCATAAGTTACTATGAAAAAATACCAAGATTCATTTGATGCAGTTTGCTCTAAGCAGGAAATCAACATGTGAAGCACCAGTAAATAGCACTGTTTTTCAGAAGGAAAATATAAATATTTGTATTGACTCTACTGTAACCCCAAAAGATAAAGATACCTGAAAGTTAGTCAGTACATCACACTGTGATAAAACAAAAATGAATAAACCACATAGTAATCTCTACAAGATATTCCCAGAGAAAATTGTTTAAAACTTTTCCCCTCAACTTGTGTATGAATTTCTTGTGTTAAAAAAAAAATATCCTTTCTTCTTCTGGTATTCGCATATTTGATGATAACCTAAGAAAATTAGGGTGAACTTTTCACATGAAGTGAGTCAATACCTGAAAATGGTATACAAATTTAAAAAAACCCAACCCTTAAACTTATAATTTCTTTATTTTTCAGTCTTTTCAGACTTGCTATGTACCAAATACATGACAATGAAACAAATGTATCAAACGTCATCAGTTTCTGTTTAGTGTCAACTACTGAGACACTGTGTAGGCTTCAGGTGTGTTTCCATTAATTTTGTAGATGCAATTAAAATTTGCAGTATTACTCTGCTAAATTACTTATAAAGAATCGACAAAAAAAATACCATCTGAGAGTTACTAAAAAGCTGGGTTTTTTCCCCCAAACGATTATGTAACCTATGCAGTTGAGGCATCTCCTTTATCAACTACTGGGAAATAATGAAATAATGCCCTGAAGACAGTGGCTGTTTGTTGAAAATTTTTCAAATGTACTGTTCAAGTGTTTTCAGCAGTTAGCCAGCTTGTAGACTCTCTTGTGGCTGTCAGTTGAGAAATCCAAATATATGACGAAGTGACAAAACCAGTTAACATCCCCATTAGGTACTAAAACAAGACCAAAACAAATTGACTAGTAAAGTGTTGAAACTGTCTCTAGCCATGGGTTCATGAAGATCAGATAGCTTCCAAGGTGTAAAATGTGCAAAACATCTGTGAGATTTTATTCTTCAAAATGTAATTGTATTGATCTATATGTGTGTTAGATTATATTCTATGATACTGTGATCTCCTTTGGGGCACTTAGAATCTGTTTGCTGACTTACATGGAGTTCTATCAAATTTGCACCGTCCTACACTATCTCACTTATGTGAGTATTATTGTTTATGTTACAAATCATGCAGGTAGCACTGTTTGTCTACTTGCTGACACGTGTTTAACGGTAGTACTGGGCTTTACCAGAATATTAAAAAAAAAGAAAAGCTATGTTTGTAAAGTTCTAAAATAGTAATTCTCTTCAAGTCTAACATTTGTAAGACATACTTTCAAATGCCAGAGGTGAAAAAACATATTAAATCCTTTCCTTTCAAGGAGTGGGTCTTATTCTAATAAAGTCAACAATACACACAGAGTCTACCTTCAAGACAATAGTAGGATTAAAGTAGAGAAACTGAAAGAAAATAACATGTGGAGAAAGATTAGTGTCATGGTCGGGCGCAGAGGTCCGACCACCTCCCAAAGGGAGACGGGTTGAGGGCAAAGTGGAATATCTCCCCACCAGGCTCGCAAGCAAATACGGAGACCAAATGAGTATTTAACAAGTTTATTACTAAATATATTCTAATAAAACCTTATTTACTCTATGGAAATATTATGGTATTAAAGAACACCACGCCCACCCATTCACTCCCCCTCTTACCCACCGAGAGATAAGGGCAAAATACGACCTGTATGTGTGGATGGTGCGTGTGTGTGTGTGCATGTGTCCTTTCGGCGTTCGGCGATGGTCTCCATGGAACGGCGATGATGCCCGACCAGCAGACCTGGGCAGTTTTGATGACGTCAGCAGTTTGTAGCTTTTCAGAGCAGTTTCTTCGGTGTAATTTTTCTGGTGACGCGGCTTTCAGTGGCTTCTTGTCACAATCTTCTCTGGTATGGTGCTCCCAGCTTGGAGTGGCTTTTTCTGGCGACGCAGCTTTTGGCGGTGGCTTTCTGCAGCACGCGGCTTCCAGTGGCCTCTTGTCGCAATTTCTTCTTGCTGCAGCTTGCAGCTTTTTTTCTCTGGATTCTTTCAGTTTTGGCTTGCAGCAGCAGCTCACAGCGGTGGCAGCGATTGTGAAACTCACAGCCGGCGGTGGCTCACGGCTTCTTTCTCTCCCCCAGATTCCTATAGCAGTAGGAGTCAGCAGTTCTGCCCGGCGGCTCTCTGCGGCGGCTCCTCCCTCCTCTCTGGCTGCTTGATTTCTTCAGGGGGCTGCGCTGACAGCTCAGTTCAGTTCCCCCCACACCCCTCCTCCTCACTCCTCTCCAGCAGCGGGGGGGGATGGGGGGGGCACGCTTGGCAGGAGCGATGTGGTCCCTTTGTGTAGTTAAGTGGAAAAGAGAAAGTTGGTTTACTTTTCCAAAATTTATGGCCGGTGTTATCACACTTCTAGCTTCCTGGAAGATTTTTGGGTATTGTAGAATTGATTTACGGGTAGTGTTGTTCTTTGCTCGCTGTTTTAATAAGGCAAAAAGTCATGTGGTCAGTTCACCACAATTAGACACCTTCTCTAGAATTCAAATTACCTGGGGAAAAATAGACTATGAAGTAATACTGTTCTGTAACTATTATAAGAAAAAAAGTCTGAGAAGAGTAAATACTTGAAGAAATATCAAGATCACCACACATTTTTCAGTTTTATTCTGGTAATTTAATAAACACTAGAACAGGCTGGAAGAGACTTCTTTAGAACATCATAAAAACTTGCCATATCTAGACTGATTTACAATGGAACACAAGTAATATAAATTCTCTGAAAAAAATCTTTTTTCAGCTGCAGTAGAAACACTTCCAATCTGGATTTCTACATTTCCGGAGAAAATTAGTGTGTCAGAATCCTTGATAAAATGCTTAACTGGTGAACATTCTTTAATATTAAGAATTTGCATTTCATTAATATTTAAAATTTTCCAAGCTATGTGTTTTATAATACACCCGTGTGTAGAAGGGTTATCATTAGTGTAGGTTTACTTACTTCAATAATACTGCATGAGTGAATGTGGCTTTATTACAATGTGGCATACTGGTTTTATATATTAAAAGTGATTTGCTGTCACCTTAATTTATTGTGCTCTTTCTTTTCAGTTTATATTTCATCTGGATGTCATGTGCAAATTGTTAATAATTCCCATTACGTTTTATATTATATTAATTATATATACTATACATTTAATTCTATAAATTCTATAATTGTATTGTACAATTTCATTTATAGATATGTATGGCATCTTAATTTAAAGTATACATCTAAATTATTGAGATTAGGAACAAAAGCTCCAAATGTGTTAAAAGTAGCTTTACACATACAAGATTTTGGTTTTGGGAGCTGCCATGGCCATAGAACATCAGCTAATTCCTAGCCAATTTGTTACATCAGCCTCAGCCCCAATACAGGGGATATTAGCAGAAGTCCATCTGTACTCCATTTTATGAACAGATGAGGAATGCACAGTAGTCATTGATTATTCCTGTTTCAAATATGGAATATGATGAGTATCGGTATCTAGCATTCAGTTAAGATGATTTAGTGATTTAAAATATTTTTTTCAGAATATTCTCTCATATACTGCTATGCCTCATATTGTGCTATTTTTTGAGAGGTGAGCTGTTCAGGACAGCTCACTTCTGTATCATCATAAGGAAGGAACCAGAAATCTTTTAATTAAAATTTAAAGCCCTTTGAGTACTGTGGGAAAATCTCATCAAATCATATGCCAAAAGGCAGGACAGAGTCCAATCTTCATGTGATCATTGGTGCTGGAGTTCCTCCTTCTAATCAGATAGATTTTTCATTTTAATTGATTCAGGCTGCTGGTGATTACCTGGCAACTACTTAAGAAAAAAGAAAAAAAAAGATGACTTACATACCCTGCTATGACTGGCTGATAGTTCCATTTATGAGTTTAAAATGGAAGACTCACACCTTCATGGCTGGCTTTCTATCAGAATGGAAAGACGGACTTTTGGACAAGGCGTGGTGCATATAATATGCTTCTTTGTGCAGCATCAGAAAAAGAGACTGGCAAGGGAGGAACCTGCTGTTTTCTTAACTCTGTTCCATTTAAGCTTATTTTATCTCTTCTGCTTTTCAAACACTTAAAGAACAACTCAATCTTCAGAAGAAATGTTGCTTAGATAATATAAGTACCCATGCTCGATAAACACTAAGAATGTCCAGTGTACTAATGAAATCAGCAAGGTTCAGTAGTTTTTTGCTCTATAGGATGAAAACTTCCTTCTTGAGATGTCACCTATGCAGAATGTCCAATTATCTGTTGGTAAAGGTGCATCACCTTTCAAAATTCCATTTCACCGGCAGTGCTACATAATCCATTGCCTGACAGTTTTTGTGGGATCTCCTGTGGAAGCAATTCACATCTAGATCAGGTCCTAAATTTTACTAAATTGAAAACAAGCATTTTTCCACTCTGTTAAGCTGTCACTGCAAACAGTATTTTGGCAGCAGGTTATCGAAGAGTTTCAAAATACTTTCTCTGCAATCCATGCTTAAATATAAAGTGACATGCAAGTAATGATTCTTAGCTGCACAGAAAAAAAAACACTACAGATTTTCTTACCATATGAGATATAGTACACTCGTGGGTTCACAGATGGCCAATGAATATTTCTAAATAAACACACTACACCAAGAAAGTTTGAAATCTGACTGCCTAGAGTTCTGTATTGATATTTACATCTACAAACCACTAAATACATCCTCTTGTACTGAACTGCTGAGCATGTGAAATTTGAATTGAAGAAAAATGAGTTCTAAGTGCTGAGATTTTTGAAAAATCAGACTTAAAATACCTTTTTCAGTAAGTAGGCACAACATATAGTGCAGTACAATTCAATTTGTATGAGCCTGACTTTAAGCACATACTTTTAAATATTTGGGTGACATTTTCTAACAAAAATTTATTATTTGCATATGTAACGTGATTAAAGTGAAAATGAGGAGATAATATTTACATTAAACTTCTTCCCAAATATGAATATTTCTAATGGCCTCATACTTTATATTAGTTGGCTGTTATATTTTAAAGCTTAGTACAAACATTGACAAACTAGTGTCTTGCAATAGGTTCAAAGGAAGCCTATTTTTGGGCTTAGATTCTTACAGTTCTCATAGTATGGAACTGATATGACTCACTGAAGAGAAAGGACAAGAAAATCACATAAAGATGGGGTTTATATATTTAGCTTGTGAAAACTATTCCTCTGATTTAGTATTGAATCCCTGACTGAAGATAGTAACACATGTCATTTGGATTAAGCGTTGATGTTGATTAATTAAATTATATTTACTGAGGACCACAAGTCATTTCTGCAAAACACTGCACAAATACCAATGCATCACCTCCAGAGTATCCTGTTTCTACCTCTTCCATAGATACTCACACATACTATTTTTCCTGGACATGCATTTTTTCATGCCTATTTTCATCAGGGTTAGTTTTTCACAGCAAACAGCTGTACCCAGCTTTGTGAAAACTGGTCACATGTACAAGGCACTCTTATGCAGGGTTGGCCAATTAAGAGATAAAGTTCAGCTAAGGACATGAGCTCAACTGGGTATGACAACTCATGAGAAGGTGGCACAGGATACTGACAACTAACACAGGGGCTAAGCGCATGGCATGAAGAGCAAGGCAGAAATGAGAGTGACAGGACAAAGCCACAGCAGTTCTTGGAGGCTGTGCAATTAAGCTGGACAGGAAGTTCTGCCTAGGATTGCATTATTTGTGATAAGACGGAGGCTGAGGGAAGTCATTTACATTTTCACACTGTCATTTGCATCCCATTTTGCTGATGTTTGCTTCCAGTAATCCAAGACAAGATGCTATAATCTCCTGAGCAGGTTGGTGCCCTGTGACAGCAAGATTTCTGGTTACCAGGAAGTACTTTGCTGGACTCCTTTTACGTCCTTAGTCTGTGTCTTCCATTGCAATGTCCTTCAGACCATGAGACACATTGGAAGCTCAGAATCCCTGGGAATGAATTTAGATAGGTTGTTCACAATGTCAGCCCTGACCAGTATTTGTCAGGAATTACACCTTCCTAGCATAGCCTTTGCTCTGCTGTTGATTAAAACATTTTCCCTGGAGGAGAATGGTGAGATGCTATGGCATATGGAGGTAATGAAAGTAGATTATCAGGAAGTTTTTACAGAACTGGCCTCCACAGAGAAGTAGCACAAACGGAGAGCTCAGGATCAGAACAGTAGGAAGATGGGAGTTTTGGTGTGAAGGCCTGATTCTCTGGAGTAAGGTTAAGTAGTACCCACGATGGTCTGGACTGGGAGAAGCTCTGCAGCAGGGTAATTGAGGACTGGTGGTTTGGGAGTGTTATGAACTCCAAATTGGAGACTTAGCTTATGTATCATAATTACAGACCCCTCTACTTAGACACAGGGTTCAAAGAAGAGAACTTCCAGTGGAAGATCAGGATCCAGGAAGAGATTATTTGCAAGAACACAATTTATACGAGTTCATGGAGCCAGACAGGCTACATCTGAGGATACTGAGAGAGCAAGCAGATGTCTTAGAAAGTATACTTTCTATTGTCTTTGAAAAGTCATGGAGACATGGATGGTGTGCCTGATGTTTAGAGAAAGGCAAATGTAACACCTTCAAAAATCCAGGGAACTACATGCCATTCAGCCTCACTTCGGCCCCTGGGAAAATCATGAAACAAGTCCTCTGGGAACACATTTCTGAGCACAAGGAGAATATTAATATAATGGAACAGTGAACATGAATTTAACAAGGGTAAACTATGACTGACTGATGCAAATGTCTTCTGTGACGGTATTGGGAACGGATGGCCCTACAGGTAATGAAATGGAGTCCTTTGCCAGGCAAGGATAGCAAGAGTTAACAGTGCCCTCAAGGCCCTGGCATATTCTCTCCTTCAAACTGCTCTATGTACCAAGATGATATACTATTCTGTATCTCTACTTTATTTTATCTTTGATTTCACTTTAAAGTTCTAACTTCTGCTCATTCACTTCATCTTTTGTCTTGTTTCTGACATACATGACTAAAATTACAAACCCCTACATGTATCAGCATCTGCCAATAATTAATCAAAAGCAAAAGTTACCAATTAAATTTTAGTCCAAGAGATAATAGTAGTTATGCAGTTCCATGTTGCTTATCCACTACTGAGGAAGAAAGAACACCTGCAGCACAGCCTATACAGAGAGTTTGCTTAGGATCTTTTCCATGAGCAAGACTCAATGCAACTTTGGAGGAAAGAGAACCGTATAAATATTTTTTTTTTCCATTTATGTTCATAACACCACTAACTAATCTGATTAACTTCATGCAGGACAGACCTTTATTTTTGTGTTCAACTGTATTTTAACTGTCCTTTTGTACATTTTCATTCTAGTTACTCATTGTTCTTCAGCTTCTCTGTGACGCTGCCAAAAAAAGAGTATTGCATTTTAAGTGAACACAAAAAATTCAACACAGAATATAAACACTGATTTTAAAAGTAATTGTGTCCTTTTGGTCAAGAACAAAAAATGTGCTTGAAACATGGCCTATGTTGCGTGCATGAAAAAACATTTTGCCAGCTGGAACAATGAAAAAGTTTACAGTATGTTCACAATATGATTTATTGGAGTTTACAGCTCTGGGATGGATACATTCTCTAAGGTACTAGATTGCCTGGAGCCTACACATTTCTCCATGTTCTTAAATCTTTTCCAAACTACTTTTAAGGCATATTAGATATATTCACTAAGCCTTCTTGTTCTCTGACAGCCAGAACCATGAGCACAATCTGTGGAATCTGTGTGAACAGATGGATGTTAAAACCAGAAAAAAACCAACAAAAAAAGCTTGCCTATGTGGATTCACCCCAAATGAATGATCAATGACTTGTAGATAACACTTCTGCAAAGAGTGGCAATGTGCTAACACTTTGATATTACTGGGAGTAATGCCTACTTGAGAGAAAATTTTTTTGTATGCACAACATATCCAGAAATAGTAAATTTATTTTGGTGAACAGGCAGTGCTTTTAATAGCAGATTAAGGAACTCTGAGGTTCCTATTGTGAAGTATAGGCTGGATTCAGAATAAATCAAAGTTCATACACAATTCTCGCCCTATACAATCTACCTTAAACAATGTGGGTAGGGTACACTTTAAAACAGCGTTTGATATCTTTTACATCATTTGCAGCATTTAAATTTGACAGCAATTTAAAACAAAGTTCTGAGGTCATGTCCACACCGTAGGGTGTAGACAGATAACCTTGAAACAGGATGTATTATTTGGGCAAAATAATGGACTAGTGCAAATACAGTCTTGAAAACAAGCTTTTGAAACCTTGGTGTTCAATTGTGAGACTTTTTGCACATCTGCTCACATTTGTGCAATGGGGAAATGACACTCATTCCACTCACTAATGCACATGAATAGATAGAAATGTGTAACTCTGAGAACAATTGATCTTACTATTAAAGACTGAGGCAAAGAAGGCATTCAGTACCTCAGAATTTTCCAGAGAGTTTCCTCAAAGTTTCATTAACTTCTTGAATTCCAGCCAAAGCTCTCTGTTCAGTCAGGCTGCTCTTCTTCCCTGCTGGTTCATTTCAGGGTACACCAGGACAGCCTACTCTTGCGCCTTAAAGATTTCCCTCTTGAGGAATATCCAACCTTCCTCTGTTTCTCTGCCCCTGCCAACCAGTCCCCTAAACAGGTCAAAGTCTTCCCTCCAGAAGTCCAAGGTGGCAGTTCTACTGACCTCCCTCCTTCTTCCTGTAGAGTTTTCAATTCTTCTGTTTCAAGATCACTATTCCCAAGACAGCCTCCAACCTTCACATCATCCCAAAGTCCTTCTCTGCTTGAAAACAACAGGTCTAGCAGGGAGCCTTCCCTGGTTGGCTCCCTCGCCAGCTGTGTCACAAAGTTATCTTCCACACACTCCAGGAACCTTCTAGACTGTTTCCTCTCTGCTGTATTGTATTTCCAGCAGGCATCTGATAATTTGAAGTCTCCCATGAGAACAAGTGGTAGTGATTGTGAGACTTCTCCCAGCTGCTTACAGACTATTTCATCTGCTCTTGATCCAGGTAGGGCAGTGTATAGCAGACTCCCACCATGATATCTACCTTGTTGGCCTTCCCTTTGGTTCTTACCCATAAACACTCAACTCTATCATCACCATCATCAAGCTCTAGACACTCCCTAACATACAGGGCCACTCCACCACCTTTCCTTCCTGGCCTATCCCTTCTGTAGAATTTACAGCCATCCACTGCAACACTCTAGTTGTGTGAGTCATCCCACCATGTTTCTGTGGTAGTAACTATGTCATAGCTTCCTACTGCACAATGGCTTCCGGCTCCTTGTATTTGTTGCCCATGCTGCCATACACACAATATGCCACACACACAATAATACAACAACTTTATTTAGGAAAGCCTTCTAATCAGCCTATCTTTAAAGCAAAGGAGTAACTGCTGACCTCTTATCTCCCACTAGGGAATTCTTTCAGAAACTGAAGAGGCACTACCATGGAAAGAACGTTAATAAAATTAGTATTGTGACAGCTAAAATGCTTATAACAGTGAAAAAAAAACAGTGAACACTGAGTTGACAGCCAAAGACTACACAGTCCTAAACCTTGAGACTCTGCACCCACTCAGGAAATAAAGGATGAGTCTTTGTGTTTTCCTGAGATTAATCAGAAATCAAGTATGACTTATAGTCATATTCGCATACCAGCAAGAATCGTGGGTTACCGTTCCAGACAGCCCTTGGCTACCATGTTGCCATCCGTCCCTCAAAGTCCAGAGTAAGCTGGATGCAGCCCTCACAACCTCCACTGGTGGTTATGGCTCAGACTGGGGGTGGGAGGGAGCACACTGCCACAGAGAGTGCATTTCGCTTCACAGCTTCCTCTGTCCAGAATTTAGTACTCTCTTCGTTAAAAGGACACATGATATTTCCAGTTTACTTTGTTTCAGGTTCAAGCCACTGGTTCCTGTTATACTTTTTTTTCTGATCTATGAAATATCCTAGCACTCTCTAGCACACTTTCTTCATAGGTTTGTTTGTACACTGCAACCAAGTTGTTCTTTAAAAGCTAAAGAGACTGTTTTTTCTCCACCCTTCAATGAGAAGTATCTTCACCTAGAGACTCATTTTCATGGCTCTTTTACGCATCCCCTTTTTTTCCACACCCTCTTAAAATGAGGACACCAGAAAAGTATAATGTTCCAAAATCCATTCCATCAAGGCATGCATGTGGGTCGTTGGCAGGCCAGTACTCCCCTACTCATTATTTTTTCATATCACAGTATCACACAAAATCTTTATTATGTCATATTCAGGTTTGTCTACTATGACCTCTATATTCTTATAAGAATCACTGTCGCTGCACACCCAAGCATTGTAATATTACTCTGTACTTTATTCCCAGGATGTGTTACACTAAGATTTCTTACAGAAATTTGCTAATAGCCAAAGGTATTGCTAGTAAAGCAGCGACAGAGAAAAAAAAAAAAAGACAAAAAAAAACCAGAAATGGGCTATTTGCACAGACACTAAGACTGTCCACAAGATAAATGTGTAAATTAGATGTAATTGTCAATGTCACGCAAGATAAGGAAAGAAATGTATGACCACTAAGATGATTCCAAATATAATAAACAAGTATTATATAAATGTGGTTTACATGTTCTAGCATGCACTGAGCTTCTTCTAGCCCATCCTGCTGTTCCAGCCTCTAATAGATAATGATTTATTATTACATTAATGTAACATTTTACTCTACAAATAAGCTACAGGGCAATAAACTCACTAAACTGCATCAATCAGTTTTCCAAAACCTTCTAAGAAAACAAACTCTCCATATAAGAAACAGTTATTCAATGAGTAGGTATGGCTTGCATTCCTTGTTTCTAGATTTACGAATTGTGCATATGGCTCTACAGAGGAAATGCCATTTAAGTGCACCACTTACCAAGTAATCCAAATAGTTTTGCCTGCCTGTGTTCTCTTCATTAAGTTTCATTCCACTAACTTTTATGGCATATATAAATCTTCCCAGTGATAACTTTCATATTTATTTCCAGATCAAAAATATGAAATAGCACTACTTCAAGCCCCGTGGAACCCGCTTGAAATACTCTCATAAGATTATAGTTTTCTTCAGCTGACAGTTGTAGAGATTTGACAATTACTTACATCTTAATTGATTTAATGATGACCAATAAATTCTCTACTCCTTATCATCCACAAAACTTATACCAGTTGCAGTTTAAGAAAGTGTTCCTTTTTATGTTATCAATGAAACATGACCCATTCTTACAGAAATCACTATACAGCTTACTCTAACTCTTCTTCATGTATGTTTACAATCTGAAGCAGTCTACACTTCAGAATGCACAATGCCTGAAACAATGAGTAGTTAAAAAACCAGAGCATGTAAGTTTTACACACCGCTTGCTATTAGAACCACTTTGCCATGAAGGGGTAGTCTTTAGCTATGAGAGTAATCTCGGTCTAAGCCTTGATGGTATCTGCATTCTTAAAGAGCACTAGTATCTGTTTGCTCTTCTCCTTCCCTGTCTTCTGAGGAGCTAGTTATATGTTCTGGGTCCGTTTAG
>VZZY01001357.1:1260-22591 GCA_013400335.1 Eurystomus gularis
AATGGCAGCCCAGAAGGCCAATTGCATTCTGGGCTGCATCAAAAGAAGTATGGCCAGCAGATTGAAAGAGGTGATTCTGCCTTTCTGCTCTGCTCTGGTGAGACCTCACCTGGAGTACTGAGTCCAGGTCTGGAGCCTCCAACACAAGAAGGACGTGGACCTATTCGAGCGTGTCCAGAGGAGAGCCATAAAAATGATCAGAGGGCTGGAACACCTCTGCTATGAAGACAGGCTGAGAGAGTTGGTATTGTTCATCCTGGAGAAGGGAAGGCTCCACCAGGACCTTATAGTGATCTTCCAATACCTGAAAAGGGCCTGTAAGAAGGCAGGAGGAGATCTGTTCTCAAGAGTTTGGAAAGACAGGACAACAGGTGATGGTTTTAAGCTAGAAAAGGGTCAATTTAGGTTAGACATTAGGAGGAAGTTCTTTAACATGAGGGTGGTTGATCACTGGAACAGGTTGCCCAGAGAGGTGGTGGAGGCCCCATCCCTGGAGACATTCAAGGTCAGGCTTGATAGGTCTCTGAGCAACCTGACCTAGTTAGAGATGTCCCTGCTTACTGTAGGGCAGTTGGACTAGATGGCCTTTAGAGGTCTCTTCCAACCCAATACATTCTATGATTCTATGAAGTATTTATTCTTCTAGTATGTGAAAAATATTGATTCTTAAAGGAAGCAATAGTATGAAAAAATGCAAGGAGTTAAGCCGCAGGATCATTAGAATAGCTACCAAAGAGTGAAACATAGTGAAGTCTACACATATACAAGTTTACCAGAGCATCACATTTCTCTGTGTTCTTCTGTGGCCTTAGTATAGGAGAACACAATATAATCTCACACTGGTCTGGTCACTCCCAACCACTTAACATTCTCTCTGCCTAAAGTGCGAGGCTACAGGGACTCAGACTCTAAGTTGAAAGAAGTAGCCTTTTAACTTGCTTAATTACATTTTACAAAGGCCTGTAGTGATAGAACAAGGGATAATGGATTAAAACTGGAAGAGGGCAGATTTATATTGGATATTAGAAGGAAATTCTTCACTCTGAGGGTGGTGAGACGGTGGAACAGGTTGCCCAGTGGGGTTGTGGATGCTCCATCCCTGGAGATGTTCAAGGCCAGGTTGGATGGGGCCTTGATAGTGGGAGGTGTCTCTGCTGATAGCAGGTGGGTTGGAACCAGATTATCTTTGAGGTGCCTTCCAACCCAAACCATTCTATGATTCCACTGAAACTGCATCTGCTTTGCACATATTAATACACTACAACAATAAACCCAAAAATCTATCCCAGGAAAGAAAGATTTCAAGAAACATTTTCTTGTAACTGTATAAAATTTGGTTTCAGACAGGAAGGTCATATCTTTTGGATCAGGAATCCAAAAATGGGGCATGAGGCTTTGAGGGCAAGTTACATTGCTCAGGTGCCTAATGCTTATTACAATTTGAAAGGTGGATTAGTACAGGAAATATCAGTCCTTGAACCATGAACACATCTTTGAAATGGACAATCTGCAAATAAACAGGGAGATTATACATTGGAAATGTATTTTCTAGTGTCAGTGCCTCATCTACTCTATTAGGTAAAATTTTTCATTTAAAATTCTGAATTTGGGGTTGTTTTGAGCTGGCTTTTTCCATGAAAATGATGTTTCTTGTTTCTGTGAAAGTTTTAGTCTGTGTTCAACCACACGCACAACCCCAGTGACCTCAAAGTCTTCCTGTAAACCTTGTTCAAGCATATCCTAGCTGGAGACTTACCTGAAGATTTGAGATGGCATCTAGAATTTTGAGGGGGTATACTAGCAATACATGACAAACAGCGAAATATTAAAAATATCACCAATTAGAATTAAAGTGTGAATTAATCTTTGGATTTTTTATCATTCATATATAAAAATTATTATGGATTAGCATGGCTAACCACAAAGGTTTATTATGTTTGTTGTCTTTAATAAATACTTGATAGTCAATTTTCCTCTTTATATCCAAAACAGAAATAGTTACAACTTGAGAGTAGGAATAATATTATCTTGGTGTGTCTCCTTTCCATCTTAAGCAAGTTAAGAGCTATTTTTAATAGCAGACATACTGAGGGAAGATTTGTTATTTCTGAACTTTCAAGTCATTCTGTTTTAAACTGTGACCTGATATTTTTATGAGGCATTATTGAACTTGGGGGAGGAGGGTTTCCTTCCTGACTGCAGCTAGCAACTTTTCCTTCATCTTTCAAGATGG
The DNA here is from genome assembly GCA_013400335.1 of Eurystomus gularis. Classification (NCBI taxonomy): domain Eukaryota; kingdom Metazoa; phylum Chordata; class Aves; order Coraciiformes; family Coraciidae; genus Eurystomus; species Eurystomus gularis. The sequence continues at coordinate 3,494 of VZZY01001357.1, forward strand.
GAAGGTTATGAGAGGTGCAGCTACACTCGTGCAAAAATTACCATAATAAAAATGTAATGGAAACCAGGAACTTGGAATTCTGCAAGAGCATGAACTTTTTACCCTTACAAATCCAGCTTTTGCTTCCTTTCTTCAATGTGTCAGATGCCATTTTCCTATTGATCAAAAAGCTTTTTGTCCCATGATTGCTTTTAAATAGCCCTGAACATTTGTGTCTTGTAAAATAGATGTTTTGTGGGACAAAGAAAACCCCAAAACAACAGTGCAAGGACACATAAACATCTCTAATATTTATATCTGATATCCCAGTATTAATCCCTGAAATTAATTCCACTGTCAGACACCCACTGGCTTTGACACACTGATTCCAAACTGTGAATCATTTTGTTTTGTGTTTCTTAAATACTAACTGCTTACCTAGCACTTTCCTCTACTCTCTCCTGTGGATTCCTTCCTGCCTTTCAGCAGAGATACTCAACTCCTGCACTCTCGAACTCACCAACATTTGTAGCAATGCCTCATATTTCTCTCTTCCTGAGTTGCAAAGACCCTGAGTACCTCTGAAACTAGAATACATGATCAGTGGTTTTCTTGTTTATATCATCCATAGCTCAGCTGCTTGCGAAGATAGTACGAAATCCTACCAAAAAAACCTGTCACGTGGATTAACAGTTATTTCCAAAGGACGTAGAAGAGATGTTGGGAAGAAACAAGAGCAAGCAATATGCAACTATTTACAGGAGCAAGAAACATTGTGGGATATTGATGAAACAATTGAAAAGTCCCCAGTGCAATAGATGAGCTAAGTCCTGGGGGCAGTGAGCACCAACAGCTTTGATTGAATTCATTTTATGATGCGCAATATTAGCACTTTTTGATGTCTTGATCTTTGACTGTGGGTGGGAAATACTGCAGCCTAATAATTAAAACAGGGGTTTACCTAAGATTTCAGAGCTTGTTTTAAGTCCACATCGATTAATCAATCAATCTGAAAAGAAAAAAAAATGTTCTTTGTGTCTTTGCATTTACCTGTGTGCAATGAAGTTAATATGCCCTGCTAGTGGATATGTTGAATGAGTGACTAAAGTTCCAGAAAGAAAGACACTATGAGAGTGTAAAGTTGTTTTAGTTATGATTTCCAGAACATCACTTTGCTTTTAACAGGTTAAGGTGTAATGCTAACAGCCATGTAATGCAAAAAAGAAAAAAGATGTTTCTTATAAAACTGTATTTCCTATGACTGGGAGCTATTTCTCAGGATGTTATTCTCTATATAACACTATATATTCAAGAAGCCCAGGAAAAAAAAAAAAAAAAGAAAAAAGAAGGCATTTCTCCTGTCTTCCTCTTCCCAGAAAATAACATAGTAGCTAAATTAGGATGTATCTTGACAAGAGTTGAGAGTAATTATTAAGGAACAAAAGAAAAGAAACAAAAGAACGCTCAGGAAATCATGCAGTAGCTTTCACTGCTGATCATCAAAGATATAAAAGGTACTTACTTTGTAAAGTTTTTAAAGTGCAGAACTAGGATTTGCACTTTAGGTATGCTGAAGAATTGTGAGATTTAGCATGAATGAATTTATGGATTTCTCCCCCAGTGTTCAGCATAGCTTTTAGATGCAAATAGGACAATGAACACATAATTGCAGGAGAAAACAAAACATCAGCCTTTTGGCTCTATAACAGTTACCTTCACATTTCCTCAGAGGTCCAAATAGCTATTTGTGGTTCTCAAGTCCTTATGCACGGTTGGCATCTGAAGGCAAAAACTACTATGGAATTAGTCCATCTCATCTTGAGTGAGTGGCTTGATTTTTTAGAGATATATCCATCTGAAATTTAACATTGTCATCACGCATTTTGAATACCATGATTAAGTGATTGTTAAGAGGGGGCTACTCGAATTTTAGTGGGAACAATGACCCACGTTATATTTATGAGAAAATGTGATTCTTGCTGAACAGGAATAAAGTAGGTTAAAAAAATTCTTTATCAGAAATCCGGAAGATTATTTTGAACAGTTTTTGGTAATGCATTTGGAAAACCCGTTGCTGGTATATCATACATAAAGATACACTGAGAGTGATTTGTCTCATGCAAATATAAGAGAAAAGAAACTGAGTTAGATAACTCGTTAGTTCTTTCAAATAGAAAAACTCTGAATAATGTTAATGTGAGAAACTGCACTGACAATCTAGGCACTGAATTACTACTGTTGTTATTTTTACTACAGACTGTTTTAGTACAGGTTGTGTTTTATTCTTCCTGTGCAGTTTTACTCTATTTTCTTGAGCATTGTTCCAAATCATTGCCTAAAAAGTGTTTTTATGGTTGACGGTGGCTTTTTATGTCCATGATTTGTTATGCATTTGACCTTTGTAAAAGATGCATCAGGGCTTAAATCTGCTGTGGGTGTTTACTTACCAGAAACTCAGACTGAGATGCATACAACCAAGTTTACATAATCTGAACAGTCATTAGGAGATAATGACTTTCAGTCAATACTATCTGAGGCTGAATTTGAAACAGCATCCTAAAGGTCAAAGGCTTTGACTCCTATTTCCTTTTCCCCTGTCCTTAGCAACTTACCAGACTTTTATCTTGTTATCAGCAGCTGTTTAAACAAAGATATGAAGACTCATGTTTATTTTGAAAGAATCAAGAAGTATTGTGAGATGGTGTTTTCTCAAAGATAGGTTTGAAAAGGTAGCAAAATAATCTTGTGCAGTTTTGGGGTTTTTTTAAATCATCTTGCATTTAATAGTGATGAAGATAATGATGAGTTCCTGAATATAGAGTTCCTGTTTTTAATGAGCATGAAAGGTGTTAAATCAATCTTGGGAAAAAGGTCCCTTCCATTTATTAATGAATAGAGAAAAAAAAGAATTATCTGATAGTGCTCAATTCAAGCAACTTTGTTTTGTTGTCAATTTCCTATGGAGTCAGGAAAAAACTATGGCCTCTGAAGTCTTTCTGACAATACCAGTAAACAGTTAAGATATGTTCTTTGGGGTTTGGTGCTTTTTTATAATTACTTTTGTGTAAGTGGAAAATTATTTAAATTATTTTCCTTTGCTGAAATTGTTTCTAATTGTTAATCCTGTTCTATTTTTAACTTAGAGACCAAAAGCTCAATGAACTAGTGAGCAGACTTATCAGCAATATTTCGTGAACATGGAAGTTGATTTTCTTGAAAGGATTAGTGATAATCTTGTTGCCTGCAACATGGTTCACAGTTTCTCTGTAATAGAAAAGGAATTTAAAGAAATATTGAAATTTTAAAGAAATATATTTTTCCAGGGAGGAAAAAAAGAAAACACTCCAAAAAGTCAGATATGGCCCTGCTGAGCTACAGAGCAGTTCCAGAAAAATTGTTCTACGTTCAGGAAGGAAAAGGCCCGATTTACAAAAGCTTATGCACATGAATTAAATCATTGCAGAATAGAACTAAACCTAAGATTTTCTAACAAATAATTGAACAAATTATTATGGATACTACAAAATGCTGATATGTCTTTATTTCAACATTATAAGAAGCAGTGGTCTGAAAGTGGAATTTCCACACGTATTTTTATTACAAATAGGTGGAGCACAAAGCCCTAGCACAGAGGTGGCTCCTCACTTAAAACTCTCCCACAAACATAATCTCTTCTACTTCCCTGTGGAACCATAGAATCATTTAGGTTGGAAAAGACCTCTAGGATCATCTAGTCCAACCTTCATCCAACATCTCCCTAACCCCTAGACCATGTCTCGAAGCACCAAATCTACCCCTTCTTTGAATGCCCCCAGGGATGGTGACTCTATCACTTCCCTGGGCAGCCTGTTCCAATGTCTAACCACTGTTTCAGTAAAGAACTTCTTCCTGATATCCAGTCTAAACCTCCTCTGGTGCAGCTTGAGGCCATTACCTCTTGTCCTGTCATCAGTTACCTGGGAGAAGAGACCAGCACCAGCCTCACTACAACCTCCTTTAAGGTAGTTGCAGAGAGCAATGAGGTCTCCTCTCGGTCTCCTCTTCTCCGAGCTAAACAATCCCAGTTCCCTCAGGCGCTCCTCATATGACATATTCTCCAGATCCCTCACCAGCTTTGTTGCCCTTCTCTGCACCAGCTCCAGCACCTCAATGTCCTTCTTTTTAGCTGGTTATCATCTCTCCTTATTTTGCATGCAGTTTTGGAGGCTTGTAATTCTCAAAGCCACTCTGTCAATAGCCTCCAGGCCTACTTCAGCAGATTAAGTGTTCTTGAATATACCATGCTGGAGAATTTTTGGTGAAGGTCCAGTCCTTTCTTATAAAGAGCAATTCATTCATCCATGTTCAAAACTGGTAAACATCCTCTTCAAACTGATATCCAGAAGGCAATAGATTTCCTTATTGATCTATCAATTTTAGCTTCATTTTAGCAAAGACTCCCTTAGCAAATGTGATTTGATGTGTTTCTAGGTCCCAAAACACAGGAGTAGTCTTTTTAAGTTTGACATGTAAATTGAATGACCACTGACTGCATTTATTACCCACATTATTGGCCAATGTGTCCATTGTTACTGAAACCACTTGCTTGCTTTCCTAGACCAAAAAAGCATCCCACAACAGGAGTGAAGTGAGAAGGCAAGCTGTCAGAAATCAGTGTGTGATGTACCTCTACATCAAATCATCAGGTTACATGGAAGGAACAGGAAGAAAGGAATATTAAATCATTAATGTAATAACAAACTGATTATCTTTCATTCCCCTACTCACCTGTGTATGCATGTGTGTTCCTTTAGCAATGGTGCCGCAGAAGCCAAATCCATTTGGATGGTTAAGTGTTCTTCCCTCAGTGTTTGAAAAAGGGATTAATGATTATTAGTTGCAGAAAGGTAATTTACCACTCATTATTTTCCACCAAAATGGCTACTCTGTGAGCTAAAATAAAAAGAGATCCCAGGTGCTAACTCAACAGTTGATGAGACATTAAAAAAAAAACCCTCCAAGGAGCCCAATAGCATCAATGTTAAACCTCAACTATGTCTTTTGGCATCTTTTACTAACAGAGCTTGTTTCTATGAAGAAGGCTGTTCACTTGCTTGTTGTTTTATCTGGCACTGCTCCCTGCACAAAAATCAATCTCCAATTCCTTTTAATGTTTAGCTCTAAATCCAGAAAGCAAAACAAAGCATATGAGTCTTGCATTTATTATAGCAGCCTCTTGTGTTTGGCTTCAGGGCAGCCTTCTAATCAAGGGAATGAATAAACAGTCATTGACTCACTTTCAGGGAACATGGAAGACAGCTCAATCTTTCTGAAGGCCAGCACAGAGAAGGGGCCTCCAAATCATAAATCAAAACACTATCAGCCTGTTAATTTAACCTGGCAATTATTAAGATGTTAAAGCATTTGTACTACTATGTTTATTGATAGAGGCTGAGGGACAAATGCAAACTTCCTTAAATCTCTACCTTCATGGAAAATGGAATTATCTTATAATCAATATAACATTTTCAAGGACGGATCTTTTTTTTTCTCTTAGTTTTCTTATTGGCCTCTCTCCATCTAAAAGCTGTAGAAGTATGAACTTGTACATGAACATATGCATATGTATTTTTCTGCATGTAAATAGTCATAAATAGGCATAAAAATGCTTAGTAAGACAAAATGGCATTTCATACCTACCATTTTCTATGGAGCAGATTCACTGGCCTGTTACAGAATTATACTTCCTCTTATTCCTACTTTGGTTGTACGAATCTTCACTACTGTGATCCTTTCAAAAAGAGTGGGAGATTCCCCACAGCCTTTCCTATAGGCTGCTCCAAGGACATGTGAGTATGGTCACAGAAATCTCCAAATCTGAATCAGCTTCTTGAATAAGTACTCTGACCACTGAACCAGGATATAAAAAATGAGTGACCTCATCTTCAATCTGGTTAACACATAATCAGTATGTGTTAAATGAGGAGTGGGACATGTTTCAGGTAGACAACAATGAATCTAAAAAACCTTTAGACACTTTTATTTTGCTTTTAAATGCTAGCTTATATTCTTTATGGTTTCAGAAAAAAAATTTGAAAAAGGATGTCCCCAAGGATCTGGGGAGAAAAATGTTAACGATTTTTAATCCATTTACTAGTGCTTAATATTAAAATTTTCAAGGCCTGCTTCCTTTGTTGGGCTTTTTTTTTTTTTAGTGCTGAAGTTTGGGAGTGAACTAGCAGTGATCTTTTAGTCCTTCTCCTCCTCATATATTTAAAGTTGTCTAAAACATTAAACAATTAATTTTAGAAACTTCACCTGAAGTTAAAAGTTTAAAAAAACCCTTGCTATATAATTTCTTCTTATTATGTGGACTGCAATAGCACAGATTCATTTATGTGGATAATTATCTGTTCCCAACAAAACCACTATAGTTTCTCCACAATTGTGCAAATTTTGATTAGGACAACAGCGTATCAGATAATTTGCTGCTACAAATTATTTCTAAAAAACTGTAGCTGATAAAGATATTCACATTACCCTGACTTTATTAGCTGAAAAATTAGGTTTAAATCCACGCAGAAAACAGAAAGCTGAAAAGCTGAATGTCACAGAGAACAATGGAATTTCAGTAATCCTAGGTAGCTCATCAGGCTAAACAGCTAATGAAGCATGCTGTTTCAGCCAACAGCAACTTTTAAGTTACTCACCCAAAGGAGGAATACAATGCTTCAAAATCTATTCAGAATGCAGATTTTTATATAGTATTTTTAGTGTTTAGCTGGTTGAATTTAATGTTCTTGAAAAACAAAAACAATTTGATTAAGGTAGACATCACTGTAAAGGATGCTTAGAACCTAGAAACTACATATTCAGCTCCTCTGGAAATCCTAATTTCTTGTAATGCCATAGAATTGTGCATCATTGCTTTTCCAAATTATTCTTCCTGACTGCTGTACATTTGTCATATAGTTTTCTACACAACTTTCTCTTTTCTTTCTTTCTCTGGCTGCTTGCTTTCATGGTTTCTTTAGCTTATTTTCTTTTCCTTCCTTCCTCTCTCCATCTCTCCTCTCTCTTCCCCCCTCTCTTTCTCTCTTTTTCTGTCTTTAAAGTTAGAATAAAACTGAATCCCAGCTATTTTACAAATGTATCTTCCTAAAATGAAAATATTCTGAACTTTGTCTATTCCACTTTTTAGTAAAAAGATGACTTAGTGAAACAACTAGTATTCCAGATGTGTTGAATTACAGTTGTCCCCCAAAAACTCTTTTCTTAAAAATATCCCAAATAATAAAAGCTAGTTTTGCAAACTTATCAATATTTCCGGTACTTAAAATTATATAGAAAACATGAATCAAAGCAAGATAATTTAAAAGGGAGAAAGAAAGAAAAGAAAAAAAGATGGAATACACCTGCTTAGTAGAATTTATAGTTCACATCTCTTGGCTGTACCAATCACTTAGAACATTAATTTGTCTTTTAAAGGATTAATGTATTTAATTAAGTTTATGAAGTAATTCCTTAAAGGCTAAGTCTGTATCTGACAGAATAATGAATTCTTTGGAAAGAAAAGCGAAACACAGGCTCATGCTAAACCAGCTTTCATGGCTTTTTTCTCACAATAAAACCTTCTGAGTTAGCTTCAGTGTAACAAGTGGTTCCCTCCATTATATTGGCTCTTTATTCCATGTTCAGATTATACACACAAAGAAAATACTCAAGCTCCAATAATGTTCTCTGTAATTAGCAGAGTACTTTCTAACTCCTGAAATCAGAATAGATATTGTAACTGTAAACTATTAATATGTTACATCATCTATTGTTGAATTTCTCTGTGGTCCTCTTCTTTGCACACATATCAATGACAATTCTTTCACATATACTGGTAATAGAGCTTCCTGAAGGATTCTCAACCTCCCAGATTGTGATTGGAATGAGGAAATACTGTCATTGATGCCTCCAAATGCTGAAAACCGTTTGGTTCTTAAGCATTTTGACTGTGTCTACGCTTAGATTGAACTTCATATTAAAAAATTCTAATATGTAACGATTTCCTAAGTACAAGCCTCCTGCAAGAATTTACTTCAGGCTCAGAAGACCTTCCTTGATAGATACACCCCATTTCTGCTATGTTTTTTTAAGGTGTACCTCAGGCAAATAAATTCACTGGCAATTGTCCCACTATTCTTAAGCTGATTACCAAAGAACTAACTTTACAAAATGTTAGAGAACCAGGTCTTTTGGTATCACATATTTATGACTTTGATTTCGGCTCCCAATTAGCAATGTAAAGAAGGGAAAGACTGTTTATGAGGCTTGTTATCTAAAGGCGATCTCAAAATAAATCTTAATTTTCTGAGTATGAAAATAGTTGAAAGGAATTGAATTACTGCATGTTACTAAGTTAACATCCTTCTTTTGAGATGTGGAGATCACTTTAGCCACCCCCTCCCAGAGCTGGAAAATAAAACCATCCTCATAACTAAAAATTATAAATATTGCCTCTTTCATTTATTAATTTGTACTTCATAATACTTACAACAAAACCTGTTTTCTTTTCTTCCAAGAGCATTCTGTTTGCTTGATTCTGTCATTGCTTGCCCTTGATATGTTTTGTCTTTTAACAGGGAAGGGAGGTGCCTATTACCGCAGACAACATCTATTATGTTTCCCTTGACCTGAATATAAACACATATTCAAATGATCAAGCTTTTTTGGTTGAAATTTAAAAACCAGGATGAGAATTGGAATGGCATAATTATGTATTAGAAAATTAACAGGTTTTTTTCTCACAGAAGGGAATCCACATTGTGATTGTTGAGGGTTTTTCTTTTGTTTATTTTTCAGGAAATATGATGTTTTCTTTCCAAATGCCATGAACACTGCTTTAAAAGTCTGCCTTTTGTTGCCTTGTCAAGAAAATTAAGACTGACCTAGTGGCTATTTGCATTAGTTTGAGTTTGTTCCTTTGATATTGAAACTTTAGCTTCTGGGGTCAGAGTTTGATTTTGTTTGTTATTTGCATGTTACCATCACTAACTGAAATAAATAAAAAATGATAATGAGTACAAATAGTTGGTTAAAGGAGATGTACTTAAAGAGATATCTGCCAAATTCCTGTAAAATCCTTTGCAGTGTTTACTAGTATACTGGTATGATTTCACAGTAGCATGTGGGAGCTGAGGATTTAATTTTCCTCAGGATCTACAAAACCTCCTAAGTAGGGAAAGAGGATTTAAAAGAAAATGGTAAATTATAACACATTTACTCTTTTTAATAATCTGTTTTTAGAAACTAAGCTTTTTTCCTCCCTTGACTGATGTCTTTGGGAAGACAAACACCTCATCTACATTTCCTTCAGTGTGTGTATGTATCTGTGTCCCTATTCATTGACTCTTTTATCTTATCTCTTGATAATTTGATCTTATGATTTAGAGATATTTAGTGTTACAGGAGCAGATTAGAAAAAAATAAAGACTTTCTTCTATGTTGTTTTTTAACACAAGCTGTTATTTTGAATGTAGATATATTATTCTTTGCTTTGAATATGTGTCCCCTCAAGATTAGCAGGCATAGAGTCCCCTATGCAAAGATTTGCTTTGAACACAGAAAGTTTCTCTCTAAAAAGTTGTAAAAAAGAAGCTGTGTTGAAGATGAAATAACACATTCATCTTCTAGGTAAAATACTTTCCAGGCTGGTAAAAGTCTCTTGAGTAGGTGTGTACATATATATCAGTTTATGTTTTTCTTTCTGATCCCTAACAGTTGCAACACAATGACAGAGCACCTTTCAAAGGCCTTTATAGTCAAGGATTGAAATATTTTTTTCATTTTATAGCAGTAACACACGCTAATCACCATCATCATCACTGGATATTTTCCATGCAACAAAAGGTTATTGAGATATCTCCAAATGTAGCTGAGCATACAGACAACTAAAACTCCGTAAATATTATTGTAAGAAATTTAATCCCCAAATACTCATGCAAATATAATACAAAAGTTTGCCTCTTGAACAATCCTAAACCACCTTTAAAATCAAATACTGTTGCATGTCAAATTACTACAAGAGTAATTTGAAAGTGCAATTTGTTCTCACAAATGCTTTTGTCAGCATAACTTGATCAAGAAGAATTGTATCTGCAGTTTGAAAAGGTAGACTCAGGTCACTTAGATAAGAATTATATTGATCTTTATACCAATGACTGTTGGGTTTTGGGCTTTTTTGTTTCTCTATCATCATTTACAAGTGAAATGTCACACTAATAAATGTGTTTCTATAGCCATGCTTAGTCTAGTCATGTGAGCCAGTAATATGTATGTAAAACTGAAGATACAAATGGCTAGAATAAATTTTTAACTATAATGACTTGAAAAATCATAAACTGCAGAGCCTATGATGAGGGTAGCAATTATCCCATTTTGATCTATGAAACTTACATTAACATAACTTCCAGGTGAGTGGCAGCAAAATGCTGTTGAGAAGTGATTCTGTTGCTTAAACACTTGCATGTATGTTTTTGTTCAGCATAGTGTGCCCAAGATGTAGTTTTGGAGGTGACAGGTGTGTCACTGAAATCCTGCAGAGCAGCCAGAGGCCATCATAGCTACAGGCATCTAAAAGGTACAAGATATAGGATTTTAGGGTCCTGGTTGCTCTGTCTGTTGTTTGTGGACTAGGTAGATTGTGTGTTGTTTGGAGATGCAAACAGGCAAAATCTGAATTTACTGAAAGCCTGTGATAAAGTTGCAATGTTAGTAACATCCAGGACTATACTTCTCATAATAAAAATATTTAAGATTTTGAAATTTAAACTTAAGAACAGGGCATGAAATTTCTTAATTTCTGGAATAAAATTTACAAACCCTGGATGTTAAATCTAAACCCTGTAATTTAAATCAAGTAAAAACTTTTGTGATGTTCCATCTCTTTTGATGACCTCAATAATAGGTATATTGTCTCATTCAGAGGTGTCTGTAGATAGATAAATCTATTAGATTTTGTTAGCTAGGATAGTACATTTATCCTTGCTACCACAAGCATACGTCATCATTTCTGTTTTATAGAAACTCATATGTAAAATAGGAATAGAATGCATTAATGTTTTCCAAAGCAACTTACATTTTCAGAAGCCTGTTTAGAAGTAAGCAACCATCTGGAGACCTCAGAAGCTATATATTCTACTATATTTTGTAGAACATGGTCTCATGGTCATTCTTTTGCACAAGAAAATCTTTTAGAACATAGAATTCAGCATAAGGAATCACAGGATGGTAGGGGTTGGAAAAAGACCTCTGGAGATCATCCAGTGCTCTCTCACCCTCAAAGTAAAGAGCTGTTTCCTTACATTCAGATGTAACATTCTGTCTTCCAGTTTGTGCCCATTGTCCCTTGTCCTGTTGCTGGGCACCACTGAATACCAGAGTGGCTCTGAGTGTTTATAAACTCCGCATTTTAGGTGAAGTCTTTCACCTCTTCTTCTATATCTGAAGTATTCTATAGCAATAAGACATATATTTCATTCAGCACATGACATTAACCAGAGTTATATTATTGCTGTTGAGTTATTTCATATGGTCAGTATTAGGGAATGTGTCAGTTGACACCTAAATCTACCTTAGCAACAGATATAGCCAATAGAAATAAAGCTATTACATTTTAGAGAATAATTAAGAGTATTTATGATAGCACTTTCTCTGAGTTCTGCTCTGGAAAAGACTTCTAGAGGTTTCTCAATGCCTATAATTTTTTGAAGTAATTAACCAATTCTCATACCCTGCTGAGTTAGTTGATCCCAGTTATGAGGTGTGATTAGCCACTGTCATTTCTTTGGTAATTTTTGATTAATGCGGAGCTCAGCTGGCTGATAGCAGATGATTAATAAGAACTTACTGGAAAAAAAATTGTACGTGAACCTTTCCCAAAAACGTGGAGTTTTTTGGGAATCTTGGAAAGACTAGATACACATTAGAATATCAAATTCCAGCTTTGCTGCCAAGATTATCTCTTAAATTCACAGCCCTAATTGAGTGAGGTTGCATCACTCATTCTAAGCAGAGTTCCTTTTGTCCCTTTTGTTTGATGTATCAGTGTCAGACTAGTGAAGGGTGAGACTAACACATCCTGTTACAAAAGCTGGGAAAGAAAAAGCTGAGATATAAAAGCTTCTAGTTATTTTTTTTAGTTGAAGTATGCAATGAAGAAGAAGGAAAACTGAGCTTCTAATTGTAAGCTGGAATCACCCAAACATACAGCTTGTGTCCTGGATTCTGGTAGCTCTGGCTCTGATGAGCCGATTGCATTCAGATCATCGGCATTTCAGCAATGTTGAGATCACTGAATATGTACAACTGTCTGTTTGTGTTATGTCGATTTGATTGGTCTTTTTTGTAATGAGACACTCCAATGTTTCTTCTCTTGAAGGTTTGCACTTAGTTGACTTTTCTCTCTTAGCTGATCTCTCCTTGTCATTAACTTCATGAGTTCCTAGCAAGTTGCCGAAGATTTCTGAAGTTGTTTCCAGACTTTTTTGAAGAATATATCTAATTCAAGAAAACCCACTGTATTCATTCCGTTGTGCTAATAATAACTGACAAATTTTGCAAGAAAAAGTGTCACAATCACAGGGACCCTGTTAAAATTCCTGTGTTATTAATTATGCCATAACATCAGTAACATGATTCCCTTATGAGCAACTCACTGTTATGTTCTTTGTTTCTAATTCAAAACATGAATTATAACTCATCCCAGAAGTGGCAGCCATTTCAGGGCTAGGTGTAGTGATTCCTTTCTCTTGGCTAATCTGTGATAGTGTGATTGTTAATCCTTGTTGAAAAAGGTTTTATTTCTACTAATTTGCTACTATCCTTTTTATATATTTCTTTGGGTTTTATTCAAATGTATGGAAAATAACCTGTAGTTGATGATTGGATTAAATGGAGCTTCAGATTGCTGCGCTGGGTGAGCTCAAACCCTGTAGCAGAACTAAGAGAATTGAGCAAAAGTACTGATATAATACAAAAATAAATTGTGCCTTTAGTGCATAGTGGTGGGATGTGTTTTATTTATCCTACTCTCCATATTGTTAATGTTTAAGACATAGGAATAATACTTTTAGAAACTTTTAGGGCTGCAAACAAATGAGTATGCTGCTGGTTAGATCCTGTCTTGAAGGCAGACTCAGGGCAATAAACTACACCTGCTCTTCTGACTATACACCGTAAATCAAGTCTGCTTCGATGCTCAGGAGGATCAGGAAGGTGAGTGGGGAGTTTTCTTTGCGTGCCAGGGGAACCCAAAGGGACAGATCGAGGATCCTGGCTTCACCACATCAGTGCCTGTTGCAGGCTTGGTGGCACTAGTAACAATCCTTCACTTCCTAGTGATGAGCTAATGTGGTATTTGCAACTCCAGATAACTACTGTTCACCACTAGCACACCGGCAAAGTGAATCAATTCTTTTGTATCTCCTTTTGTCTGAAAAATGAGCTTTACTCTACTATCTTGATTTTTACTCAGCTGTTAGAGAATGATGATGTGCTTTCTCATTCATCAGCATCCCAAAGCTGCACGCAGCACTGACTTCTCACAATTTAAAAATCTGTCCTAAACTTTAAATCCATCCCTGGAAATGATGGCACATATCTGAGGGGCTATCATTATTCCTTTGTTATGTAGCCTGCATTCCCTTATTTGAAGAAAATTTCTGAAAGGAGTTGGAAATAAGTGCAGAATAAAAGTTCAGATAACACAGTGGAGTTTCAGAGATAAATATTGTGGAGATCCAAAAGCAAGATATGTCCCTTAATGTTAGCCCTCCAAACATCTCAGATAATAATCTGAACAAGTTCTATCTTAGTCATCTCCATTTTCGTCTTTGCATTACAGAGTCTAGTAAAACACATAGTGTAGCATTTTACTGAGATATTAGGAAAGCTGCTTAAATTTTCAACCTGATTCTGTTAGTCTTCTTTGACATAGGACAGGGTATCTGTCTGTGATTTAGTCACCTAGGATCACCTTCCAGGGTCCACACCTGTATGTAGGCATGCTGAAAGGATCCCTAGGGGCAGGAAGCCAATATTCAGAAGAGAGCATCCTAGAAATCTCCAACATATTCTGACCTCATAATGTGATTAAACCAGAAGAAAGAGAAAAAAAAAGGGTAAAAAAACCCCCAAACTGTTGTTAAAAGCCATCCTGATTTGCTTATCGGATATCTGCTGTAAACAGATCCACTTACTTAAGTGTATCTGAGCCTTCAACCCTGCCAAGGGCTACAGCTATCAACTGCTACTGTGATAGTAGTAGTTCTGATGTCACAGAGCTCATTTCCAATACTTAGAAGACAGATACATAGATATAAAGATATGCTTGGATCTTGAAGATTACTTGCATAATGGGAACTATCCAACAGTTTCCCAAGAGAATGTCTGGACAAGAAAGCTGAAATCCCCACTCAATTTTAGGACTTCATTTTCTGTCAGTGGTGGCAAAAACTCCCAGCAAAAGTCAGTGGATACTCACACTGACTTTGCCCACCCTTTCTTCAGAGTCTGAATAAAAGGTTTTCCTATCTAAGACTATCAGCTCTCATCTTTAAGTTCACTAATTATAGGAAACAAACATCAGAAAGACATTAGCTTTTAAGATACTGGGTTTTATGTCACTAAAAGACACAATCAGTTCAAAGCTGGACATTCTCTTTCTCACTGCCTTTTTTAAAACTCTCATAGTCCACTCACCCCATAAAAGATTTGTTAACGGAGATCCTTGTTCTGACTAAACATTAAAGAAAGAAATGTCTCCTTCACTTACATGTGCAAATGTTTATCTCCATCTGTTTCTTATTCCATGTTTCAGGCCCATCTGTCTTCTTCATGATCTAGATGATCTTTCTCATAACACTATCAATGTGGTAACCATGTTCATTTTTTTTAAATCATGTTTTTGCTTGAGTTTCTTATTTTTTATGTTTTCATCTGTTTCTCAAAGGCTTATCTTAAAAATTTGTAAAGGTCATTTAGCTCCTAGATAATCTACTATCCTTTTACTTCTTCCAGAAAAGCTTTATTAGGGAAAAAAAAAACAAACAACCTGACAAAAATCTGCTCCACAGTCCCTTTTGGTAGCATCAGAAATGGAATGGAAGATAGGTCGCTCACTCTCTAATATCCATTTATCTCCAGATGCCTAACTGAGACTTAATATCAAGTTTTCCCAGTTTCCCAGTACTTCCTGTTGTCCTGCCCCTGACTCCTACCCCTTATCAATATACCTCTTTTGTAGAACTCTTGAGATAATTTTACAGCATTTAAAGAAACAAACAGAAAGAATACACTTTTTATAGGGTTACAAAATAGGAGGGGAATATAAACATTTAGAGAATAAGATCAAATTTTCCATTAGAATCAGAATTTATAGATTCATACAGTCATTAGTCAATAGTCACTTCTAAAGCACTGCATTGCATTAATCTTTCCTGTATTTGTGGGATGGGATGACTTTTCCTTTAAAATAAAGGGGAAGAAGCTAAGGCAAGATGGAAAGAAAGGGAGAAATGGTCTTCAACCTGAGCCACTCTGTTTGTTGACTTCACCTCAGGAAAATGTACTTTATGTGATAAAAGATGATAGTCACTTAACAGAAGCCTGGAAAAAACAGTGTTATATTTCAAGATCATTTCCCCTAGCTCATCGTGGTGCTCTTTAGCACCACCTGGTTCCCTAGGGCAAATGAATGTAATATTTTTTGGCTCACTCAGGTAATTAAATCTTCTGCTTCCAGGAGTCTGAACACAGATACTGATTGTACGTAATGAGGTTGATATGGAGAAAAGCTAAAACTGATATGAAGTGATGTTATAGCAGAAGGGAATAGAAATTCCTTTAGTTAGATGCTATTTTTTTGTCTTATTACTGACATGCTAAAATGTCAATAAGGATGAAAGAAAAGCTCAGCAAAAACTTGATAAACTTATCATATCCATGCAGAGTGGATGCCACTTTTTTCAGCATTTGCTAAAATTGGGGCACCCATATTTCTAAAACACAGAGTTTATTTAATTGAAAGCAGGTAATTGAATCCAGCTTCTTGTGAATGCATGGAAAACATGATTAAGATAGCATCTGACTTGCTAATATCAAAAAAAGTAAACAGATTTTCCCTAGACTGGCAAATACAGGTTTCTGGTATAGGAATATTGCATTGTTAGCTTTTTATGATGTTATGGTGTTTTTAAATGAACAAAGTTTTCCCATGGAGTATTCCATGCTATAGTCATAGCAACTTCACAACTAAGCTACAAGTTAGTCGTGACTGAGATACGGTGTTGATATGTTTATGTTTATTACTTTGTTGTCTGTTTTCAGTGGCTTGTTCAGATACATTATCACGTAGTCTATTTCTTAAACCTTACATGAAGGGAACCCTGAGTGTACAGAAGCCTATCCTGTTACACTTAGAAATCCTTTGGGCAGCATGTTATTAGCTCTTTCTTATCTCTGTGGGAATCAAAAACATAGTTCTGTGATTTAGGGTACTGACAATTTCTAGTGTTAAGAATACAGAATCTCAGTTGGCTTTACCCTCAGATTACTGCTTGGAATGATGATTTTGCACTGATTTCTTTCTTTATTTAATTTTATTATCTCCACATTATCTCTATATTGAACTGTGAGCTCATAAAGTGTTATTTAGAAGTTATCCAATAGGTTTATCTCATGTAAGTACTAAAGTACAAGTACATAACATATCTATTGTAAAATACATATATATTCTTAGAAGCCAAGCTTTTCATGATTTAACTTGGAATACCATGGAATTGTGTTTACACATACATTATTATAGTTAGTGATTCTTGACTCTATGATTACTATATTACACCATTGCACCATGACTTAAATTCTTGTTATCCTGTTATTCCTCCTGTTATCTCCGTACACAGGAGGAGATTCAAGAAGGAAGTTAATGGAGCATGGAATATATGATACTAGATGCTCAGACATTGTATTTCAAACAATATTGTATTTTAATAATCAATTTAATTTTCAATCACTTTTTTTTAGAAAAATTGACAAATACTTAATCACAGCCATTTTCTTTGCATGCAAATTCGGTTCTATTGCTTTTGAGTTATTAGAATTTCTGTTTATTCCAAGGGTAATTACAATCTACTAAGTCCACTGATGTTTTGGTGTTTTGTTTTGCAGCTGCATGGATTCTAGTAATTTTCTGAAAAGACATATTATTGTTGCTTCGTAATTTAGTTAAATTTATAAGGATCTTCCTATTACCTCAATGGGAATAGAATAGTGCCAAAGAAATTAACTATTTTTAATATATTTTATGAGCCACACTGATACCACTGATACCTTTCTACATTCTGTGTCTCAAGATGTTGAAGTAACTGTATTTGTCTCTTATTAAATACCCTTCTTTACTTTTATTGCTTCAGTGACAAAAAGTTACTGCTTCTGATAGCACATTTATCTGCTGAATCAGCAAAGAGGAGTAGAGCTAAATGAGTTCTGGGACATAATCTAACCTATACTACTCCAGTTCAAGTGTAATGTTTTAGTGGAAAATAGTGGGCTGGATGTTTACAGAACTCTAAACTCCGTGTTTTAATTCCTTATGTGAAACCAGGACATTATTCTAGCCTTTACTCAGTGCTAACTATAAACCAAATATACCATTACTCTCCCCACATTTCACACTGTTTATTTTTTCTCTCTGATTACTTTTGTATTTGGAGAGTACTAATTTTTTATGTTTATTATCTGCAATCTGACTTCTACATTTGAGTCCAGGAGGTTTTAATGAAAGATGCCTCATTCAGATAAGTGTGTACAGCTAACCTACAGAAGCAAAGACAAACTATTGACTACCATTAAACTATTAAACTAGACAAGACTAACTCATTCTGCAATATTTAAGTTCTCAAACCAATTCTGTCTCTACTATGCTCCTTTGTCTTACTGTTTAGGGTTTCTGAAATAACAATTAAATTCATTGCTTTGAAGAAGTTGTGTTGGCACAGCCTGTTTTCCTTCAAGAGCAGCTCAAATTTGGAGAAACCTCCTTGTATAAACAACATTCCAGATCTACTTTGTTCTAATGATACCTCAGCATTTGCTAAGAATACAGACAAAAGTTCATTGGTCTAATTTGCTAAACCTGATTTTTTTGCGGTAAACCATGTTCAATTTCACAATGGAGACAGGGTAAGCCATGTTATTTTACCATGTGTGAACAGCCACATAAAACCAGAGTTTAACTGTCACTGTTTTCCATTAAAAAATTTCCTTCCTGGCAAGAAGTTGAAATCATCTGGATGTAATTCACAATCTAAGACTTATTATGTGGAGCATTTTCTAATTAAAAAAAAATAAAATAGTAAGCTTTCTCCTTCACTTTTTGACCAACTTCACAAACTGTCTTTGGAAGATAATTTTGTCTGCTGCAGAAGTGTCTAGAGAGCATGATTCCTTTAGAGAAAGTATAAGTGTTTCACCACAAATTTAGAATTCCTTTTTGTCCCTGTGTGCTTTGTGTAGAAAGTAGCAAGAAAAGATCTTAGAGTCATGTTGGAGATTGGTCTTCATAAATGTTCAAATCTGAACTCAATACAAGGTGCAATAGGTTATGGAAAGATTAGTGGAAATGAAATAGGCATCTGATTTTGCCTCTGCCAATAACATTTTGAGCATGCAGCTGAGAATCCTTAAGATATTACCTAAAATTACAAAGGTACGAATTTTAAAAATAACGTTTTGAAAGGTAAAATGATTGGGCAAACTTAAAAACTATCAACTAGAAGCTCACCTCACTTACCAGGAAACAAACATTATTCACTATGCTTTCAAGCCTTCTTTATTTTTGCTTATGTTCATGGAATTCAGCATTCATTAAAATCCAGCAGACTTTTGTCATTGATTTCAAAGCAGACAAGATTTCATCCCAGCATTCCAGTGGGATTAATTTCAGCAGACAAGACTATTCAACTTGAATAACAGTAAACAAGTTTGGTTATAGAATAAAATAAACTCTTGGGTTTCAGTTTCCTTTGGCCATCGATAATGCTTCCTTGTGCTGTAAAAGTACAATTAGAGGTTGTCCAAGACCACATAGCATTT
>VZZY01001358.1:0-16734 GCA_013400335.1 Eurystomus gularis
TATTATTATTATTATTATATAAAAAGAACACAACAACCCTCCCAAGGTTTTCCAGAAGATTCTGTCCAAAGAAAAACACACTGCCAAACCCACAAAAGTCCTTACTGCTCTCCTTCTGACAGAAAAGGAGGATGAGTACTTATGTTCTCAACAGATACCCGCAATGCTTCTTCACCAATACATTGTCAGCAACTCATATTTTTGCCAGTTTAATATCTAATACTTCAACTCTGAATAGCCAGCAACCAAGATCAAAACAGGAAACACAAAATGCTCTAACACAGCATGCTATAATAATCAGGCAGCTGTCTTCCCCATGGTTTAGAATTTTATTTTGAATATTTTTACACAACATAAATAAACATAAATATACCCAGCATAAATAAAAAGAAACATACTCCCCTACAGGTCTTTGGAAACTTTTTATTGTAATTCACAGGTACCACTACAGCAGTTTGGAACAGTTTTAGGTCCTCCTTTTTAGAGTCTCCTGCCAAAAGGGGACACTTTCTAAATTAGTATATACTGGGCTGAGCAATATGAAGAAGCCAGTGCAAGGAAAAGGAGACATAAATCACCAATCCACTGAAAAGCATAAGATGTTTTTTCAAACACAGTCCTCCATGCAAAGATTTGGCAGAAAAGACTAACTATAGGAAAAAAAAGATAATCACATTAAATAGCAATTTTTTTAAAATTCCTTATTTAAAAAAAAAAAAAAAACAAAAAACCAAAAAACAATGGCTACCATCCACTGGTACAGTTAGTCCAGAACCCAGGATCACTTGTTACCCATTGCAGTCATCTCCTGTCTTTCATGACAAAAAGCCAATGAAAACTTACAGCCTGTCCATCAGATTATTTTTAAGCTCCTGTTGGATCAAAGATCATGTGTTATTCAGAAACTCTGGGTTTTACTTACCAGTTTCTTCAGTGTGGACTTATCATCTTCATCTCTAAAACTTAAGAGCTTATGTTTTACCAAACTTACATGCTCTACTCTCTCCTAATGTCTAAATACAAAAGTGCATGTACAAGAGCATCTGTCATATGTATCCAGAATTACTATCCCAGTCATCACAGCATTTAGACGTAAGACAAACTCCAAATGATCAGTAGGGAGGTAAGGAGACTGAAGTAAAGGACAGGAAAACCTTCCTTAATATTAGATGGTGTTCTAAACAGGCTTAACCTTGGAGACTGCCTCTTAAGATAGCTCAGATATCCCACATACCAGCTTCTCCTTGGGAAATGAACTGTACAAAGAGACAGCTCTTGTGTTATACCTGCAAAGCCACAAGACTCGTATCTGTTTTGATCTCTACAATAAGGAATTATGTAACCCATGATCTTCTGCATTGCACATCCTAAATTACCCTCACAATTTTTCACCACTGGAACTGACACCCTTTTAAGTCTTTCAAATTTTATTGACTCTAACAATGCATGACCAGCACACAATCACATTAAAATGCTATAATAAAAAAATGCACCAAAAGAAAATAATAATACCAACATACAACTATTAGCCTCATAGCACAGGCCTAAAAATCAGAGTGTGTAAAGAACCAGAGTAAGACCTGAAGGAAACTGTGAACACACACATTTCAGTAAATTCTTACTAAACAAAATTATCAAGTAGATTATTATAGTCCTCATCAAAAAATATATATAAAAAACTAAGATGGAAGTCACAAGGGGCATGATCAAACCGAAACAAAACATTGTTCATTCATCCTGATAAAAATCAAACATCCAGGAAACGTCATTTTCTCATAGCATGACAACACAGAATTCTGTAGCAACTGGAGAAATTATTAGACCTAACGCTCCTAAGGACTTCCTTCAACCCCAAGAAACAATGGTCAAGTTCACATTCTGTTCCAGCTCTGTTTAGTGATCGTTGTATTACTTGCCCCTGGGAGGAAGAAGTCAAGCACCTCTGCTGTAATGAACAGCTTGTTCAGAGAGTTCAGCACTAGCTGTCATTTTAACTGAAGAGATCTGCCCACAGCACAGACCCAGGAAGAAAGACTTTGCCCACTTCCCCTCCTCCCTCAAACAAAATAAGACAGGGAATGACTCTCAGTAAAAACCAAAACAACAAAATGCTAATAATACCCCATCACCTTCCATATAGGATATATGTCCATATATAGAGGTGTATGTATATAAATAAATATCCACAAGCATACACAAAAGTACGTGCATTTCAAGGACATACCCCTGAATCATTATATTCTAAAGCAGAACTTGCCTCTTACCTTTTTCTCCTATACGTATGTTAAGAAACGAATGACCCTGTGCCTACTCATGATGACTGCAGCACAACCAGCCAGTTCTGCTGAATCAGTGTGTTCTACTTGATCCTAGAAAGAAAATATAAACATGTATTTTATGATCAGTAATTCTGCCCCAAACCATGTTTTTCCAACACATGACTGCAGCTAGCACAGGCACATTTGGCAAATGCTGCAAGCCTTCAAATGATCTGGATTACATTTGCAGCTTTAAATTCAGGGATCTATGCACTACGCCACTATTGTACTCCAATATTGTGGTGAAAAAAGCTGCTAATAAAAACCACATTGTTACCTTCCTACTATTATTCTTCATTTAACTGTAAACCAACAGAGTGAGGCAGCAACTTCAACTGTCCTTGTATCCCTGATGACCTTGACTGTAACGCTTAATTTATAAAACTAGCCTCTGAAGTTAATTATATTACACCACAATAAGCCTTCCAAAAATAAAGAGCTAGTGGCTTTGATACTCAACAAAAATTCACGGCCCTCTGCATTCTGTAAACTGTATTCATCAGCTTCCCACTGATTTTGTTACAGCTAAACAACTGGGTTTGTCTTCAAATTATTCCCCCTACAGTCTTAGGCTCCCTGCGTTTCCTAAAGGCTTCTTCTCTCAAAAACCACAATGGCATCAACCTTCAATAGCAGAACCTTCAAAACCAAAAAGAGTCTTCTGAAGAAAATGTCTTGTTCTCCTAACTATGGCATTTCTGTAAGTCAGGTGCTCATTTTTACAGGTTCCATCCTAACAGTGAACACAGCTCAAAAATCCAATAAAGCCACGAGCAAAGCAAAGACACTAGTTTATGACAAACAGTGCAACAAGAACAAGGAGTGAGTTAAGTTAAATTCATATTTTCAGGTTTGCTGGTGCTGGTATTTGACCTGTTAGGTAGCTGAAATATTTCTTAGTGCTCCAATAAAGCAGCAGCATGTGTTTGGAAAAAATCTTGAAACTCCAGCAATATACACAGAGGGAAAAAAAAAAATCAGTTCTCCATGCATGAAAGCAATATTCAGTGTTACACTACAATTTTCCCAGGGTTGTTTATTATTCTTTTCAGAAATAAGCTACAGTAATAATTCCAGGAAACTAATGAACTGAACAGTAGCACTCTTAGTGGTACTATTTCCAAACTCAGAATAAAATCCCACAGCTTTGTATGCCCACAGAACTGCTCCCGCATGCAATAAAAACTTCTGGCGCCATGTATATTTTTACCTCTATAAGCTAAGATTCATTCTGGATATTTGAGAAATAGTAGAAATTATTGTATTACTAAGTCCTTCAGATAGACTTTATACGCATGCAAAAAGGGAGGTGAGGGAAATGCAGTTCCACTGAAAGGCTTCAGAATAATAAGCTTTTTCAAAAGGATGTGAAGTACATGTGGCAGTGGGGCAAG
Source organism: Eurystomus gularis (assembly GCA_013400335.1). Lineage (NCBI taxonomy): Eukaryota > Metazoa > Chordata > Aves > Coraciiformes > Coraciidae > Eurystomus > Eurystomus gularis. The sequence goes on from VZZY01001358.1 coordinate 3,713, forward strand.
GTTATCTGTACCACCACATCACCACCATGTCCCCTCCTGTAGGGGAGGAAAATTATTCGGTTTTCATGACCCCTTTGAAAAACTGGATCCATTGATGACAATTCCGTTTGTGATTTATGACAAGGCCTGTCAACTGCATCGTGAACATCAAACACATTTCACATGAACCAGTCGGTCATACATTAACCACAAAGTTCAATCTTTACCGTCAGAAATGGATCAGACCTAGCAACCTATGGCTGAAACGTGCTGTGCTGTTACCAGTGCTCTAAGCCAACAAGCCTTCTAGGCAAGCAATACTCAGGGCAACAGTACAGCTTTATTATTCATTGCTTTTATTCTCATCCACTTTCTTTGTTCCATTCTTCCCAGGTAATAACTTTTTTGTCTGTAACCACTGAACGCAGAAAAACACAGACCCAATCAATCATTACCAGTCTCCAAAGAAAGCTTTGAAGAGATACTACCTGGAGGTCCTGGAGCTTTTTGTTTACAATTCAACATTTACTCTCAGCAGCCATTTTCCCTTACAAAGATCGATGCAAAAAATCAAAGCATGCTTACCGATATGAATGCAATATATTTAAACAAAAAACAATTTTTAAAAAAGTAAATTACAAGCTTTGGGTTTCCTGAAAAAATGGACAAGTTCACAATAGAGACAAATTATTTTTCCAGTAAGAAGTTAATGTACGAGAACTATATTAAAATAAAAATCAAGGACAAAAAGAACTACAAAGGAGAGTAAAAAATACTCAGAACAATGTACAACCTCATGATTATTAGGTTTTCACAAATCATACACATTGCTAAAATAGAGTTCCATCACGCTTGAAAAAAATACATACATTTCCACCTAAAAATTATGTGCCTACTGAGACCTAAGATCATGATAAACGAAGGAGGCCCAGTGTCTCTGCTGTTCTAGTTTGCTTACTTTGAGCTTTTTACAGTTTCTTATCTCTTCTGCTGATGGTTGACTGAACTCTTCTCTCTCCTGCCCTACAATGGTATCTCTCAGGTGCTGCTTTGGTTATACCCTACATGTCTGATTTCCCTCAGGAGCTCCAAGAGGGCGACTGCCAATTACTGCAAAAGCAAAACAGAAATTGAAGAGAAATTTGACAAGCAGAGACGTGCCCAGAATAAAGAGAGGGTGAAGAATAGAAGAAAAGAGCTCTAAAAATATAAAATTAGAAATATCTTCCACAAAAAAAGAATGTAAAAAATGTTTACAACATCAAATGGAAGTAATCTGAACTAGCACAAATTGGAATAGCTTATAATAAATGGAAAGAGACTGAAAAAGAAGTAATTTTGATACTATGTTAAAAAAATGCAGAAAAAGCTCAAAGCATGAAGAGATGCTAAAAAATGCTTCCATCTGCTGGCAAGGATCCAACTCTTAACTACACTACAGATCCTCTATAATGTGTTACCAGTGAGAAGATGTCTTTGAGTAGGCAGGAATATATTTGCAGCCATTTTAAGGCACTTTATTATTGCTAGGTTAGTTGAACTAGGCATTATCTTAAATGCAAGCCCAGATTTCAACGCTGGTATCTTAACTTCCTTGTTTGTCTGCACTCTGGAACTATCAGATGGGAGATTCAGAGAGACTACAGACAGGGCACGTATTCAGGTGCCAAAGCTGAAAGAATAAAAACAACAAGAAATACTATAGCGGAGGGGTACATTAATAGGAAAAGTGTACTTGAATGTGAGGAGAAACAGGCAGAAAGTTGCAGGACAATATGGATTATTTTAGCTGATAATTAATCTGGAAGCTAAACCGTCACAAGTGGAAAAGACGGGCTTGGAGTACTGGTAGTTTACAGTGTGCCCAACAATTCGGTCACTTCATAACGGTTCTTTCTCAGCCCCTCTCGAATTAAGCAGCACCTCCTAGTCAAGTTTCACATGAATATGTTTGCATTATTTTTAAAGAATTAGTAAATACTCTGCAGGACTCTTCCTCCCACAAAGGCTCGAGATACACAGCACAACAGCACCTGCAATCCATATGGACAGTGTATGTCCATGCTAACTGAATGAAAGCAAGCTTCAATCTCCATTGCTGTTACCTTTCCTGAACGCTACGTTGACTCCCAAACAGCTGCTCACTCAGTACAAAGGCGAAGTATGGAGCTCTTTCTACCTAGTGTGTGCCAAATAAAGGGAAGGTGGGCGTTATAAAATGTTTGTGATGCAGCAGTAGTAATATCTGTGTCACACACATGAAAATGTCTGCAACTGGCAAGGACTTTGGATTAGGCCCCAATTTAAACATTTCAATATTAATAGTTGTATTAATAAATAAAACTAGTAGTCATGCAATGCAATCAGGAAAAAAAAAAGAAAATGATTTTTAAAAAAATTATCAGCAAATAACAGAATTTTTCAAAAACATCTTGTCTAAGGATCAGTTCAGCATTAGAAAATCCCATTAAAAATTGCCATAAATCCATTTAATAAGAAATACTAGGAACAGCAGCAAGAGATGAAATGTAACAAATACGAACAAGACAGTCGCTGCTAATACTCCTCCTGCACCAAGAGCTCAAGATGACCAAGTATCCTTCGGTTTTATTTCCCATAATTCACTGATGTGACTACTACCCAAAGTAAATTAACCAAAGAGTAGACTGGGGCATGACAGGCTATTTCTGTGTAATACAACACTTTGTACTAGCTCACTACCCATGAATGCTGACAAAAGATAAACTACTTCAATGTTGCATTGATCTGTCTTTTTTTCCAATCAACTGAACAAACAGAGATGGACAATGCCCAAACAGAATACAGTCTCTTTAATTATTTCACTAATATCTGCATCTTTCCCTTGACTTCTCTCCATGCCATTTGAAAGCCATTATTTTCACTTTTGTCTCCAGCCAAGTTTCCATAAGGAGGCATTCACACATGCCAAAGCAGTAGTGAGGCAGTCAAAAGAGCAGCAACTTCAAAGGAGCGTTACGGAAAGTATCACAGTCAAAAGTAACATGGAGACAAGAAAAAGTACAGCAGTGTTACCAACCTTTGTCCTCCAGTCAATAAGATAAAGCAGCCTCACTGAAAAGGACACCTGCCTCAGAACAGTTTACAGTAGAAAATAAATTCCATTTCCTTCCCTTTTTACTATTTCAAGGAGAAAGAAATTGATTTACTTTCTTGACACAAAAACCAGCATGTCCAGAATTGCCATGCAACCAGAACGGGACAGATGAAAAGGACAACAGGCAAAGAGGGAAACTGCTTTGCTACCACTTACTAGCCCATCAATTCCGAGTTGTACCCACTGGGGAGAGAAGCTGCTAGAAGCGACACAATTTATGCACTCAGCTGCTCCTTAGAGAAAGGACAATCTGTACAGGAAAAAGTCTGAAAGTCTACAGTCACTTTTTACTGAAGAGCAGTCAATCAGCTACTACGGCTCCCTTTATCAACACACTTGGATGCACCCTCTTTCCAACACTGCTGTGGTCATTTTTACTCATTTGAGAGCTATGTAACATAACAGTGTTCGAAAATCTTACGCACACACATTTTCAAGAAATATCATCATTACAGACAGCAAACAGTTACTATTTCTCAAGTCCTATGTTATGTAGAGCTGGATTACTGTGCATTCCTGAAAATAAATTCAGAGATCTATTAATTTTTACCTCACACTCCCTTCAACCAGTAATCACCTTAAAGGAAGTGACTTTTAATTCCCATTTTGTGTTGATCTTTCTATTCATATCATGTCAAGATTAAACTTTTATAGCTATACACAGGCACGACACTAAGGCATTATAAAACATCGCGGTCTTGACAAACGTAGCAAAGTTCTCCCATGTCTGTGATCATAACCTAACTGCACTGCTGATGCTCACAGCACATCATGTCTCAAGTCATCTGTAACTAGTAACTCACCCAACACAACAAAATACATCCATGGTAACAGTGTGTACTGAAACTGCTATTTCCGAGTACTATCCTCATGTACATGGAGGTCTGCTAACATGCTTTTAACAGGGCTGGTGGGACTTAGCACTAACCAGCAGAAATGGTGAGTAACCTGCATTCAGATTCACTGTGAAGCCTTTTGATTTTTTTCTTTGCTCTAGTGGTGCAGTATTACAATCAGGCTATTTGCTTAAAATTTATGTAAGACTCAGTTTTATAACTAAAACTGAGGAGTTTTTTCTAAGTGCCCATATTTCTGTCACATGAAATAAAAGCTTAACAGAGATTTCAAAAATAAAATTTTTTAAAAATAATAATTTGAAAGCACTCCTTATTAATAGGTCAAAATACAGTTTTTGGAAGTCTTATGGAGCACTAGAACTATCTAGAGCTCTATCCTCCTAGACTCAGATGCAATGTTTCTCAACCCAAAACTGTGAAAGCTTTGCCACTTCTTTTGTCCACTGATAGGGTGGTTGATTCTGCTCAGCCAGGAGTCCCTACCTCCTCTCTACCTCTCCTTCTTAGACTGTAGTATACTCTTGTGTTCTCTTTTCTTCATCTGTTAGTCTTCTTTTCCCCTCTTAAACACATTCCTTCCTTATTTACTTCTTTCTACATCCATTTTCTTTCTCCCTACCCACGCTTCCTTCCTTCTCTGATTAAAAACAAAAAAAAATGAGAAAACCCACGTTTCAACATCACTCCTCACTCAGATCCACTGGTATAAACCATGTAGTCAATCTTATTAACCACACAGTATTATTCCTCACTTCTAGGAATGGTAGGAAAAAACCCAATAGCAATGGTGATGCATCCACTTTGCAAACAAATTAAATTCTTTAGACAAAACAGCTATAGAAAAAGCAAAAAAACCCACATGGTCAAAGTAACTTAAGGCATGACTGTAACAGTCAAACTACCTTCTACCTGTCCTCATTATTTACTACCGTCACAGCTCCTTCATTAATTCATTTAAACCCTCAGCCTTTTAGACTGTAAAATACTATTTTTGACATATACATACATTTGGCATTGAACATCCAGCTACCTGCTTCCCTCAAGCATCTATGTATTTGAAACCTCTACTTAAGACAAGTTTTATTAACTACAAAGCAGAAGAAGGTACAACCACATCTACAAGCCACATCTACAAGCTTAATGGGAAAAAAAAAAGGGACAATATAGCCACAAAGGGCATTATAAGAAAAGAATGAGGGTATAAAACCACTACAAATACATGTATCTATTGCCTTTGAGTGTCAAGAAACAATTTCTAACTCTCATAATAAAACTCATGTTCATTCTACAAAAAAAAAAAAAAAAAAAAAAAAATCAAAAAAAACACCTATGTGCAAGTTCCAGGGACAGGTTAAAATGCATTTTCCAGCTGACTTGTTAACTAAAACTAAGACAAATCCAATATATAGCCTATTATGCCAGCACACTAATACAATTACTTGACAGCACAAAAGTACATAGGTAGATTGATGCTTAAAGTTAAGTAATGACCTTTTAAAGTCACAGTTATAAAAATATCAAGAACAAACCCTGAAATACATGAGGTATACTGGTGTCCTATTCAGCCTTCATCATTCGTACAAAAACACTGTACAAAATTCCTACAATCAATGCAATCTGATGTTTCCATTAAAAGCCTGGGTTTTTTTATATATATATTATTTAAAGCAATCTGTTAATAATATAATCTAATAAGTGAGCTTTACACGTATGTTCAAGTCCACCAAGTAAGAGACCATTAAAATACTCATTTTTAATTACCAAGCATAGCACCATCTAACTTTGTAACATGTAACCAGCATGTTCTGCTGAACTATCAAACTGGCCAGCAAACAGAAACAGTAGCTATATACTGAAGTATAAACCCCCAAAAGTGTGTAATTCAGAAACCTGTACCCTTCTTGAAAAAACACAAGTCTCAGAAGCAAGCTATAGCATGTATTACCATATAATTTCAGCAGAATGTGCAATTTCAAAAAGAATGCTAGATAAATGAAGAAAAAAAACATAGGCAAAGAGGGAACTTTTCCTCTTAGGCGATCTCAATTCATATTAAATGTTCGTTTATCTGCATTACAGTGCAGATGGGGAATAAAAAATTACATTGGCACGATTGGTTTGCTGGGTATATTTTAACCATGTAACTTCTGTGTCTCCTCCACCCTACAGAGAAAAGTCAGTATTTCCAGTCTCGGTAACACAAATAAGAAATAAGAAGAGGACTTAAGTACTGGTAAGTGTTCAGTTACTATCATTTTTCAAATGTTGTATCTTTATCTGATCTCCCACAGAAATGAAGATTATGGGATCATATTGTTTACCTACTATTCTTTATGCTCCCCTTTTAAAAAAAAGGAAAAAAAAAAAGCATTCATGAAATGAATATCTGCACAGTAAAAACTAGTCCAAACTACTGTCCTCTGAGGGAAAAGCAAGCCACTCGACACACTTCTGGCAGCAACCTGCTGGGCAATCAATAGCCACACAGCTCTGGAAAAAACAGAATTATGGTGTTATGTGAGAAAGCTGGGGTTATTGCAGAGAGGTGAGGAACAGAAGAGATACTAAGGGGCAGCATAAAAGATACTAAGGGGCAAAAAGGATTTAAATCTACAGAAAACAGGCTTCCTTCATTCCACTGATGGTAGAACAATATGCTTACCAATAAAGTATCTCAAAGGACTTGGGTACATATAACATCAGATTTGGTTTACACTATTAAATTCATTCAACACATCTTCTAATTCAAAACATAGTTCTCTCCATCTCCAGATCTTGTAAGAATTTCCCTGCTACTACACTAAATCTTTCACAAAATTCTGAAGAATTATGGGAGGAAACTAAATCCTAGCCATCAGAAACAAATCCCACTATTTCAGCTACGGTGATGGGAGCTCCTTTGTCACTGGGCCAGCAAACTGCACCGACTCAACCCAAGAACCACTGAGCTCTTCTGAGCCTTGGCTTCATCAAGCCCAGTTCTCAGTCCTCAGCTTTGCATGTCAGGCAACATGCTCCTCGGAGCTGTGATGTCCTAAGAAGACAAGTAAGCATTAACCCCATTCAACAGTTAGTGGAAGTGATGCACACAGAGATCCAAGATACACGCTCTTCTCTTTCCTACCATGCTTATTTAAGAAATCACCAGATATCTACCCCTCTTCTACAATACGTCACTGAGGCCCACTTTCCCTTCCTTCTCTGCAACACCTGCAGGAAAAGCAAATATGCAACTTCTTCAGTCACTGCACTTCCCAGTCTGGTGTAGAAACAAAATTAACTTGATTTTGTTTCAATTGATATGCAAAGCTCAGAGCTGCAGAACTTGAAGAGGTAATACAAATTTAATTCTGCCAGGCATCTTCAGCAGATGACTGGGGCAGGGATTACCTAAATCACCCCTACACAGATCACCAAGGTCTACCTCAGAGATACTGGATACGTTGCATGCCCAAGAGCACAACACAGACCAGAGGAATCTAGATCACCAGAAACCAGGCCATACATTCTACTGCTAATGACATCATTCTTAAACCTTTCTCCTAAAATCCAACAACTAAAACAAGAGAGGAAAAAAAAAAATTCAAAGCTATTGGAAAAGAAAAGGAAACAGATGAGAGAACAGTTTAATTGTCCAGGTTAAAGGAAACATAAGTAAAGTACAGTAAATAATAACTGAGAAACAAAAAAAAACCTCACAGGCCTGAAAATATCTGCAATTTTTGTACTGTAGTATCTCCTAAACTTCCAATAATCTGACTAGTCAGCCAATCAAGCAATAAATTTCATGGATATAAGTATGATTTGCCAGTTCTTCTTGAATTTATAACAAGTACATACACCACAAATTCATAGTTTCAAATAGCTTGGCTTTATTTTAATGATCCTAAATCAATCTTCTAGATCACACTTGGAGTGCAAACAGGTAAGTCAACACGTACGCTGAGTTCAAAGCAGAGTTTTGACACTACAAAACTGCATCTGGAAACAGAAAAGCTCCTCTAATAGTCAGTGTCATTCACAGATAAAGAAGCTATTATGCGACGTAGAAAGCTCTTTGATCTGCTTCTCACACTGAACATTAACAGCTCCTTTTAAGTTCATCATACTACTTTTTAGAAAAATGTACCAGTTCTGTTCCTCCATTGATAACCTTCTATGAATTTTGTAATTTATTTCACCCAGGTATAAAGATTGAGTGCTATTACTTATGAAAAAAGGCTTCAGTATATCATAGAAGTAAAAAAACCTTGCCTATTGCAGTAATTTTTTAAATTGCAAGAATCCGGAAGTAAAGCTGGAAGTACTAGTAGGGTAGCTTCTGTAATTGATAGAGCACACATGGATCTCTGACATAAGTATGGCCTGATTTCAAATTATCACCTGATAGGAAATGACCTCTGGATTCCTTGTATGCTGGGAAGGAGGAAGGACAGGTTCCTCCCAGCTGCCACTTCACTAATAAAATTTATTTTTAAAAGGCACTGAACTTAAGACATACACTAAACATTTTGCCTTTTTATGCAGGCCCACAACTGCTGCTTTGCAAAACTGAAGTACAAGTCAGTAAGACTCACAACGAAACATTATGAGTAAGGATAGCCATTTCTGGTAGATAGCATTTTTTATTGGTAGATAGCATTTCTTTGCCAACTCTTAACTGGACAAAGGATTTTCTCATCACAAGCAATAGCTCAAACCCTTTGCAGCACCTCTGATCATGCCTAATTCCTCTGCCACTAATGAAGAATAGCTGGGAACAGTTCTAAACTAGTTACCAAGCTGAAATCTACAACACAGAAGTATTTTTATGCATAGATAATAACACTTTTTTCTAACTACTGTGAGCATCAGTTCAGCTCAAGCCAGGCCAAGAAACAGGAAGACACCTGTAAAGACACCTTATTGCATTACTTTATACACAAGGTCATACCCTAAACCAGGGTTCAGCATCACTACCTATAATACCAGTTGATGTCTCAAGACTCCAGTAGAAAGCTTTCCACCTTTGTTACTATGTGGGAACCCAACCAGTAACAGAAATCCAACAAAATAACTTTAAGAAAAATTATTAACTGACAATACCATTTCCCATTGTAAAGTCCTACTCAACTTTATTATGCCAACGATTTCTTCAAAAAAATCATCAAGCTTCCCACTGATGTTAAACAGAAGGAGGGGAATGTAGAGAAAATAGAAGCAAAACATATACTAGTAGCATGCAATAGAGTTGTTGATAGAAAAACCTAGCTGACCCTAGCAGAGCATACTGGAATGCTTCTGGATCTTCAGTGCAATCCCTTCAGTGACTGATACTACAGTGACCCCACTGACTCATAACATAGATTTGTAGCTTCAGTTGCCATCAAAATATCAGAGATAGAAGTAACATGAACATGTAGCAAACAAGACAAAGGTATTTATACATTCTATATACAACAGAGACAAAATACAGAAGATATAGCCATTAGGATTATCTGCAAATAATTCAATATGAAGGTTAGTAATTGCTGCTCAAGAACAGAATGAAAAACCAATGCAAGTGGAAATCCAACACTGAAGTCTGTGTTTTCATTTGCCCGACTTACAGTGGACACTGGGGATAGAACATATGAGAAGTTTCATATATGGACACCAAAACTTCAAAAGGTAACGTATAGTCTGACTGCCACGTATTGACATTTCCAAATTATCAAATTTTACATGGAAGCAAAACAACATTAAAGTTTCTTTAAGGCCTCTCCTCACCAGCCTTCATAACTACGCCTGTGTAAAATTCAGCTGACTGGACTTGCTTCTTTAAGTCAGCTCCCACTTGAGCAGATCTGGATGAAAAACTATGGAAGGAACAATTTACCCAGTGTTGTCACCTATAAGTTCCTGGCCACACACTGTCTTTAACCTATGTTTTAAAATTAATTAGATTTCTCTAGTGACAACCTTTAAAATAGTAGTGACCCTTTATGGATTTCCTCTACTATTCACCTTCAGCCTGTTTGATGCTGATGTTAGTTGGAGGCCTGTTATTTCTGAAAAATAAGTATCAATATTACACATTTCTATTTATCTCTTCTAACAATACAACAGTAATATAATTACTGTTACAATATTCCAGTAATAAACAAAACGGGAACGATTCATTGAAAGCATACATATAAATGGGTCTTTAAAGAATTTTTCCTATTCCACCTGTCTGCTACGGCAGTCTAAAAAGCAGCATTCTTAATGCTCATGGTGCATGATGCAAAAGGGAAAAAACGTCATAAAGCACATTCAGGAAACAAGTACCTGTCAAAAGCACTGAGTGCAGTATTCTATTAATCCCAACAAAAAGGTCCTAGTATCTGCAATATCCGGTAGCATTCCCTAGAAACTAACATTTAAAGGAACGACAGACTTTAACAGTTTAATATTAAATACCCTAAGTATGACACTGACACTCATTCTTTCCCACAAACACTATCCGAGAATTACACTCATTAAGGTTTAACAGGGCACCTTAAAATCTACAAATGTTCAATGCCTAAAACAAATCTTAACAGCTAAATTTAAAAAAAAAAAGTTACGCTTTAGTTTCAATTAAGTGAAACGCAGCCAACCAAACTATAAGTAGGAAAGTACTTTATTTGTCTGTAAAAATAGAAACATTTATATCTGTAAAATAAATAATTAATATTAGATATAAAATATGTATTTGTATTATGATAATAGTCATTTACTTTCATCACACGGATCTTTTGAAGTGTGCTATTCTTTTGTTAACTATATCCATTGTTTTGCTCTAGTCGGTAGTGAAATAAATGTGTATGAATATGTATCCTGAATTCTAATTTAAGCAAAAACTACTGTGTCTGTGAAGGATCCTTACCTATCTTTTAAAACTTCCCATCCATTTACATTAATTGATAGAATTTTCCCAGTGCTGCAAGATGTAGCCAACACTTAAAAGTCAACACAGAAGTAAAAGCTGTTTCTATCACCTAAAACTCAATACTTTAACTTTCAGCCATTTGCTCTTGACTCTGTATTTCTTACAAATACAAAAAGCCTTATAAACTTTTAGTATCATTGTAGGGACACATTTTTCAATGCTTCACAAAAACAACAGGAGGAAAACTGAGCATGTTATTCACATTTCTGTAAATTTCAAAGTTGGAGTCTCATAAGGAACCACAAAGAGACCTCTGAAACAAGCCACCTTTCATTTTCTTTGAAGACTTTAACCTCAATCACATTAAAAAAATAAACAGTAGCCTTTCTATAAAACTTTCAGAGTAGTCTATGAATATACTGGTATCTTCCAGCAACATTCTGGAAAAAAAAAAAAATCTCTGATTCATCAGCAAACAGACTAACCATGCACTGAAACTATTATCCCTCATCTGATTTTCTGTTAAGAAACTCACTATTATTTGGAAGATTCTTAGCTTAGTGCATCAAGATTTTTGTGATCAACAAAACAAGAATACACAACCTCTTCCAAAAATCAATTTCTTTTTGCCTAACTTTTATTCAAAAGCCAAACTTCACTCTAATCCCTTTTCAAAATAATTTCCAGGTAATTTTTCATAGCCTGTAAATCTGAAAACTAGCAAGCTATTTTCTGTTAAAGCTGGCACAGCTAGTGGACAGGCAAAAACAGACATTAAAAGCTTATCATTCTTTGGAACTATTTTACTTTACTGCATCTTTGCTCAGTCTCTACCTTTGTTCCCTTAGACAATCACAGTCAGACTTTATGCTAAACTAAAAAAAACTCTATTTCATCTCACTCTTAGCCCCAGGCCTCAGATCCTGAAATGTGCATTTGGAAGTATTTAATCCTCAGCCTAATAACTGACTCAAAGCTAACACACAAAAACAACACTCAGTATCAGAGCGCAGCACTACAGTTTTGGGGTGGTTTTCTTCCTTTTTTACACACTAAAGAAGGCCATAAGGCACTGGACAATTAGAGAATCAATCACAATGTGCAAGAACATGGTAACTTCTTAGGTGTAGATCAGGGCTTGAATTAGAGGGAGGCTTGTTTGAGATTTTAGGCCCTTGTTTGGCTTCCATTTCAGATTCCCTAAACCTCTGAAGCGATTTTAAATTTTGCCTCCCTTGGGTCAAGAGACTGTTCTCATTTTGCATCACATGCCATAACTTTATAAAAAGAAGTGCACTCCTGGGTTCTGACAGGAACAAAGGATGTTGATGGTGTTTCAAGAACTGAAGGTGTATCTAAAAGGTGGATTCGTTCCATGCAATCAAAAATTATTTGCTAATAAAAGTTAATTACAATGTTTTAAAACACTGCCTAGTCAGTAAAATGCTGCCCAAAGAAAGTAAAAGCTTATATTCAAGTAGAGCTTTTTTTGTTTAACTATTTTACTTGTTTATACGGAGGCCCTTCCAGTTTTGGATTCAGCCTGGGAACAAAACATTGGGGGCAACGTTACTCATAAATTCTAATCGAATACAACCATACTTAATAAAATGATTGCCGGAATTCAGACAACTTCTAATATTTGAACTGAATGAAAATACGAGTAAAAAATACAACCTCCTGAAAAATCTCTGTCACGAAATAATCAGGAATGTCTTGTCTATAAATAAACAAGATAGTCAACACGAAAACATAAAGTCTATCAATTCCCATCTGTTACTCGTTTCTCAGTCTGGTCAACAAGGTAAAAACAGTTCTCCAGCCACCCTCCATCATACGCACCTATTTAACCGGAACATTCACGAGCAAGTAACTAACCCACCTNAAGTAACTAACCCACCTCTGCAAAAAGTCTGACACGCCAAGAGTGCCAGTTATTCTTAGAGTGAGACATGACCACGGTTTCACGTAATTAGAGATGTTATAAAACGCATCCCGCCCGCTCGCCCCATCCCCCTCCACCACTACCACCATTGCAGGAGAGACTTGTTACACATCGCGATGAGCAAGTAACATTCCCTGCCCGGGGAGAGGGAGCGGGGATCAGGCCATAAAAAGGGCACGAGGTGCAAACACGGATCCTCCCCTCGCCGGGCCGGGAGCCGAGGCTGCCCGCCGG
>VZZY01001361.1:0-15084 GCA_013400335.1 Eurystomus gularis
ATGGAGGAGGAATTTAACTTGTCTTAGTTAGCTGGAGTGAAACAAGTTGTCATTATCACATTTAACATGGTAGGTGAAACTTTACAAGAAGTCACACAGCCTTTCTTAACCTCTTTAATAATATAGTAACTTCTTTTCAATGTCTTGACTAGGATTTTACCTTCTGTTAAACATAATTAACTTATTCAAGTTAAACCCGCCCCACTCCTTTATACAATTTTTTTAGTTACAAGGAAGCTGAGGCCTGATTCTAGCAGAGATATTTAAAGACCAAGCATCTGGTTTTCCTCCGTGGTGCAAGTTCCATTAAAATAGTACCTTTAAATGTAGTTTTTAACTCAGTTTAGTCAGTCTTCCCATACAAGATACATCCTTTAAGTTTTAACAGATCAACTAATTTAATTTCACAGTGCTGCAGCCTTTCCTAGCCAACATGAGGCATTAAGCTGTAATCTGTTAAGGCTCAAAATGTGTCTCATGTTTTTCTATGTTTAGTTTCTACAGAGTCACCAGTTAAATTTCTAGTTACAGAATCACAGAATCACAGAATGTTAGGGGTTGGAAGGGAACTCAAAGATCATTTAGTCCAGCCCCGCCGCCAGAGCAGGATCACCTACAATAGATTGCACAGGAATGCGTCCAGGAGGCTTTTGAATGTCTCCAAAGAAGGAGACTCCACAACTACCCTGGGCAGCCTGTTCCACTGCTCTGTCATCCTCACCATGAAAAAGTTTTTTCTAATATTTTTATGGAATCTCCTATGTTCCAACTTGTACCCATTGCCCCTTGTCCTGTCATTGGACATCACTGAAAAGAGCCTGGCTCCATCCTCCTGACACTCGCCCTTGACATATTTATTGACATTTATGAGGTCACCCCTCAGTCTCCTCTTCTCCAAGCTAAAGAGACCCAGCCCCCTCAGCCTTTCCTCATAAGGGAGATGTTCCACTCCCTTAATCATCTTGGTGGCTCTGCGCTGGACTCTCTCAAGCAGTTCCCTGTCTCTCTTGAGCTGAGGGGCCCAGAACTGGACACAATACTCCAGATGTGGTCTCACCAGGGCAGAGTAGAGGGGCAGGAGGACCTCTCTTGACCTACTTGCTACTCCCCTTGTAATACACCCCAGGATGCCATTGGCCTTCTTGGCCACGAGGGNAACTTCATAAGGTTTCTCCCTGCCCAGCTCTCTAGCCTGTCCAAATCTCTCTGAATGGCAGCACATCCTTCTGGTGTGTCAACCACTCCTCCCAGTTTCGTATCATCAGCAAATTTGCTGACAGCACTCTCTAATCCCTCATCCAGGTCACTGATGAATATATTGAAAATATAACATATATTTTTATGTATTTGTGTATCTAAAGACCGACCTGTCATAAGCTGCCTCCAGTTAAAGTCTCCATTTTCATGGAAGAATCCACAAACAGTACAGAAAAAAAAAAAAAAATACCATTCAGGCTGTGTGGTTGCTTTTTTTTTTTTTGTAAAATAAATGTATGCTTTAAAATAAGAACATTGAGCATTTTTTACTTGGCTTCTGCTTTCTAAACCCCCAGGTTGCACTTCACATCTCATTAGCTCATTGTTCTCCACAAGGCTTTATATGCTTAGGTAAAACTTCTTACTGAGAACCAGGTATTTTCATATTCTTTCCTTTTTTTTTTTTTTCCCCCTGCATCTCTGAATATTCCAAGTACAACAGGTTTCTAAACTCTCTCCTAAGATTTCTTCTGTAGGTGCACCTGTTCAAAAATTAGTTCTCATACTGGTTTGGAGAGTTGACTGCAAAGTTAGAAACAGACAAAGAGTAAATTAAATATTTGTTAACAAGTCAGATATTAAACCTCAGTTCTTCTATTTTAAAAAGAACTAATCTCAGAAAAACGGAGCTATTTCTTCTTCAGCTAGGATAGAATAATAAGCATGCCACCTTCATGATGAGAAGTAAGAGCACCAGGTAGCCTCTTTAGGAAATATTATCATTGCTTACAGAGTTTGTGTCTTTTTCTGAGCTTCCAAAGTCCATTAAAGCTAAAATGTAACTAGAAATAAAAGCAAGCTCGATAGATCAAAGTCAGTATTTCTCACATATTTTCTAACCTCTGCACTAGAGAATGTAGAATGGTAGAGGAATTTGAGAAAATTAGACCAAACCACACAAATAAGACTACCTTCATCTAAAAAAATCACAAATGCTAAATACCGAATTTTCTCAGCAAATGAAATATGAAAATCAGATACTCTGTTCTACTTTGTTCAGAAGAAATAACAGTGACAATAATAAATCAACTTTACATGAACAAAATGCATGACCAACGTTTTTGGCCAACACCAAAAATTTGCATCAAATTCTTATACTGTGGAAGTGCACAACACACAAAAGAAATAATAACAAAAAAAACCTTTCAAGCACAAACCGATTACAGAACACATTTTCTGAAATGCCTTAAAATTTTTGTAATTGGAACTGATACTGATACAAAAAGTTTCAAATAAAATAAGCCCTCAGATTTACTAGCTCTTTTCAGTGAAAGCAAATTCCCACAGCAAAAGCCATGTTTAAATACTGCAAACTCCCATGCTGTCAACTCATGCAAAAAAGGAACTACCTGAGACATCTTACTCTACTTTGTCAATTCCTTTGTGCAAATAAATCCAAGAGATTGGAAACTATGGTGTTACTTGCAGAAAGAATCCTTACTAAGCTTATAATACAGGCAAATCATTATAACTTTAGGACTCCTGACTGATTTTCAATGTTCTTACATTAGCCCAAATACATGCACAACAGACCTACTGAGCAAACCTTAGAAATATCAGGCAAATTTTCATTTTCTGCATTTATGTTAGGAATCTACAAGCTTGTGCTCTACAAGGTAGAAACTCTTTTCAAGAGCAAAAGTTTCAATCTTTTAAGGAAGATGAACTGTAAGTAGCAGAGGACAGGAATGGCTACACAATTTCTGTTATGCAGTTGAGATGATCCTCATAGTAGCTTGGAAAGCATATTAGATAAACCAGCTTTAAATAATGATACAGAAAAGAGTTCCTCTGTTTCTTTCTCAGATCTCATCCCTGTACAAAAACAGTCAGTACATTATATACAAAACTTCCGGAAAAATTCCATCAACTTGCAAACTGACAGGCAAGCACCAAGACATCCTTGACCTGGATAATTCTAGGAGCACCCTGGGTCAATTTAATCTCTAAGATCAGTGTCACAGAAGTGGTCTTTATAGTGAGAAATTATTAGTTATCAGAAAACAGCAAAAATCTCTGAAGAATTTAGGCAGCTAGAAGCTCTGCTCAAGACACATGCAACAACAGCTGTCCTGAATAAATGCACTTGCTCATTTTCTGTGTTCCCCTTGTCAGGGACAGGGCCAAAGATATCTCTGGGTCACTACCAAGGAGTGGATAACTCCTATGCCCTTGGCTCTATCTGCAAGCACACATAGCACTGGTGAAATTAGAAAGATGAGCTCCCAGTATGGGTCTCCTGATGGGCAGTGAAATCTCATTCCCCAAAACCTGCCCTTAATATAAATGGTGATTAACGCAGACAAATGGTATCAGACAGTAAACATCTGTTATCTTTGCTACCACAAATAGGCTTGAATCAACGAGCAGTAAATGGTCAGGAGAGCATTTGAGTGTAAATGAAGTTACAACTCTGCCTTTCACAGCTGATATACTAGTTTAGGGGGAAAAGTCAGAATGAAAACAGAAAAATTACATTTATAACATGAGGGGAACTGAGCTCTAAGAAACTAGCAGTCTGATCCAAACTTGGACTTAGGATGAGATGAGGGCAGCTTCATTTCCCATACCTCATGCTTCACTTGGTTTTGATGCTACAGTACCCAGTAGTTTCTTTCTGGAGACTTAGACTGAACACCTTACAAGGGCTAAATCACTGTGACCCCCCGCATCACTCACCACCAACTGGGCAGACTGCTCCTCTCTGCCTATAGCCTGCACAAACTTAAGAGACCTGGGTGATAGGAGAGAGTCATGAGAAAGAAAACATGAGCACCAGCATACTCAAAACACCTGCTGATATAAGTGCTCTAAGCTTAAAACAAATCCCAAAGAGAAACACTGGCCTGTTTAAGTATTTTTACAGCAAAATTTGTATATCAACTTAGAACATCAAAAAACTTTGTTCAGCCACTGACAACTTCCAGCATAGTTAGCTGGTTAAGGAAACAATCAATTCAGACAACCCCCACATGGATTTTGTCAGTCTTGCAATAGCTTGCCAGGTCAGTTTGACACATAAGCAGTAAAGAGTCAAGATTCAGGTGCTTCTACTAGAAGACACCACCCCTTTTGTCAGGGAATCTGCATGTTGAGGGTGACAGAAATGATTTGACTGTTTTTCTGTCTTGGAAAGAAACAACAGTGAGAGAAAAAATAAAGTAGATAAATGAAAAATTAAAAAATGGCTTGCTGAGATGACAATGGATTGAAACTCAGAGTTCCCGGCAAGGAAAACAACAGTTTGAGGTAAATTGCTCTTTTGCAATTTGTGTCAAAGAAACAGAAGTGAAACAGAGACACTTCAAGAAGATTGCCACCAGCAATCTAATGAGGTAGGAGAAAATCTGCTGGAAAATTGTAGTGGCGAAGAAATGTCCTGTCAACGAAAATCCTTTTCTCCAATTTGTCAAAGAATCATTTTGACCAACTGCTGTCTTCTAACACACTACCATAGCTTCCTTGAATGGTATTGTCTGAGTACTTAATAAATATATTGTCTGTTACATCAGTCAGGTCATTACTGAAACACCAAATATAGATACAGGTAAGATCCTTGCTGAAATCCACTCTGTAAATGTAGATGTTTTAACACTGAAAAACACTCTTGAGATGACCAACCACTTTAACCACTGTTTCTCAGTGTTGTGTGTAGGAGCACTATGTGAAATGTGGAAAGCTTTGCTATACTCATTGACATCTACCGCTGCTGTTTCTTTATGCACAGGACCCTCTAGCAGTCCTGTGAATAGACTAGGCTGCTCCAACATGATCTGACAAGTATGTAATGGCTCTTGCTCATGTCCAAATTTTGTTTTGTCATTTGCTACAATATTCTCTCTAGAAATTCAAAGTAGTGTTATGACTGGTTAATAATTTGTTGGCTCTTAATTCTCACTTTCGAAAGACCAAGCCCTGCAGTTAGCACTGCATTCTGTGTTACAGCTATTTGGCATTAGGAAATACTCCACAGAATATTCTTATTCTTCTAATATATTATATAATATATTATATTCTTATCTATATATTATATTCTTATATATATTCCTATAATATACTAAAGGCACACTCTCTTGGTTGACTCGTGGAAAAATGTTTATCATGGAAACCTCTGAAACAGGAAAAAAATGCTAGCCTCTCTAAAATCATCACTTTCACATAAATTTTCATTTCCTGCTTTCTCCTCCACTGTCACTAGTTTCCACCTTATAAGCACAGTGACAAACATATTTTTCACAGGCATTTAGCTCTCAGGTGCTGACAGGATTTATGAACCATAATTATCTTTACAAGACAATACAAACACAGGAAGATAAAGGGAAAGAAAGTAAGATGACAAATCGAGATGTAAGAAACAGAGGTTTTCATGGGGTCTTTATGTTCTGGCACTAGAAATCAAAGATTAATAACTTCTGCATAATTTGTTTATTTGATTGATGTTGATAAGACCGTACTACAAAGAACAAATATAATAATTTCAGCAGTAGTCTATCAACTTATAGTGTCTTACAACCAATTATAACAATTACAAAGGTGGTTACCTAGCAAATGATTTTTTCTTACTGCAGTTTGGCAGTGCAGTTAATGTTGCATTTCAGAGCCTTTCTCTGACAAAGTGGTTTAGAGAATCTGGAAAGGAGTCAAGATCCAACTGTGACTAAAAACTTTGCTGTTAAGATGTAATATATACTGTGCATCCAAACCATTTTTCTAATACATATCTGTTTTCCTGCCAATCCTCCCCTCGCCACCCATCTCTTTAGTGTCATTCTTCTGGGTGCATAATCTGTTTCTCACTCTCAACATAAGGCACCGAGGAGATGCATCTCCTTTTCTTTCACAGCTGGAAGCTGCCTTCTTTTAGCCCCACCTCAAACTTTTGTAGGAAGGGTGCAATTCAGATCATTTGAATTATAAACTCGTTTGTGAATTTCACGTTCGTAGATCAGCGCAGTGCATTTGAATCTCCTGTTCTTCAGCACTTTTAATGCAATTCAAGGACACCTAAGTGGATAATCATCCTCTTACCAGGACAACCACAATAGAAACTTGTGTGCCTTGCCCATCAACAACAGCATATACTTTGAAAGCTATTCACTGTGGGTTCAGGGTCTATAAAACCTAAAGCTGCTGCATTAAACCCTAGGAGGGCATCCATGCATCACTCTTCCTTGTCTGAGCAATATCTGAATGAAGTTGCCAAATGTAGGCATAGCAGAACTGACTGAGGATGTCAAAGAAACTCTAAGCATAATGATTTTTGCAATTTAAACATCTTTGCCAAAAGTCCTTAAGACAAGGCAGAGTTCCGCATATTTGTGAGATAATGTATTTGACTTAAGCTGACAATGATCTTGTCTCTATCTATATATTGGCAGACAGACAGCCTAGTAATTAATTATTTTTTTATCGCATGTCTTTAGTTGTCTAATCTGTTCTCGGCACATTAGTAAATGTCTTTTAGGAGCTCTTCAAATAGTTCACGCCCTTTAGAGGTCCTTCAAAATGATCACCTTCAACAAAAAGCCGTGTGGTCTCCTCCCAAAATGTTACTTAGATAACCAGAGTAAAAAGCTTTCTAGCAACAGTGAAAATCGTGTATTCAGCTCTGAATGGGACAGAAATACATTGAAATTTGGTTCAAGACATCTATTAAGAGTATCAAGCTTTATCTACTCCTTTATTTAAAAGGTTGTTAAAAGTTATATAACATGTATGTGAAATTAGGTACAGTGAACCTACTGAAAAACTGGTATATTTCTGATTTTAAAGAACAGTTGTTATACTTTTTGTCATGAGGTCTACACAACTCCATTTCTGAGATACTAAGTGAGGTCTTTGTCCCACAAGTAATTATATAACATCTCTAAGATTAATATTAGTCTCTGCAAACCTATATTAAATAGAATTTAGTTTAAATGTTTAAGCTTTGCAAAACAATTAAGCCTTTAAGTGGAATAAATTTTTATAGCTCCCTTGCAACATGATCAGCAGTTTGGAGTGATCCCAAATTTACCACTCTAGATTATACTAACATGGTAAAATACATAACTTTTGCAAAACATGAGATCATTACTTGAGCTGGTACATGATAACATATAATCCAAAAATTCTAAAATACATGAGTACAAACCATTTATCCCCACTTTTATAAAGCCCTTACATGTTTTATAAAACAAACACTATGATATTTGTGGATGTAGGGCCTGTAGATGCCCAGGTGTTGACAGTAGGGGGCTGCAGGAGAAGTCAGGGCCTGCCCAGAGGAGAAGCAGCAGGCTCCAGGCACTGGACCAAAGATTCCCCTGCAGCCTGTGAAGCTCCTACACCAGAGCAGAGTTAAAACAGGAGAAGGAAGGAGTGGCAGAGAGGAACAGTTATGGACTGACCATACCCTCCCTTCCCCTCCCTCACAAAACAGCATCCCTTGGTGGGGGGAAAAGGAGTCAGAAGCAAAGGGGAGAAGCTGAGCCTGGGAAAGCAGGGAGGAAAGGTGTTGCTTTAATGCTTGCCTTTTTTTTTTTTCTCTCTTCCTGAATCTATTTTACTTGGCAACAAGTTATTTTCCCCAAGATGAGTCTCTTTTGCTCACAACAGTAACTGTTAAGCAATCGCCCTGAGCTTTTTAATCCTCTTTTCTCTCCTGTATCCTGCTAAGGAACAGGGGGAACAGAGAGGGTGAATGAGCAGCTGGGTGGGAGTTTATCTATCAGTCAAGGTTAACCCACCACAGTGGGAACAAATAGATTTTGAGTAGAAATCTATTCTGGCATTAGATGCTACAATTCTGAGCAACACATACGCATGCAGAGGAATGAAGTGATAATTCTTACGGTTTGGAGTTTAAGCTCTATTTCTTTTGGTGTTTGGTTGGGGTTTTTTTTTGACACATTGAGATTTTTAGTTACACACACAGATTTCAACACAGCCATACAACAATCTAAATACACATAAAACAAACCCATATACCTTAAAATGTGTTTCCATAAAAAAATAAGGCTGAATTTTGGCTGTGACCAATCACTATTAAAACTATTATTCACTCAGTCTTGTTTCATACTTGCCTAATTTTAGGTTGGATAATTTAATACTGCAAAGTCACATGGCCACCATGGTTTTTCACATTATATGCCTACCATTGAGTTCATTTACGGTAACAGTCGACTGACATACCTCTTAATGAAGCTGCAGACAATTTATATAGCTATGCTGTCACTTCTACAATTAGAAGTTTGTAGATCAAATCTAGGTTTTAGTAGGTTAATGTGAAGAAAAACTGCAAGTTGCTACATCAGTCATGCTGACTTTGTAGATGTAATCAGTTAATGTCTGGTTAAGCTTTTGATGCCCACAGACAGTGTGAAAGTTGACTGTAAATAAAAAATTCCTGGAGTTTGTTAGAAAGTAGTCTCACAGACAGATGCTTGTAACATATGAAATTTGTACCAAGAGACTGTTGGTTCATACATAGTGGAGTAACCACAGTCATATTATCACTACAGTTAAGGGACAGGTCATAGCTAGCTCATGTAAAGTAGGACTAGATTAATTTTGTTCAACCCCTAAGGCCAAGAGCCAATCTCTTCAGAACAAACTGCCGTGAAAGTACATGAGTTCCCATGAAAAATTAGGATTACTGAATTGAGTTCAACCATTACAAAAGAAAAGTTCAAACGTCACCTGTTTGACAATGAATAAACCTAACAGTTTTTCTTTCTACTCACGTAGTTAGAAGAAAAGTCTGATGCATATAATTCAGTTCCTTCTTACCAACTATGGGCTTTCTACTGCAGTTACTAGCCAGTCTCTAATTATATGTAAGAAACCTAAGAGATTAAACAAATCCCAATACAGTACTACAAATTCAGGAATATTATGTTCTGACTCTTCCACTAACTCTCAGTGGCCATATTCTTTAAAATACAGCTTCATCATGGCTTGTTTATGACTGAAATATGCAAAAGCTGTTGCACGAAGCAATAACAATTTCCTGTTTCCAACATAATACCTGTGATTGAGCAATACTCTGAATTGAAAAAAACAATTCAATGTTTGTATTGCTCTAAGTAGTCATATGTGCAACTACAGCAAATACCAGTGTTGCAAAATAATTTGAAACACTGATGCATAAAACACTTCCTTCTGTTTTGTTTCTGCATCTATAATATACACAATTGGTTGCCTCCAACATCAATTGAGATTAATGTGGCTTTTATCAAAATAGAAGAACAAGAAAAACTTGAGGAAAGGAGGAGAGCAGAGGATGGATCACTTTGATAAGATCACTCTCCCAGCTTAGGCAAGGTTTCTATTTCTTCCATCTGCAGATCATGATAATGGATCAAAAAAAGGCTGCAGAATTACAAGTATTACTTAAGTTCATTCAGTGAGATATGATCTACATCCTCTTGTAGCCATCAATAGAAAGTTTATTGCAAAAAACCTGTAGGACATCATGTCATCTATAAGTATTAAAAAAAAAAATTAAAAAGATATTTCTGCCTCAGGCAAATAAATTTCCATTTTGCAAAAAAGGAAAATGTAAATGGAGTTTCAGTTTTATGGTTTGCTATTCCAAGAAAAAAAAAAAAAAATGGAATTAAGGAGAAATATTTCCAAAAGAGAGCAATAATCTTCAGCTACTCTGGAATAGCTAGGTTTTGTTCAAATTAGCAGCCGATGAAGACTGTACTCCACACAGGGGTACAGTTAGCCCACTTGCTAAAATTTCTCCTTATTTTATTTCAAACAATGCAAAAGAGCTACAGAAAAGATTTATGGAGGTTGCTAGAAAAGCAGTCTGGACTTGGCAAATGAAGCACAGAAGGTCCTTAAGAGCAATTTTATGATCATCTTTTACTTTCTTTGCACTTGTTCTTCAGTCAGCTGTGAAAGTTCATTTTTCTATGCACTCGTTTCTTGATATTACAGCAGAAACAAGAAGCTCAAGTCACCACCCACAGCTGACTGCGTTAAAATTGCTACTAACAAATACATACAAGTCTCCCATCTTTAAGTGTTTATAAGGTAAATGTATCATAAGAGACAATAAACAGAGAGGATTCCAAGATATAACTGACAAACCCCCACTCCTGCCCAAATAAACGTCCCTTAAGGTGCCTGCTTTATTTACTGTTTGATTCAGTAAGTGAAGAGTTTCTGCATGTTCACACTTCTTCCTACTAAAGAAAAAGAGTCAAATACTAATGACCCCTAAATCAGAGTACCTTAAAGCTTCAAAGTCAAAGACTTAACTTCTGGTACCTCAGTGTACTTCAGAAACTTTGTGCTACTGAAGAAAAGGCTGATGCATCTCAATGATTAACATTCTCTTGCGCTTCTCTCAATTATGCTTTACAGCATACATACAGATGTCTAAAATTATTTTTTTGTAAACTTTTTGTTTTTAAATCAAAGTGATCCATGCAATTTTATATGATACTTCAGCTGTATTTATGTATTTATGATGGGAAACTAGAAACAGAGAGTCCATATTGTGTCTTAAAAAGGTCTGAAGCCACTAGATGTTTGTTTTCCTGGGACAACAGTGAGATGCAGAGTTATTAGCATTTGTTTGAGGTAATTTGCAAAATTACCCAACAACTTTGCCTGAATGTAACAATAAAAATTCGTGGAATTGTTATGTTTTTAATACATATAAAAAGCAGAATAGATTTA
Source organism: Eurystomus gularis (assembly GCA_013400335.1). Taxonomy (NCBI): domain Eukaryota; kingdom Metazoa; phylum Chordata; class Aves; order Coraciiformes; family Coraciidae; genus Eurystomus; species Eurystomus gularis. The sequence continues at coordinate 10,936 of VZZY01001361.1, forward strand.
CGTCTTATAGAAGATCTGGACATGGTCCTGGGTTCTTGGTGGCCCTACTTGAGCAAAGGGGTAGGGCCAGATGACCTCCAGAGGTCCTTTCCAACCCTAACCCTTCTGTAAAGCTGAATGTATTTTACATAGATTATCCTGTGGCTTACTGTCCAGATTTGATAATATGCAAATGCAGCCATGTTCTGCATAAGGCATTTTTCCAAACTTCATGGAAGCACACTGCAATCTCATTGAGAAATAGCACCAGCAGTTTTCAAAAAATCAAATTAGAAAGGGAATAAAATGTAGATTAGTAGGAACAGTTATAGCCTTGAATACCACTATTCAATTCCACCATTTTATCATTTAAACTTACTTGGTTTTGGTTTCTCTCACTAAAAGCTTTACATCTTCTTGCCCCTAAGATTTCATTCTCATCTCTAAACCTAAATAAGAAAGCTTAGTTTTCTATCAACTTTCAATGTGTTCAGCTCCATTAAACTTTTTGATGTCTAATATAGTGAGCTAATGATGCAGTGTATGCTTTTTAGATTAACATATTTCATGTTTTTTCATCTCTTCCCTGACCACCCAGTCTCATGATATTTTATATAATGAATCACCTAAATTTAAAATTGGTCAAAACATTTAGAAGTTACCACACAGAGAAGAGACCGAGATATGACTCTGTAAAATAGCTTTCTTCTGAGAGCTGTACTGAAATCAAAAGATCAACTTCATTGCTATGTGAAACCCAGTTAGAAGCATATTAATGTGAATAAAGTACATAACACTACTTTTTTTATATATAACTCACCCCTTTTAAGACCTGGAACACTAACTCTTCCTGCCCTCTGTGTTAAAAAGGCTATTTTTGTCCTTGTATTTACCATTTATAAGATAGGGGTAGTACATAAAATCCTAACTTGAATGCTGTAAAACTGTAATGGAGTTGCTGTTCTTTAGTCAATTCTTCACCACACAACTTAAGTTTCTTATAAAATATTTAAAGTCGTGATCCAAATCTTTTAAGTGCTTTGCACAGAAGGTATTATAAACTCAAAATTGATTCAAAACATGTGTTACATGAGAGGATAGGAAGTCCCTAAAAAAATTAGGTCCTCACTGCCAAAGCACATATTTTATTTAAACGTGGGTTTCACATTACTCGCTAATGAGAAGCCTAGGAAATACTCCAGTAAATCTTGGATTTCAGAAAGCACTGATAGGTGGAATATTTGTAGTGTTCAGTTATGTCAAATGCTATATTCAACATGCGTTTTTTGTCAGATCATTTCAATAAAGTAACAACAAATTTCAGAGCAATAACAATGCTAGAAGCATCCAGACATAATGAGTGAAAAGAAACATCTCTAGCTAGACTGTAATCAGAAAACAGAAACCTGGTCACAACAATGAACTGAGACCAAAAATTGAAGATATCAAAGCAGATCTCGTACTTTCATGCATAGATAGGCTGCACAACTGAGGATCAATGGCAGCACTTGTTGACTAAATTTTGTTCATTAAGGCTAACTACTAGGTATTGGAAACCAGAATTAGCGCTGCAACTGAGGATTGATTTCTTTACATCTGCATAATTCCAGGATTGTAGGACACCCAAATCCAACCTGGAAGCCCATTGCAGGGACCTGTCTTTGCATCAAAGTGGCAGATCAAAACTTTCTGATGCAGCTATGCAGTGCCATACGCTCCAAACCAGTCTGTAACACTTCCACAAAACAACACTATTCCTGGCAACTTCTGGCATTGCTGCAGAGACTAAAGGACTTTCTCTGCCTTGTCAGTATTCGTCTTTGTACGTGTGCACTTTTCAGGGAGAGCCAGAAAATATTCCTAGATCTATTTAAAGCACTAAATTAAACACAAACACAGTGCTAATGCTGCTTGGCACAGAAAGGGAAAAGGAAGAAAGAGGGAATTGCTGGAGCAATCTAAATTCAAGTCTTTGTTTAAAGGAGCTGAGAGTATCATGGATAGATCTGTTCTTATTCATGTGGTCCCCCCAGTCTGGGACACTTGTGTAACAGAGCATCTCTCTGAGTGTCGTATAGCACAAGTAATTGGCAAGAATTGGTTTATCTGCCCATCTGCTGCCAATATGAAGCAGGGCTGGGCTTCAAGGCTTTCACGAGTGATGCCCTTCTTAAAGGCCCATGTCTTCAAGTCATAATCCTAGTTGCTGTTTCTGCACTGAGCTGGAGTTTCTCCTTATTTACACTCCTGAACAAGCACTGTTAAGATTAACTATCTAAAGCGCCCATTCAATTGCACTGGCAGAGCTGTTCAGACTGACTTTACATCAGAAAAATAACAAGAGAAGTATATTTGCCCCTTATGCAAAGAAGGAAAAGCAGTAAGACTACGAAGGGCTATACTTAACTCACAACCTTCTATCTATCCGCAGGCTGCTGTGACTAACATTTCCTTGGATTCTAGTTAGCTGCACCAACTCTGCAGGAAAAAGCCGTCAAATTCACCTATCACCACCAGGCTTGACACACAGCCACAACAAAACACGAAGGCCCAATGTTCTTAACATACATTTCAAAATTACTTAATATTTGTGCAAAACGAGCCTTAAGAAAATGTTGCAAAATTGAGTTTTGATGTGATTCTTAGCACTAAAGCTATAACACTTTTTAAGCAGAGAATTAGTGTGTCAAGGTTCAGATTTGGGAGTGGCTGAAAATCATCATTCTGCTAAGAGACTTTTTGCTTCAGTCCCAGATTCCTTCCCCATGAATGCAGAATAAATAAGATCACCTGTTTTAATTAAGACACAGTGCACTCTGTGCACAGGTAAGGACCAAGAGTGATGCATCACCTTAATACTCAAAAAAGGACATTTCACTTTATGCCAGAACTGTGCTATGAATCAGCTGCACAAAAGTGAATGCCAAACCTTTCAAGAAAGGACTTCCATTTGCAAAAAATTGACAGAGAAATGGAAACTACAGAAGACCAAAATATTTCCCCCTCTAAAAATCAAAGAGTAAATGCAAATATTTTTTATTATTTTGTTGAGGTAACCCATTGCCAAACATACTTCAGGGTTTTACCTTTTTCCATTGCAAAATGTTACTGGTTCAAAACTTGAAAAGAAGTGCACTATACTCCCCTGCTTCTTAAATGAACCTTCAACATCTTTCCTATTTTTAAAAGAGGTAAAATAGCAGCCTTATCATATTTATTTCCTAGTAATTCAGCTTTTATAATATGTACCCTCATTTACATGCTAAGAGAAGCGTTCAGCCAGTGATCTCATCTTTCTCCTAAGGATATTACTAAGATGCATAGTTCACTTGCTAACTAGCATTTCCTGATCTATCTAAAACTTCCTTGCTATATTGAGCTAAGTGAAAGTAATGGTGCTGCATCAGTTGTGGAGTTTTCTCTCCGGAGTTCATCAAGCCTAATGCCTGTTGCTTTATTTAACTGTCATGTAGCTAGCAATCCTTCTCCACATAAAGTGCCTTATTTTGCATTGATCTATCTCCAGCCAACTCTTCTAACATTGTGCTAACATGCAGTGTTACAAAACTATCATCAGAGCTCTTTTCTGCCCTTGTTCTGGTCAAAGGTCCCATGGCCTTTTTACAGAACATGAGTAATGTTGGGTTTTGTTCAAATATCAATTTAATTTAATTTTAAAACCCCACAGTTTACAAATATATTCCTTCTGTGGGTTCCAGTCAGTTGTCACTTCCCACTTCACTGTTGCAAGTTAATGCATGACGGCTATGCTAATCCACTCTCTGAAGCATCTGCAGTTCAGTTTGAGATGAAAAAATAGAAGCATTGGTTAAGTGAAACATTCTACATCCATCTCTCAGACAATTTCAAGATATCTGTGACCTTTACATTGCAAGCACTGGTATCCAATACAATAAGATTCGCTGTGAACACATTAGGTATGAAATAGTGACCAATATGCGTATATATTCATACATGCACACTTCAGAGGAGGATGGTCACTTAGGTTTTATTTATCTCACTGATGATGACAGCAGATGTTACTCTGCAAAATTATTGAAATATCTCTAGCTACTGAGCACTATTATAGAGTTGTACAAAGTCCCTAATTGCTATTTCTGTCCTACAGTTCCTTATTTGCTGGAAAATGTAACAACCACAAAGGTAACA
>VZZY01001365.1:1116-66277 GCA_013400335.1 Eurystomus gularis
GTGGCTCTGTGGCTCTGCCCTCACCCAGGTGGTCATGGCTGGGGTGGTGGATGAGGCCAGGATTATATTAACCAGGAGCTGATCAGTAAGAGGAGCTTTCTGGTTCTGTTGGGGCTGGTTGCATCTTGCCCAGCTTTCTGTATTGTCCTTCCATGTGAGCGGCCGTTGAGGGAGCCATCTCTGTCTGTTGTGTCCAGCAGGTGATACTGGCACCACAGTGGGCAACAGAGGAGCTGGGCCCACAGGTACCTATGGCAGGACTGTCTGAAAGAAGACTTGTGAGGGGATGTTGCTGAGTTCGGTGTTGGCCTGTGTGATCGGGCAACTGATGGCAGTGTGAAATGATGATGGCTGAACTGGCACAACAGCATCCCACCTCACCCCATCTTGCCCCCCAAGAAAACAGCATTTCCAGCTGCTTTTATTCTCCCCCAGCTGTGCTGGAAGCAGGGAAGGGGATATTGCAGTCAGATTTAAGATGGCTTGGGGGCTTCTGCTGTATTCTAAATCCCATCAAGAGCCTTTTGTGATGGCAGGTCATTCTGTCCATGCCCTGGTGTCACACAGAGGGGCACACTGGGGGACCTGTCCTCAACATAGCATCTCTGTGCACTGAGTTCATCATCGCCGGGGCCAAAAGCTAATTAAATAAAAGGGAAAGCAAATTGCTGAATCCTTAATCTCCTTGCAAAGTGAGATAAATATCATCCAGGGTCACATTTGCTGATTTCGAGGCTGCTTTTACTCATTTGCTTAATCCTGTGTGCTGGGGAAACCCACCCAGCCTGACACACGCCGTGCCCTGTGCTCGTGGGTGCTCGGGCACCCATGGGTATCCAAACCTAACCCGGCCTCGCCGGGGGGGCCAGGGCGGCGCTGAGCATCCCCANGCCGGCACCGGGAGGAGCGGGGCCGAAGCGCCCGGCCCGCAGCTTCAGCCCTCGTAGCATCTGCATCCCTGCAGCATCTGCATCTCTGCAGCATCCTTCACCCCTTGCAGCACCTTCTCCCTGTCCACCAGCCTTTTCCCTTGCAGCATCCTCAGCCCTCACAGCGTCTTCATCTCTTGCAGCGCCTTCTCTCCATCCACCATCCTTTTCCCTTGCAGCACCTTCATCCTTTGCATCCCTCACACTCCTCACAGCACTCTTGCCCCTTGCATCCCCCTCTTCCCTTTCCAGTGAGCCACCTTTGCAGGCATCAGCCCCAAGGAGCTGGGCTTCACACCATGCAGGGGGTCCCTTCTCAGCTCAGTGAGGCAGAAGTCACTGCTCAGGGGGAGCAGGAGGCCTTGCCTTCCTCAGAGGTCATCCAGCAGCTGGAAATGAGCCCAGCGAAGGGGTCTCAATGCTGCTGCCAAGCAAGAAATCCTGCCCTACCACTGCTGCCCATTCTACCACAGCATGGTGTGTTTTGGGGGGGACAATCTGCCCATCTGGGCTATCATGTGATGGAGCTGACGGCACGTGTGAGCAAAATGCCAGCAAGGAGGAAAAAAAAAAAAAAAAGACATTTACTTCTCCCAGCCCCACAAGAGGCCCTTTGGCTTGTAAAACCCGTGGCATTGACAGGTCAGGGAAATGCGGGCGATGGGAGCAGGGAAAGAAAGGCTTGAAGAAGCAGCAAATGTTTGAAGAGGCTGGAGAAAACGCCCCCCTAATCTTTAAGTGCTGCTTGTAAATTATTCATTGACTGGTAAGAGAGGCACAAATCTATTCAGCGAGAGGGCAGAAGGGTAGGAAAACATGGTTAGGCTGAGCCCAGCGTAAACCTCAGCTTAAGGTCAGAAAGCTCAGCCTCAGACCTTGGTAAACCCGAGGGTGGGGGGGAGGTCTGAAGTCCCAGCCCAAAGCTGCACGGAAGCTTTTCTGCCTCTGTGGGACCAAGGCAGGGAAGGGTTTACCCCATCTCTGATTGTATCCCTCATTTGTTGTTTTCCCCCCACAACCTGCTTTTTAATGAAGGCATTAATGAGCAGATCCAGAGCAGGACCTCCAAAGCCGCAGGGTAGGGCTGAGGATCCGGGTTTGATCAGCCTGAGCAGAGTGGGAAGAAGTGACAGGGCTGTGATCAGCTGAGTGCTTCCCCCCAAGCCCCCCCAGATCCCACTGCCAGTGGGGGGCTGTAATGTTCCGTCTCCCTCCCGCACGCACGCTCCATTAGTAGGGTGTCAGCCCTGATTCCAGGGACTGTCAGGAGATGGGCTTTCCAGGGCTTTCCAAGCAAATCCCCTGTGCTGCGATGCAAGCAGAGTGAAAAGAATTTGTGCTTTAGGGGGAAGAAAAAAAGCAAAAGAAAGAAAACTGGTGTCAAAGGTTGCAGGGAAGGGGGAATAATAATCCTACCAGTGATGCTTTCTAGTATTGTTAGCCAGGAAAAAACAAGATGCTCAGGTAGGGCAGAGGTGTCCAGGGCTCGTGCAAACCCTTTCTGGGCTCTTGTTGCCCTGCTTAGGCTTTAGAATTGGATGTTGGAGGCAGCCTGGAGATCACTTCCCACTCTGCCTGGCTTTATCACCACAGGGATGCTCTTGTGAGGATCTAGTGAGCTGGATTTGAGGTTACTCGGGGCATTGGCGCAAGCAAAAAGCGAAACTGAGGGGGTGGTAACACATCTCAGAGACCATGTAGTGATGCTGGGGCCAGATCCTGTGTAGATCTGGAGGGTGCTCGGGCTTGTCTGGAGCCCTGGGGCAAGCTGGTCCATCCAATTTGGACCTCCTTGCATTTAAGCTGTGCCGTGGTACCCACCTCTGCACGCCCCATTACAGGTTGCCATTAGGCTGGGCATAAAGCAGCCGCCGCAGCCACGGAAAGGGAAGCAATAAAGCTCAGTGGATTGGAGGAATTAAAACAGCTGGAGGAAAAAAAAATAGCTTTTCTGTATTTTTTATGGTTGTTGTTTTATTGCTAATTTTCTTCCTGCTTTGCAGCCTGAACTGTGGGGAGAGGGGTTGAAGGTGGGGTTTGGGCAGCACAGGCTCTCCTGCCTTCCCTCCCAGCTATTTAATAAGCAGAATTGAGGTTTAACGACCTGTTATTTTTAAAGCCAGATGGCTGAAAGTACAGGAAGATATTAGGACCATGAGGGCTGGATTTGAATGCGTCCAAGGGCTCCATTTAGCAATACAAAGGGCTGGAGGAGAACAGCTGCCTTTTAATTTTTTTTTTTTTATCCTGGAGCAGAAAGGTATGAGCTGGAGCTGCCTGAGGTCTGCCACATAATGCAGCGGTGATAGGAGAGAATTTGCTAAATGGATTTTGGATTGAGCGATTAGATCAAAGCTGACTGGCAGGTCCTGCCCCCAGTAAGGTGCTTGGACACTGTCCCCCCTCCAACACCTGTGCCACCCCAAAATAGTTAGCGACCGAGGATGTGGCCACCCATGGAAAGGCTCCTCCATGGCCACGACACCCAAAATTATTGACACAACCAGGCTGTGGCTAAAGCCCACTGCTCCCAGCTATCCATTTGTTGGAAGAGAGGTTAAAATTTGTGATTTATGCCCATTTGTAACTGTTCCGAGGCAGGGCCTGTGCTGTTGTGGAGGCTGGCAGGGCGATGCAGCAGGTAGGGTGTTAGCGTGGCATCGCCAGCTACTCTCCTGGCTTCTTACCTGGCAATAAAACGGGCGCACGGGGGTTTCTCCCAGCTCTTCACCCCTCTTGAGCGTGCCAGGATCCAGGCTGGGGAGGGCATCGCTGCTGGATGGTGTCAGGAATGTTGCTGGTCTCTGCGGAGGAAGAGGCAATGGGCTGGATAGATGTGGTGATGTAGGCCATGGTAAAGAGCTGTGGCTTGGCCAAGCTCCTCTCAACCTTGCAAGGGGAGCTTTGGGCAGAGAGGGGAGCTCTGGGGTGAGCTAGTGCTGGAAAACCAAGGTGAGAAGGAGGAAGAGGAGGAGGGAGTTCTTTGTGCTGAAAACCATGTTGGTGGAAATAGCAGGTCCGTGCCTGGCTCGGCCCATTCTGGGCGGGCAGGAGGTGGGTACCCAGGAATGCTAAAAGCCATTTTGCCACCCAGCGCTGCTCCTGGCTTCGGTGCTGGCCGGATGATGCCCCTCTGGCACATCGGCAGCCACTACCAGAACGCTGCTGGCAGCTGTAATATGATTTTCCTGCCCCTCATTTCCCGCGCTGGGCTCTGCGCGCACCACTCTCCTCCACCAGCCTGGCTTTTATAGACTCCCCTCTAATCTGGTTAGAGGGGGAAGTCGGATCTAATGGAATAAATGATGGAGTCCATGCACTCCTCTCTGCTGCCTGTGCTGGTAAGGTCACGGACAGGGACCCTGGCCTGGCCATCCCAGCTCCCAGTATCAGTGTAGGTTTGGGTGCTGGGGATCTTGCCTGCCACTGGGGTCCTTGCATCAAGTCATGGCACCTCAGCACCCTTTTATTTCACCATTGAGCATGACCCAGCAAATCCTGGGCTCCCCCCCACCTCGCAGATGCTCTTTGCTTCTCCAGCTGAGCAATCATACTGGGAGCCCACTCCAAATTGGTCGTGGTGATGGGCACCGGCAAAATGGCCCTTGTTGGATATTGTTCCGTGCCTGCGTGCAAACTTGCCTCATTAGTGTGGCTAACGAGGGCAGTGAGCAAGAGGAGGTGTCTGGAGGCGTCCCCGTGCCCTTCTTCATCCCCGCCTCATTAACACTATCAGCATCATCCTCCCCTGTGCCGCTGTGTTTCATTCCGCCGCCGGCCTCCCCGACCTCGGGCTCCTCCAGCATCAAAGACCGGGGTGAAAATACCCCCCGCCCAGCCGCTCTCCCCTTCCTCGGGGAATCACATCATGCAAAATGCAACAGTTTAGGCTCAGCCTGCAATTACAAAGGCCAGTTTCCAGCTGCTACCCACTGTGCTGGAGCAATGGCCGGCCCGGCCGCGCCACTGTTGCCCATCGGAGTGCTGCTCACCGGAGCAGCACGTGCTTTTAATTCAATTAGTGCTGCCCTGAACGATCCCCTGGGATCGGTGGGCGGAAAGCAACAAATTCTCCTTAACAAAGACATTCCCTGCTTTTTTTTTTTTTTTCTATGGTTCCTCACTGGCTTGGCTCTCCCTGGTGCTCCCGGTCGCCAGCAATGCCGTAACACCTCTTGTAATCCACCATGCAATAAGAGGAATGGGTGATGTGTTTGATTGACAGGTGTCAATCAAGTGCTGGCAAGCAGGAGCTCGGCTGCTGGCAGTTTGTCTATGCCGAAAGCCCTCTGAGGGTTTGCCAGCTCATGGAGAGATGCTCAGCAGGGAAGGGTGAAGCTTCCCCAAAACAAGCCTTCCCTACATCCCCTGCAATGTGCTCTGGGGATAAAAATCCCAATTTCGGCACTCGTAGAAGACAAGTCGAACCAGACAGGCTAAATAAAGGGAAACACATGGCAATTCTCCACTCCCCGACCAATTGTAAACCCATTTTTTTGCCAGCCCAAAAGGGGTTTGATGGCTGGGCTGGCATGGTGACAATTTACACCCTGGTGCAGTGACAATTTACGCCAGGCGCCGATCTGCCTTGGGTTTTAAATGGCAGCAATTACATAAATTAAGGCTGTTTAAGCAATGCTATAGCCAGCCTGTTGATTTTTTTTTTTTCCTTGCCTGGAAAAACCCAGCACTAGCTATTCCCTTTTTGTCAGAGGCTGTCCCCATGTGCCGCCGTGTCCCAAACCCCATCTCATGTGACGTGACCAAGGGCCCTCTGCAGAGCGGGTGGTAGAGGCTTGAGGTGACCCTGAAGGTCCCAAGTGCCCAGTTAATGGGCTGAGCAAGGCGGGGTCATGCCAAAATGAAGTGTAACCTGGGGATAATTAATAAACAGAGCTGATAAATCCCTTAGTAATAATGATGCCTCTGGTGGGTGTTTTCCAGCCCTTGGAGGGAGCTCAGCATCCCCTGGGCACATCCTGCTGACCCTGCCCATGCCCACTACTGCATGATCAAACTCATCTTTCTTGGGCAAGACACCAAATTTGGGGTGGAAAAAAAAGAACAAAGGGAAAACAGGAGCCCTGCCTGGAGCCACAAGCTGGTATGGAGGTGGATGAAGTCGGCTGCAGGTTTTTCTTGCTGTAGTGGTTTTTCAGCGACAGCCGTTAATTCACTAAAACGCCGGTGTTTTGCTGTAGTCTTTGATTTCTTTGTCTCCCTGAGATGATCAAAGTCTTTTGTTCTCCTTTGGGCTCCAAGCAGTGTGGATGAAGGCAGGGAGGAACAGGCTGGGTAGGGGCAAGCCCGGGGGTCTTGCTGCCTTTACTGGGGGGGCTGCAACCCAGTGCTGTCCTTTCTCTGGGATAACAGGAGTCCTGTTTGCTCATTCCTGGTGTCACGGCTTTTAATAAAGCAGCTGCTCCAAAGTCTTTCCCTGTGGCTATGCCAAACGTAAAGGGGTTTTGAGACCCTGCAGAAATACTGGGTGATGAATCCTATTTACAGGGAGCCCCTTAACCCTGGAAGGCCCTGGTGCTGAGAACACTTTTCCCAGCACAGAGGGTCGATATGAGCATCCAGAGCCAAGCTCAGGAGCATCCAGACCCCTGACAGTAGTTGGTGAAATCTCTGTGGAGGCCATGAGCAGCTGAGATTTACACACAGCTCTGAGTGTGCCGGGGAGTACAGATGGCCCAGGGTTTATTTAGCTGATGTTTGTTATAAAAAGCCCAGCCAATCTAGGCTATGCATTTTCAGCTCTCTGCATTAAAATAAAAATAAGAGAAGAAAAGAAACGAGCTTGGTGAATCTGGCTGGGGAGAGCTCTGGGGTGAGGGAGCATGGGGCAGGAGTGACAGGGATGCTGGGGCTCGTCTCACTCTGAGGATGACCACAGTATGAAGGTTTCCCCAGCGCTGGGTCTGTTCAGGTCCTGTATTGACTGTCGTTGCCTCTTGGCCCCTGTTTGGCTCCTTTCTGCTGTCCTGAAGCCAAGCTCAGGACTAATCCATGAGTTGAAGGCTCGGAAATCCAGCCTTCAAGCACCCCTTGAAGCCCGGGGCTGCCTGAAGGGGTTGAGGAAAGGCTCTGCACCCACACCAACTTCTCCCCTGCCCCTGAACTGCAGTTTTGGGGTGCTGGGGATCACAGCGAGCCAGGCTAGGGCATCTTCCTCAACAAATCCTAACCTCCAGGCTAGAAAGGGCCTTGGCAAAGGTGGGAGGAGCCGAACCTGCCCTCACCCTGCTCAGCAGCAGCTCGCTCATTGATTTGCATCCCTCCGGGTCTGTCTGCCTGTGCTGCTGCCGGATGAATTAACCAGACACGGAGCCCAAGGCCGGCTCTGGCTCTCCTGCTTTTTGTTTCCACTACCAGCTCTTACATATATTAAGGAAGGCAGGGCTGGAGGGGGTGAAAGGGAGAGGTTGGGGAAGAGGAGAAAAAAAAATACATCTCCCAGATCAAAACAATAATCAGCTAAATGAATTCCGCAGCATTTTCCCGCATGACTGCGAGTGATAATTTAGTGCAGCAGCCAGCTGGAAGCAAAAGGATTAATTCTGCACTTAGTGACACCCCTGTGAATAATTCATCACATGCAGACCCCTTTTTGCTGACCCCCCTGGGCAATCACTCCAAAGCCCCCCACCAGCTGGCCCTGGGGACGAGGGGATGCAGTCACCGGTGTGGCTTCCAGACCTATCCCAAATTCAGTTATGGATAGGATTTGGGGTTTGCAGATGGGAGCAGAGGCTGGTGGCCGCAGTAATTAGATTGAGCAGGCTCACAGCCACATCCTAACCTGCCCAAGGACAGGCTCTGGAGCCAAGGGCTAGCAGGGTTCCCTTCTTCCTGGGGAAAGAAGCCAAATTCCCTCCCTGCTGTGATATCCCGGGGGACCACAAATGCTGAAGGATTAAGACAGCTGGACATTTGTCACCGTGGTTAACCAGCCTGGCCCTTCTCTGCACAGAGATGGTGAACAGCCTCTCCCAAGCACCCTGCCTGTGCCCTGCCTGCCCCGCTGCCTCCAGCTGGGATTTCCCAGGAATACGAGCATGTGCTGAAATCCCTGGGAAAGCGATGGATGCGCAAAGGCAAGAGCAACACTGCATTTTCCAGCTGCCTGACGTCATGATCCAGAGCTCTGAGGGACAAAACCTGGATCCAGCCCAGCTGATCCTTGTCTGAGAGGTTTGGAGAGAGGGTGGCAGCTCTAAAGAACCACGTTCTGTCCTGTCCCCATCCCCATCCCTCTTTGCCTCGGGGTTCACCATCCCCAGCATCTCACCTCTGACTGAAGGAGCTGCAGGCAGAGCCCCACGGTCGGGATGGCCCCAGATGTGGTTTTCAGGTCTGTGCCCTGGGGAGGCAGAGGAAGGGTCACAGCCTGCACTGGCCTCTGGGCTTCTACCAGGGTGGCTTTGGCATCACTCAGATGCTGTCCAGGGCTTCAGAGCAGGGATCCCATCTTTCCAACGGATGCTTAGGAGCTCTGCAGCAGGCTTCCCACCTAGACATGGAGATCCCTCCCACCATGCCAGCAGCTATAAGTCCCATCACCTACAGGTCCCACCACTGTGCCACCCTGGCCAGCATCACCCTGCAGCCCCTGACTCACCTGCACGGTGAGGCCATCCACACGCATTCCACTGCTCCGTGCTGCCAGATCCTGGAAAACATGACTGGGGAGAGGCAGCACCGAATATCCCATGGGAATGAGGGGACCTGCAGTATCCCACACTGGGGAAGGGGCGAGAGCATCTGGCTGAGGGCACAGCAGCCCAGGTCCTGCCCCCAGCCAAACCCAGGGTTGAGGGAAAGCATCCTTGGTGGGGTGCCCAGACTCACTGGCTTTGTACGGATAATATTCGATGGCCAGGGCGGTGTCCTCAGAGAAGATGCTGGCCATGTCTCGGCCTTGGAAGAGGAAGGAGGTGTCCCAGGTTGGCTGCTCTGGGTGCCTGGCTGGTTGGGACATCTTAGGAGACAACAGGAAAATTATCCTTCAGCTACCTTCTCTCTCTGGAGATAAATAAGCAGAGAGGCAGGAGAGAGAGGGGAGGTAGGGGGAAAGAAAAGCACAACCTGGGCAGCTGGGCTCAAAAGCAACCCCGAATTCCAGTTACTTAAACTGGTTTTCACCGGGTCTTTGAGCTTGGCTGCTCCTGTGCTTAAAAAAAAATGATGGGAAGAGCCTGGAGGATGAGCTGTGCTGGCTCCAGGCTGAGCCTTTTTGTCAGGCAACCTGGACCTTGCTGTTTGCAGGCTTTTAGAGTCCATATATCACTGCAAACCCCATTTCCAAGCATAAGCTCTGGGTCACCCGATAGATATCGAACGGTGGGCAACATGTTTATCCCCAGAGCCGTGAGCTCTTGTTCGAAATGGCATGGTCCATCCCTGCCAGCAGCTGCTCCCCTTTGCCTTTTGCCAGTGCCACCAGCTCTCCAAAGGTCAACCTTAACCCTAGCACCAAGAAAATTATCGACAGCAGCTCATTTTTAATGCCGTTACTGCATCCACTTGGCCAACATCACTCAGCGGGGATGAGATGCTGATCAGCTTTTCTGCATCAGCACGTTCGGCTGCATCACGGAGGGTGGGAGGAAGAGCAGGAGGTGGGGGGTTGTCTCCCTCTGCTCACTTTTGGGGATGTTAATGGGCATTATGCACCTTGGAGACCCGCAGTGGTGCATTACCCAGCCCTGGGGGCTGGCAGCTAGGGGAGTGTGGGGCTGGGATGTTTCAGAGCCCCGAAACACCTCCATGATGGGCTGCACCGGTCAGTGCTGGTAGTACTGGTTCAGCATCAGGCTGGCTCTCTTGGATGGGAATTTGTCAGGGGGTCCCTAGCATCAACTGGGATTTTTAACTGGGATGCAGCTTGCTTTAACTGCATGGAGCCCAGTGTGTGCCTATAGGTCCTTGGGGAAACACGGACTAGGGCAGCTCCCAGGAGCCAGATCCAGCTCAGCAACTTTCAGCCACCCTTCTCCTTTTCCAACCTGCGTCTCAGCCTACAGGGCTGCTTCATCAGCCCCAGAAAGCCCAGGTTTTAGGGGAAAATTTCCCATAATGCCGCCTTCAGTTACTTTTCCTGGCATCAACCTGTACAAGATGCTGCGAGATGGTGCTGGTTTAGACTCAGCGGGGAAGGGAAAAGTCAAATGCAGGAGCATATTGTTAATTTGACCCCAATTGTCGGAGGTCCTGAGCCCACATGGTTCCTCTCACCAGGACAAGGATGGATGGAGATGACATTCCCAATTTCCCCCCCTGATTCGGGGGGATTGGAAGGGGGCGGGAGGGTTTGCCAGGGCCAGGCTGTCTCCCAGTGGCTCGGCAGGACAGATGGATGCTCTGCACCGGGGCGTCAGAGCCAATGCACTGATTTGGGTGGACGTTTTGGCACAACAACCGCCTCTGCCAAGAGCCACCTGGAGAAACACAACAAAGGGGATGGGAGGAGGAGGAGAAGGAAGGAGACGCCTTCATCCTCCTTGGCTACCCCAACTCATCTCCCAAAGGCCAGTTCAAAGGCAGCATCGTTGGCACGAGCAGAGGTAGAGGTGGCCAAGCCCACAGAATCTCTCCCACCATCCCAAGGGATGGGGCCATCCTCTGGGCTGCCTGTCTGGAGGGTGCAGACCCCAGAAGAGAGCAAGAAGCTCCAGAGAAGTGGATTAAGCTGGAGGGGCCCCAAAGGAAACTTATTTTAGGAGGGACCAACATCATGAAGGCTTGATCTTGATGCTGGAGGACAGGCAATTTCTGTAGGAGGCACAGGCTGCTGCCTGCCTGCCTTATGGATTTGCCATTGCCACCAGTGTGTCCAAATCCATCCCTTTTGGTGTTGGCCCAAGAAGAGCACCCAAGAAAAACACCCAATGCTCTTGCAGGTGGCTCTGTGCGGGTCTCAGCTAACTCCTGGCTAGGAAGACCAGGTCTCCAAGCGCCCTGACTAGGCAGGGAAGGGTTAACCACCCAGAAACCCCCAAGCCCCCTCAGTACGAGGGGTGTCCTGCTGAAGATGAACTCAAGCTCCATTGTCTGTGGATGCTGATGGGAACCGACAGGCGAGAGGACACCCTGGGCTGGCAGAATTATCGAATCCGATTAGCCTGCCCAGGAGTTCACTCAGGGAAAATCATTAACCTCTGGAACCAGAGCAGCAATGCTCACTCCTTCTCCTCCTCGCAGGCCTTTGGAGTTCATCCTCCCCAGGAAGGAATCATGTTCTCTGGGTGGGGAAACTGAGGCAGGAGTTGGTGGGATGAGACCAGATGGGGGTTCCGCAGCTCCTCAGGGCAACCTGTCCGTGCATCCCTGGCAAGTGCATCCTGAGTGATGTGCAAAGACAGACAGAGCCGTGTGGGCACAGAGGGGAGGAGGAGGAGGCGGCGGCGGCAGCATGCATGCACACAGGCCAGATGGCCAGGTTTTAATCACTCGTCCTCCCGTGTTGGGCTCCCACGGCTCTGTGTTGGCATTGCTGCCTGCACTGGGGCTCTGGGCCTGGTTGGGGCTCACCCAGCGCCTGGCTCCCACAACTTCCCAGGGGTTTGTGTATGTATTTAGCCCTATAAATCCAAAGGAAAATTGCATTTTGGCTGCATTTAGGAGGGAGAAATATCCCTGCTCTGGATGGGAAACCACATCATGGAGCAAAGTGGTGGGAGCTGCGGGGAGATAACGCGGGGGCAAGTGCATGGGGATTTCTTTCCTGATACCTGCTCCAGAGCCAGCGTGAGCAGCCCATACCCCAAACCCATTGTCATCGTGGGACTAGGGGAGCTGGTGCTCCCCCCCCCCACCTCACCTGTCAAGAACAACGCAGGGAGGCGGAGGGGGGGACAATAAAACAACAATTACTGTAATGAATGAAATGCACTAGCGCTTTTTATGATAATTCACTGCCTTGTGGGTGACTTGGCATTTGGCTGGCCTCCTCTAAGTAATATTTTATTTATGGGCTCCCCGAACGTGTTGATACAGGGCGTTTCGCTCCGAGATGATCAAAATTCAATGCATGGCGGGGGAGAAGGATGGAGACAGAGAAACGTGTGCTCCGTCAATGTTTGGGACCAGCTGGATCCCTCTTTTTGGGGCGGCTGGACATCTGCCCTTGCCACGCTTTTGCCTGGCACTTTTCAGAGGCAAAGGGATAAAGCAGCTCTGGGTTGGAGAGGCGGCAGCTTCCCACTGGCTTCTGGCTCGGCTGCTCCATCACACCTCCTCCTGCCCCAGCATCCCTCCCATCCCTTGCCTCTCCCTCCCCGACAATTTTTGGCAGGGCTCAGGAACAAAAGCGGGGCCCTCCTCCTGCTCGCCCGATGATGATGCCGCGTGCCGAAAGCATATGTTTCCTTGGCAACAGCTATTTTGAAGATGTACGTTGCTAGCTCTCCTGGTGGTACTTGAGGCCCAGGAAGGAGAAGGTCTCTGCCTTTGAGAGGCAACACTTGAGGCGGAGGCGTGAGCGGAGCAGGGGGAAAAACGAAGGACAAAGGCACAAAGGAGGAGCTGTCTATGGGTTTCTGCAGTGTGGGGACCGTGCCTTTGATGCTCGAAGCATCACTTTGCCCCTAAAGCTTTTTCCTACACGGGGTGCTCAGCTCCCCTGCCAAAGGAGGGATGCTCATCGGTACCCAAATGGGATGGATGCTGCCCAGGGTAGAGTCCCCATCCCTGGAGGGATTTAAAAACTATGTAGATGTGGTGCTGAGGGACATGATTTAGTGGTGGATTTGGGTTAACAGCTGGACTTAATGTTCTGAAAGGTCTTTTCCAACCTGAACGATTCCATGATTCTATCCCCACAGATGCCCTCAGCCTTGTACCTGCGGGCAACCATAGTTGGCAGCTCGAGCGATGCTGAAAGCTGCTGCTGGCGGATCTGGGAAGGTGATAGTGGTGGGGTTGAAGCCAGGCCAGGAGATGGGATGTTTCTCCATGCAGTGCCTGAGAAGTAATGGAAATGGGAGAGTCAGTGTGTGTGGGGCCACATCTGTTCCTGGAAAGCTGTGGGAGGGGGGGATGGCATCAGGGATGCTCAGGTTGTCCCACCTCGCCCATGTTACCAGCAGCCCCCACCATGGCCATCACTAACCTGTACTCCTGAACATTGGTCACGACTCTGGCTACAGCAACAAGGGCCCCAACAGGGGTAGCCAGAGGGGCCGACAGCCCCTGCAGCAGCACCTGGAAGGTAGGGAAGGGTCCATGATGAGGGGTCAGCAAATGTGCGAGGGGGAAAAAACTCCCCTAAATCAACATCAACAGCTGCTGGAGCAGGAGACAACATGCAGCACTGAGATGCTCTGGTCCATCCTGGACCCTGCAAACCAGCACTGGGCCACCTCTCACCTCCAAGGCCATGTAGCTGAAGCCATCACAGTGAGGGATGCAGCTCCCTTTGCGGATGATGGTGACATGCAGGACCATCCCCATGGGGTCTTGCATCCTTGGCTGTTTGTGGAGGAGAGCAAAGTGTGAGGAGGAGGAAGGGTCAAAGCCACTGAGCATGCAGCTGGCCCATCGCTGACAATAAAGTACCGACTGATAATTAAAGCTCACTGTCCCCTGGAGCCTTCCCGGAAAAGATCAATATAAGAAATCCTTCTGCATTTAAATATTTAATCACTCCCAATCTCTGTGCAGGGAAGAGGAAACTCTTTTCAGGCTACCAGAGCATAGGGGAGGCTGATTTGGGGAAAGCATTGAGTGAGTTGGCCAGGTCCCAGCAGTACAGGGAGCTATCGGCCAAGTCCCGGGGACTGTTACTGTGTTGGGACCGAGGGGCTCGGGAAGCTGCTGCTCTCAGGGGCTGAGTACCTGCCTGCATTAATTAATGCACTGTGGCCCCTATTTAATGAACACTCTGACGTATGGCCCAGCCCCGCAGCTCCTTCCCCAGGATGCAGCACTTTCCAGTTTGTTTTTTTTTCCCATCATTTTTCCTCACCGTTTTTCCCACTGGAGGATTAAAAAGCCCAGCACAACGCCTGCCTTGTTCCCATCTTGCGGGAAGCCCAGGCAGCTCTTTGCTCACAAGCCTCTTTGAGCACCTTGCCCAACCTGCCAAATTCAGGTTTCCCACTAGGATTATGCAGTTACACAAGGGTCCCTTCACCCACAACCCCCAGCTGAGGCTGGGGTGAAAAATCAGAGTTCTAAGCAGGAGGAAGGAGGGGATGGCAGCTGTGCCTACCAGAACCAGCCTGTAGTGGTGGGGCTGGAAGGGCTGAAGGTGCCGCACCGGCAGCTGGAAGGTCCCCAATGCCTCCTTGGTGACTTTGTCTGCCACGGTGAGAGTCAGGGCTGGAAGGGATAAGGTCAGCTGTTAGGATCAGCAGGGCTGGCCACAGTGTTTGGGGAAGGGGAGAGCAGGTGAAGTGATGGGCAGAGGTTTGGGCAAAGGTCTGAGTGAAGAAGGGACAGAGGTAATAAGGAGATTGATTAATTTTCAGCAGCCCCTTCCCCTTGCAGGTCATGGTGGGGTGGACGGGGGTGGATTTTACCCATCCTGGGTTTCTATGCACACACATGTACATCCCAAGGAGCCATCGAGAGCATGTCCCAGGTATCCCCAGGGAAGTGTCTCCCTGTTCTGGGGTCACGGGTGGGTTTTGCAGACTCTTGCCACCATGGTCCCAGTCTGTCCCCTGACACGGCAGCATCACCCCCACGAGTGCCAGCACCCCCAGCTCTTCCCTTCATTTAAAGCAAAGCTGCAATTTAGTTGACAAGCATGAGCAGGAGCCTTTTGTTGAAAAAAAAAAGGAGCTGATGGAAGGGAAAACCGCCCTCTCTTTATGCTGCCATCAAGACTTGGGCTTCCCTTCCCCCAGCTTAATGACTGTGCTGAGGCACCCGCCTTAACTCCTGCTTGGCCAACCTGGCGATGCCACAGGTTGAGCACATCCCCATAATGAAGATGATGGCCCAGGCCAGTGCACGACCCATGCTCACCCGAGCTCATGCTTTTCAGCAAGTGCTCGATTTCTATGGAGATTTTCTTTTTTTCCCAACCCCTCATGGAAAGAGCACCAGGGAAAACGTTCTGGGGTTGAGCAAGAGACAAGTGGCTTTTCTACTAGTCGTCACCAATTATAGAGCATGCTCAGTAGCCCTGATGATGAACAAAAAGGGGACAAATAAAGGATGGAAACTGTATTTCAGGGTAAGAAAAGGTGCAAGCTGCACAACAGCTCTGGTCCGAACATCTCCAAACATCTGGGAAATGAACATCTCTCCCGGTACTGCACAGGGCAAAGTACATCAAAAGCTCCTCGATTTCATTTAGGTCAGGGCCTGATGGGATTAGGCACGATGTGAAGATTGGCTCCCACAGCTGTTTTTGCAAAGGGCTGATTATAATCAAATCCCAGCCCCTAATGCCGTGAGTTTTATTACGATTACAGACTGTGCGGGGGGTAACAGCACGGTGATGTGGCTCCAAGTGATACCCGGCGTCAGGATGCCAGTGGGGAAAGATTTGGAGTGCTGTCGATTCCCATGGGATCCTTTGAAGGATGCCCAGAACTCGGCACCATCACTTGCCCCATCCTGCAGCATCTGGTCCTACCCTGAAGCCACCACAGGCTTCGTCCCCATGGTGACCACCCTCTGCCTGGGTGCTCCTCAGGGTCCCTGGGAGCACAGGCTCCCTAATACCCCCAAATTAACCCTTTGATGAGGTCATACCTGTGTCCCAGCTCCCAGCATCTTTGTCCCCATGGTCCTCAGATGTTCTCACCTGCCCAGCCCGCATCTTCAGCATCCATTTCCACTGTCACCTCCTCCTCCCAGATGGGTGCGTGCGTGGGCACCGTGGATGCTCTGGTCGCCTCTGGCTCCTGCTCATCCCCTCTGCTGGTCTTACTGGGAGGAAAAAAGGAGGTAAAGCAGGCTTGGTGAGGAAGGGGAACATATCAGCAGGGAGCTGGGCTTGGGAGAGCAAAGCTCTGCCCTGCTCCGAGGGGGCTGTGCTGGGCATCCAAGGCTGGTTTTATTCCCAGCTGCCGGATCCTGCCAAGCCCCCAGTGGTGGGGTTTGCAGCCCCTTTTATCCGAAAGGCTATTCAGGACCCCGGAGGCTAATTAGCTGGCTGTATTGATGAAGGGACAGGGAGCAGGCTGCTGGGAAAGGGGAGAGAAGATTGAATGTTAACGACTGCTGTCATTAAATGCACACATAACAAGGCTGAGCAATAATTACAGCGGTGTTAGCAGCTATGGGGCCTAGGTAATTCTTCATCGGTGCTGGTGCAGGACCATCACCATCAGGGCTGTTTTGGGCTTGTACCTCCCACTTTTATCAATTGATCATCAATTACGCACGAGCTTGGCTAATGATAATTGTGCCTCTCCCCGTTGAGGGGGCTGGCAGATCTTTTAGGGGGTCTCCACTGCCCAGGGAGACACTTGGTGTGTCATCCTGGGAGTTCCAAGACCACGGCAGAGACCCACAACGGTGATATGGTGACCTCAAGTCCTCTCCATCCCTGATCATGGGGTGCAGGGGGATGGTGATGTGGCATCAGGCCAATGTGACACAGATGCCTCAGCCTTGTCAATGGGTTGCTCTGGATATTAAGATGATAAAGTGTTCAGTGCTGGCTCCTCCAAGAAAGCTCTTGCTAGAGCAGAGCCAACATGGCTCTTAGGGAGAGGTTACCAGAGCATCTGAGAGCAGGTGGTGGCACTTTGCTACCCCCTGGGAGCTGGAGTCCCCAACTCTTGGGGGAAGGAGATGAGAAAGATCCCTCCAGCTGTAGAGCGAGGTCCAGGTAGTGGTGGGACTGAGCAGGTTCATCCCAGCTGTGTGGGAGGATGCCCTATGCTAGCAAGACCTCCATCCTTTCTCATTGCTGAAGAGGCTGGTCTACTGGTCAGCCACAGTGCCTCCACATCCCATGCTCCTTTCCCATCTCCCATGTGTCCCCTTCTCCATTGGAGAAGCCCACCTGCATCACACAGGGATGGAGCTGAGCCAGCCAGCTCTGGCAGGTGGGAATTAGCATCAGCCTGGCATCATTATGGAGGGGCTGGAAGAAAACCGGCTCTCCAGTAACGAGCTCTGTGGGGGATTCCTCTACCAGCAACGTGCTCGGAGTCCGAATGAAGCCAGACCTGGGCTGGCGGGGGTGGGAGGAGGAGGGTGAGAACTGGCTGCTCTGGGCCCTCTTCATTATAGACTTGCCTAAGGAGGAGAGCATTCAAAAAGAGCTGTGAAGTGGGGAGGGGGAGGAGGAAAACAACCCAGCACAGCACAACACATGGGAATGTGCTTCAAAATCAAATGAATAGGCCAGGGGCAGCAGGAACAGTGGAGAGCGGAGATGGTCTGATGTCTCCTCCTCACCCCAGCAGGCTCCAGCCCTGCTAATGGGGCAGAAGATGGGGTCTCCAGCGAGCAGGCGCTGGGATCACATGCGCTGGGGCAGGGCATGGCTGGGATGGACCAAGAGATGCTCCTCCGATGCTCTGCATCCCTCCCCACCTGCTCCAGGGCAGACAATTCGCTCTGCCGTGCGGGGATGATGCAGCAGCCACCCACCACTGCGATAAAAGATAAAGATAAAAGATAAAGACGGCACCCCCAGGGAGTTATTATACATCAATGTCTCAGCTGTGGTGCTTGGGGACAGCGTCACGCAGCCACCCCGCTGCCTCTGATGCCCAGGTGCCTGGCAAAGGTCTTGGCAGGGCTGTGCCCAACCCTGCAAATATTTATTTATCCAGCATTATAAGTTATTATCTCTATAGGGTGAGTTATTTCTGGGGCCAACAACGTTCTCGGGGAAGAAATATCCCTCACAGCATGGCCACGTTCACAGGACTGATGTCCAGGGTGTTACTTCAGTGACAGTTGCAGGATTCGGCCCCGGGGGAGGCAACACTGCTCCCCCCACACCCAGCCCTGCTGTGTTGGGTGCGGAGCCTGGGGAGCTTAAGTGCAGGCTGGGTAAATAAATACGGATAAATTGCAGAGGTGTAAGAGCAATTGCTGAAAAGATTTGGAATGAGAAAGGGTAAATTATAATTTCCCCTCTCCTTTGAGAAACCCCATTTTTACATCTCTCCTGACCCTCTAACGGTCCATCTTCATCCCACCACAACCTGAGCCAGGTGCTGGGTCAAGGAGGGGATCCCACAGGACCATGCTTGGTCCCACTCCCCACACCCCCTTGCTCTGGGGTTGTCAGCTGAGCCCCTTGGTTTATTTTCTGGGCACACCACAGAGCCAAACACCCCCTGTAACCCCTTCCCAGGTGGAGCATCCCATCAGCACCACGACCAGACCTGCAGGCAGGGGGGACGTCAGAGCCCCCATCCCCCAGGCTGGGAGCAGATGGCGCATTCGACAGCGACCTTGAGCCTCTTATCTCGGCGCTGAAGAGCAGAAAGGAAGAAGCGAGGAGGTACTTCCACCCACCCGCGGTACTCAACGGAGAGGAGAAGCTGGCTGGAGCCAGGTGCTTTGTGCCATTAATTGCAAGCACACCTCGCTCCGGCACGCCAAGGTCATCCCTGCATCCTGCCGGTCCAGAAGCAATTCATCCGTGTGCACGAGGGAGTGAAAGGAAGATGCAGAGCCAACCCACAGATGCCCCTGCAAGCAGGGAGAGGGGATTTGCTCAACATTCTGAGGATGAGGAGCAGAACCAAGCTGCTGCCAGGTCCCCCGAGCATCCCTGAAGGAGAAGCCCCATCGTCTCCAGCGCAGGGATGAGCCAAAGCCCATCGGGATGCTTGTGTGAGGCTCTCTTGCTGCTTGAGGACTTTCAGATTCACTCTGCTAAGCATTTCCCTCCCTGATCCTCTGCACCAAGAGCTGGAAGTGACGCACACAACTATGCAATGCTGTGGAATGCCAAGTCCAGGCACTGACGACCGCGCACAGCCACAAAGGGCTGGAGTGAGGGGTATTGCTCCCCTCCTCTCATCCCACTCCTGATGTTGGGGGGGTGATGCTCTGGGTGCCGTCATTTTGGGATCAAGCTGGCTCCGCTGGTGGTAGCCAGCCTCTTCAGGGGGGATCAGCTGCCACCAGGTCCCCACCAGAACTTCCACCGCCCACTTCTCCTTCCAGTCTGTAAAAACCCACCTTTTAACTGCAACATGCTACACTCCTTCAAAAGCAAGTGCCCTGAAAAACAATAACTGATTCCCTTCTGCCTTGGCTCCTTCACTATGGTTACTAAAAGGCCCCTCATGTGTCCTGCATCCCTAATACCACCCTCCCCTCCCCTCCATCACTCCCCTGTTACCATGGCAATGCGGTGATGGAGCAGCACCAGAATGTAAAGAGAGATGCAACAATCACACACGATCCTCGTGCTATCATTTAGG
Organism: Eurystomus gularis; assembly: GCA_013400335.1. Classification (NCBI taxonomy): domain Eukaryota; kingdom Metazoa; phylum Chordata; class Aves; order Coraciiformes; family Coraciidae; genus Eurystomus; species Eurystomus gularis. The sequence continues at coordinate 20,408 of VZZY01001365.1, forward strand.
ATATTGATGTTTAAATCTCCTGAGATTATCTGAGTGTAATTGGTTTATGGAAATAGAGATAACTCCTGCGGTGGAGTTACTCAGGCTGTCGGGGCAGAGAGCAGGTTCTTGGCACGGGGAGGGTGGGAAAGAGGGGAAGGGGTGATGGAGGGGTGGCAGTGGAGGCTGCCAGCCCACGTGCCAGCCAGCTCCTGCCAGCCAGCCCTGAAAACCAGACAGATGATGCCCCCATGATGGAAAGCCACATGCCCCCGCCCAGGGAGCTTTTGGGATGTCCATTGTGGCCGGCACTGGGCACTGTGGAGACCCTTTTCACCATGGAGCTCAGGGTTTCTACATTGGAAAACACCCAGCAAGCAACAGTTTGCTCTACACACTTGCAGAGATGTTTCCAGCCTTTCACAGCCCCGGCTGCTGATGGTCCCCAGGGTCTGAGCCACCACTGCTGTTTCCCTGTTCCCTGGCATCGATGCACCCACTTGGGTACCAGCCTGCCCAGCACTGCCCTGGGGAGACACCCCGGAGAAACCAAACTCAGCAGCGAGGCGATGCTCCGAAGCCGCCAATAGCCGCTTTCTCCTCCCTTTTCCAGGGAAGCGATGCCAAAGCCTCTCTGCTTCCTGGAAGAGCTCTTTGGGATCACAGGCTCGCCCCACGGCAGCGTCGAGTGGAGCGGCCTCCCTCTTAACACAGACCAAAGCATGACCGGCTAATTGAGTCCCCTGGCACATGCATAATGCACGAGGAGCCACGTTCTCCTTACCCAAGCATCCTGGTTTATTCATTAAAACACTCTTTTATTTATTGTGATATCATCTTGGAACCCAGGCAGCATTACCCTGTGGATTCTTTGACATCATTTTATACTTTCAATATTAGGAACGCTTTCTTCCCAGCACCCCAGCCAACCAAAGCGCCCCGTCCTCTGCCTTCCCTTGTCTCAGCGAGGAGTCTCAGCGAGGAGTCTCGGCTCCTCTTCCCGCACCAGGCATCCCACGGAGGTGATGCTTGTGTGTGTTGCCACTAAAGAGGTTTCCCCCCTCCCTGGGACTTGCAAAGACTTATTAACAGGGTGACAGCCCTAAACCCTTTTGCTCTGTCCCCATGATCTCTATCGTCTCCCTTCACAGATGCTCAGTACTCACAGGACGACGTACGGCCATGGAACCCGGCCTTCCCGCGTGGCTGGCAAGTTGCTGGCACCATGGAGGATGACAGTGATGGCTTCCTTCCCCACACTGGCCACGTGTCCCCAGCCAGCTAATGGTGCGTGCCCGGGCTCCTCTGTTCCTGTGGGCGACTTGGATACCTGGTGAGAGCAAGTGGGAGAGACATGAAGGTGGGAAGCAGCTGCCCCTGCAAAGCTACAGGCATGTCCCCGTCACCCAACCTCATCTCCATGGCCTCAGCTCCATGCTGAGAGCCCAGATGGGGGAGGTGACATCCCCAGCACATCCCCGTGACCCAAACTTGTCCCCACAACCCCTGTGTAATGCTGAAAGCCTGGATGAAAGAGAACATACTGGGGAGATGATGTCCCCAGCATATCTCCATCACCCAAGCCAGCTTCCAAGACCTCTTTGCTTGATGTTGAGAGCCCAGATAAGGGAAAGCAGACCGAGGACATGGTGCCTCTGGCACATTCCCCTTGCAGCTGCTTCTTTCCAGTCCCCAGTGCCCAGCTGCAGCTCTGTACCATGGATGTTACTGTGCCATGGCAGGCCCACAACAGGTGCCAGGCTTTCTGGAAGGAGACCCAGCAGCATGAGAGCATCCTGCATGGGGTAAGACCTGCCCAGCATTCCTGCTCAGCATGGTCCCATGCGGCCAGCTACACCATGGTCCAACCAAGGACCCCAAGACAGGTCACTGAAGCAGGGATTAACCACCTAAACCACCTCCATTTCCCCCATGTCCCTCTGACCTGCCAAAAGCCCCCTACCCTGGCCCCTGCCATCCACCTACTTCCCCTTCTCACAGCCCAGGCATCTCAGCAATTTATAGGGACTTGGCAGAAACTGGGCTCTCAGCCCAATGTGGAGGGGAAAAGGGGAGGATGCGGTGGCTCCCCCCTGCTCCAGCTCATTAATTCCCAACAGCTGATGTGAGAAGGAGCAGCAGAGCCACAAGCTGTCACTCCTCACTTGCAGGGGGACCATTCCCACACCCATCACACCCCATCCAAGTGAGAGACGGTGCCGGCCCCCACTAGCTGCATCCTCGCCATGCCACCGACTTGAGTAGCATCTAATATTGCCTAGCACTGTGGCTACAAGGGGTTAAAACCCACCCTGCACCGCTTCATCCCCTGGAAAGCAAACCTTTCGTGCATTCTTCTGACCTCCTGGGGTTGAAGCAAGAGCTCAAGCCCAGCGGGCTTCTCAAAGCCACTGCCTGCAAATCCCCTCCGACGGGTGGCTTTGCCTCCAAACTCTGTAATGAGGGGCTGGTTCAGCCTAAGCCCTCTCCCTTGTCTCTCCCGACCGCAGTAGTGATGGGCTTGGCAAGTGAGGAGGTGACCCACCACCATGGGGGATAGCAAGCCCAAACGTGAAAATAGCTTGTGGCATGGAAACCTGGATGCTTCGACCAACAACAGCCTGGAAAAACATTTAAATCAGCTTTTTACCCGCCTTATTTTTTTCTCTGTCACCTCAGAAGCCAGCTGGAGCCTGGGGCTGGGGACAAGCTCGGCTTCCGTGACAGCCAGAATGCGGCACCGAAGGAGCAGAAACACCAAGTGGGGGAGGATTCCCTGACATGCAGAGCGGATGGTGGAGGGGATGGATCCCAATCCCATCCCAGCTCCGTGGCAATTATCCCCCATTGATGGAGAAGGGAAATTACAGAGTTTCTTGACCTGATGGGAGATGATACCCATCAAGTCACCCACCCCTGGGCACAGGCTTTCCCTGACAGCAGCCAGAGCTGCTCCACACCCTGCCTGAGCACCCCAGCTTTCCCTGCACCCAAAAAAGCCCAGCATGGCAAGCCCTGACACCTTCCCAAGGCTTTTCAACACAAACTGTGTCACCAAGGGTGGCTGGAGGGATGGATCCAAGAGGCAGGGTGACGGATTTGCAGGCAGGAAGCACGCATGGGTGTGCAGGCAGGGCAGGCAGGGCTGCTCTCCCTGGAGACCCCACTCTCCTTTCAAGAAAGCATCTGTTCAGGCTCTGGCTCTGGAGTTTTAGTGAGTATTTGCACCTCAGATACTCACTAAAAACCCAACCCAGGGAATTCTAGCTGGCAGAGCTGGGAAACAACCTTACTTTGAATTGCACGGACACCTCCAAGTTCACTGGTGGAGCCCAGGAGCTAAGCTGTGATGCTGGATTGCTGTCTCACACCACACCCTTATTTACAGAGCCAGATCACTATTTGGGGATATTTTCCTATGTTTTCCCTATTTCCTTTCGCATTCTAGATAACAGAAGCAGGATTTTTAGCACACATCTTCATACCCACTACTTCTATTTACATCTCCCTGAAAACTCCAGTCGGTTTTACCACTAGCAACGATAATTAGTGAGGGGTTTTAATAGAAAATTCATGAGCGGTTAAGCTAAGTAAAACTCAGCAGGAGAATAAAACATTTTAAAAATAGCAGGTGTGAACAATGCCAGACTTTGCAGGCAACCGGTACCCAAAACCCTCAGCAAGGCTGTGATTAACTACTGAAAAAAAAAATCCAGTTACTATTCAAAGCCAGGAGGAAATTCAGTATTTCTTCCAGAAAGGAGGGTGCTTGCGATTCCAGGTAGAGCCCACGCTTGTTTTTCAGCTCTCTTATTCTGTAGGAAACAAAACTTCTCCATCCCTGCCAAGCCAAATGCTCTCACCCCAGAGTTTGCAACCTGTAGCTTGCAGAGGTGGGGAAACAATAAATTTCCCATGTTCTCGAGGGTCTCACCTGGGACATCACGTGTTTAGAAGATTTTGAGGTCCCTTAGAGCATCACAGACACCTGCAGAGCATCCCGAGCATCTCTCACGATCTGCTGCCCCGATCCTACGCAGCACCTTAACCCTGAGCCTCCCTTACAGCCTCCTTAATGATGATTATTAATTATTCACACTGCAGTGTTGCAGGGAGGTTGATTAATGGTGCCTGAGCTGCCATCATCATAATTTGTTTTTCTATCAACTCTTTATCATCTCGAAAGAAGCATCAGGACCCGGGCAGCTCTTTTACAGCAGCGCTCAGCCAAGATTAAATTGCTTCTGGCTGCGAGCTGACAAGACATAAATAGCCTCAAGAGCCTGGCGTTTAGTTCGGGGAGGACAGCCAGGGCTGGGAGCCAGGCAGGGACCTCCAAGCATGGCACTGGAGGTGCTCCTCCATCCCAGCTCAGCCCTTGCCCACAGCTGGATACCACAGCTGTATTTTGCCCCTGGCAGAAGGTCGGGCTTGCAGGATGCTCCTTGAGTTGTGATTTCTCCAGTGCACTGGGCAGCACCAGACCAGAGGTGAGTGCCTGGGGCTCTACACCTGCAGCGTTCACCTCTTCAACCCCTTTGCCAGTGCTCCTCAGGATGATGTGCTGCCCTGAGGTAGAAGACACTACCCCCTGCCCTACCATGGAAGGACGAGGACCCTCCTGGTACATCATAGCAAGCCCTGCAAGATTTCCAGCCCTGGCTAAAGCCAGAAGTGATGCTTCCTCGAGAGTGGGAATCTACTCTTCTATGGCTGGAAGCATTCACAGCCCCGAGCTCCTCCCTGCCCCTGGCAATTTATGAGCTGCTGTTGGGAATGTGGCAGCTTTATCCTCCTCCTGAGACTTCATAAAATAATAGTAGGCTCCACAAGTGAAGATGGACTGAGGCTGATGTGAGTTTTCCTATGTGATGTCTCCCCAGGCTCCTTTCAAGCCTCCTTACGGCAGCTAAACACCATCAAGCTGCTTCCCCTCCCCTGGCAGCCGAGAGGATGGGAAATAAAGTGCCAATTGGCTTTAAACAAGCAGCAGGACCAGGCCACAGGTTACACTTCCAGCACTGGGCCATGGAGGGGCTGAATGTGAGGTAGGGCTGGAGCATGGCCAGGACATCCTGGAGCCAGGCCAGCCTGAGGATGCTGGGTCCCCAGGTGTCCCTTGGGACGTCTGAGCAGATCCAGCCAGCTCTCAGGGCTGGACCTCAGGGCTCAGGGATGTAAGACCAGATTGGGATAACTGCAAAGCATCTCCCAATAACGGGGATGAGCAATCAGATAACTGCAGATCGGCTCCATCACAGCAGCGAGTGAATACACAGCTCCCAGGCACAGGGGAACTGGGGTGTGGAGGGGATTTTACACATCATCAGGCAGCAAAATGGGGTGAAATATGGCCTTGCAGAAAGGACTCAGTGGCTGATGGGGGAGCAGATGCAGCTGCTTTGCCCAGACCAGCCTTACACCAACATGCTGTGTTAATTCATCCTGAATTCATGGATTTCTGGTGGTGGGAGCTGCATTGCATCCCAGGTGCCCTGTGCCCTGCTGTCCCCATGTCCCCCAGGCTCTGGGTCAGTCCCCACAAGCCCTGGGGTGTTAGGGTACAATGTGACATCCCACATCTGTACGGGTTTACACTCCTCCTCCCCAAGCATCACGGCTCCTGATCTGTCTGCCCCGCTCTCCAAAGCAACCGGAGCCTCGGCGCTAATCAGATTTGAGGCTGTGAAATCTCATTTGAGGCTCTATTAATGCATAGCTGGCATGACACAGGCCCCGGCCTGTCTCCAAAGAGCAAAACAAGGAAAGCAATCTAGCCGGGAAAAATGCATCTCCCGGAACAAGCTCGGGGGAGCCGGCCAAATGCAATTACAGTTAAAAGGAAGATTAAAACAGTATCAGTGCTCTTCTTCCTCCGACCCCTGCTCCCACCCTGGGGAGAGGAGCCTGGAGCTGCACCGGTGGGTATCCCCAGCACTGTGGGGATGGAATTGCCACAATCTCCCTGCATTGGTGGAAGGCACATGGGCACATCCACAGTTTGCTGATGCAGCAATGGGAAGGTGTTATCCTGCCAGGTCCAGCAGTGGGTGCTTTCTCCCTCTTTGCTCAGGCACCACTGAGGTTTTGGAGCTGCTTGGCATAGGATGGAAGGAGAAAACAACCCCACTATCATGACATCTACAATTAGCATCTGCCCTTGGCCTTGAAAAATAGCCTCTAGAATAGATGCAGAGGTGGATGTGCAAGGCAAGGACCAGCCATTGGCTTCCCAAATGAAAGGAGCTGGTGTGCACATGGTTTCCATTTCTAGGAGCTAGCAAAGCGTATCCTCCCCCCTGCAAAGGCTCTAGACTCTGGCAAGCACAGCTCAAAACACAGCCTGAAGATAAACAGCCAGATGGTTGGAGAACTTCAGCTCCACCAACGGCCCGAGGCAGCACCAGCTCGGGGTTTGGTTTTTTTTGAAGCAAACCCAATTGTATTACAAGGGGTATTTCCCAACATCTTCAGGCAGCAGGTTCAAACCACCCTCCAAGGAAAAACACCAGAGCGGTTAAAGCCCTTTAGTAGATCTCCAGCAAAACAAAAGCGAGAGGAAGAAAAGCAAAGCAGGAAAGCAAACACTGTTTTATTCATCGTTTCATCCTCCCTGCTGCTCCAGTAACCCCCATTGCTGTGGGCAGACACGACCGCTCTGCTCCCATTTCCCTGTCTGCAGCAAGGATGAGGCAGGCGGATTTTTTTTCCTTGGATTCAGGCTGAGCTTGATATATTCTTCTTGTTATTATTTTTAAGCAAGTTGTTTCCTTGAGGGGACCCTGCAGGGAGCTCATTAGAGATCACAGGGCAGTTTTGGGGCACCAGGAGGGAGGATGCTCTCCCTTGTCAACACACAGGGATGCAAACTCCGAGCCGATTTCCCTGGGGAGCCCCATTGCCGCTGGCCGGGAATCCCTTTGGGCTAAAAATTGCCAAATTCATTTTCCTTCCATTTATGTAGAAAACTCCCAATTCACCTGTCAAATAATTAAATGGGCCAGCAGCCCAGTGCCGCCTCATCTGCTCCATTAGGAGAGTTTTGCACTTTCTATATTTATCGGTGGCACTGCTGCAATTTCCTCCCCCCACATCTCTTAAAACAGAGCAATTTTCTCCTTTTAACCCCATTTTCTTTTCTCATCAAGGCAGTTATTTGACACTTAAAGGGACATGATGAGTTAAATTGCAGGAATTAGAGCTAGAAGCTGCTCCTCCTACCTGCGTTTCCTCCAAGCATCCAAAGAGTTTGTGTTTTACAGATGAGCGAATTGAGAAGCAGCGTGGAAAACCTCTTGAGGTTTTCTCCATGTGAGAAGATTTTTCTCCATTTTAGCTAAGAAAATGTGAATTGCCACTCTGCCTTAGCCCATTTCCACACCAGATCTCCACTGAGGCAGGAAGAAGCATGTGAAGAATGGGACTTCTGGACCAAGCTGAGCAGCCTCAGCTTCCCAGTGTTATCGAATCATAGAATCAGTTAGGATGGAAAAGACTATCATCGAGTCCAACAATTTATGATAGAGGATATAATTTCCTCACAATCCATCTCTAGGAACATGCATTTTTACACCCCAAAAAATCTTTCAGTAGATCGGAGCAAGCAGCACCTCAAAGCTATATGCTTCAGGTCCCCTTTGGCTCCAGCGTGGAGCGGAGATGATGACGGGGTGCCGAGAGTGGGAGGAAGGTGAAGTCGCAATGAACCCATCAAGGCGCACTCCTCCCTGGGCTGACAGCTTTTCAAAGCCCTACAAATTGCTCGCCGGAGCGACGTTATTCATCTCGCTTGCGTCCTGGGGCGAGCCCTGCCAGCAAAGTTTGTTTTTCAGCCTCATTGGGCTTGCAGAAATTCGAGGCAGCTCCGAGCCCCTCACACTGCCATTGGAGTGGCAGACTGGGGAGAAGGGCTGTGCCCCTGCCACCCATCCCTCTGATGGCTGCTGTCACCGGGATGAGCGATGGATGAGCCGGCCGGGGGATAGACAGGAGCCACATGCCATCCATCACCCACTAACAGAGACCTCTGCCCCAGCCCTGCAGCCCCAGTGATGGGAAGATAGAAGCTTTTATCCACCATCATCACTCAGAGACTCCTGAGATGCCCCCAGCTTGAACCTCCCCCAAAAGGGACCAAAACGAGCCCAGCTGTGGCTCAGATTCCTCCAGGTCCCTGTGCCTGAAATATGCTCAGTGCTGAGGAATCACTGTTTTATTTCCTGTATCCTGCTCCAAAAATCTAGCTGATCTTTATTCTTGGGGAACTTTTTTGCTTGTCCCTGTGATTTACGTGATACCAAGTCACTTTGCACCCATGCGTGCTGTACTAGGGAAGCTGTTTCGCTCCATGGGGATAAACCCCAGTGTATTTGGAGGCAGGAGCAGATTTGGTTCCATTTTTCAGACCTGTGGAAGCTCCCCAAGTCACAGCTGGCCTCGCATGGCATGGATGGGGTAGGCTTACCATGGAAAGCACTGGGCTGACCAATACCCCAATACCCCTGCACTCCTGCAGCCCGGTAAACCGGGAGACCAAGCGGGAACACAAGCTGTGCACAAAGCCATGCATTTGCTGCGGAAAGGCTGTGGTTCCTTATACCCTGACAGCAACAGATTGCTGTTTTGGGATGGGCGCCTCGCTGCCAGCTGGTCCAGGGAGCCTCGAAACAAACCGTCTTCTGTGGGCTTGCAACCAAGTCCAACTGCCAAGGAGATCTCCAAAAGCTGGCTCCTCCCCCCCCACCTCCCCAGTGCCGCGTAGACCTGCTGGAAGTAAAATGGGAATAGTTCCCAGAAGAAGGGACAGACTTCTGCTGACCAAGGGGTGATTGCCCTTAACTGAGCTCTGTGCTCTACTGTAGTCCCCAAGGGCCCCAGTGAGTCCCGTCCCCTCTCCTCCATTCCTCTGTCTCCTCTTGCCTATCCCTGCCAGCCCTGGGGCTGTTTAGCCTGGAGAAGAGAAGCCTAGNGAACTTCTTTGCTGTGAGTGTGGCAGAGCCTGGCCCAGGCTGCCCAGAGAGGTTGTGGAGTCTCCTTCTCTGGAGAGATTCCAAACCTGCCTGGCTGTGAACCTGGGCAACCTGCTCTGGGTGACCTGCTGGAGCAGGGGGGTTGGACGAGATCATCTCCAGAGGTCTGTGATTCTGTGTATCCCCTGTGACAACTAAGAGGCTCAGCCTCAGCCATCCCAGTGACTGAGAGATCATCCATGTCATGTTATCAATCTGTTTGGTGCCATGCCCAAGTCCTGGGACAATTAGGGAGACGTCTGGCTCCACAACACGCACGAGGCATTGAACAGTCAGCAGAGGCTCCCGCTTCGTGCCTAGGAATACATTATCGATCGGTCGTGGTGAGATGAGACAAATCATTATCCCCATGCTTTGGCCCTTTGGGTGGGGCTCAGCACCCATCCATCACCCCTGCTGTCCTGCAGATGAGATGCTCGTCACGGAGGCAGTGTCAAGGAGCTGGTCTCGCATGTCTTTGCCATTTGGGAAAGTAAAACAGAAGGATGTGATACCCTGGAATGCAGATTTCCCAAGACACCAGTCCAAGCAGCAGCCTTGAGATGGGACCTCTCACTCCACTGCTGTTGCCCCCCTCCATGTCCCAGCATTACTGACTCCCCAAACTATTGATCACCCAAGTCCTGCCTGAATTTAGGAAGATATTTAGTCTCTCAAACTTCAGTTTAGGGCTTGTCTTCACCATGCATTGCAGGAGCAACCCGTGATGCTTTGAGATGCTCCGGTTTGGTCCCCCAAGAGCCAAACCAGCTCCAGACTGAGAAGTGACTCCTGTAGCTTCAGCTTGCTCGCGGCTGCAGCATCCTGGGAGTGCTTTTGGAGATTAAAACTCCCTCCCAGCTCCACCTGGTCCGTTCCCCTTCCCCATAACCCAGCGCAACTCAAGCCATGCTCCAACACATTTTCCATCAGTCCAGCCCTCCCAGAGGGCGGGGAGCCAACATCCCCCCCACCTCCCAGCTTTTAATTCTTAAATAAAACCCATCCTGGCAAATACTTGCCGGGTGACACCAGCAGCAGGTGATTTATCGCATTCCCTCCTGGGGCCCAGGAGCAGAACTGCATTTGTTAATGCCTCTCACCCTACACTCTGCATCCTGCTCTGCATCCCAGCTGATTGCTATCGATTTCCACAGCTCCAAAGAGTTGCCGTCTAGACGTTTGCTGAGCAAACTCAATCAAGGCCTCACTAATAAGCATTCCTGGCCAGTAAATTTGTGGCTGATAGGGGCGGGAGTAGCACATCCACTTGAAAAATCAAGAGAGGCCAAGCACTGCAAAGGGTGAGGAGGGTCTTGAGGGTTTGCGGTGCTCAGCATCCTGCCTGCCTGCAGTGCAAGGAGTTGGCAGCTGCCCTGGAGAAGGGTTGAGCAGCTCAGCAGGGCTCGAACACCCCATAAGTCTTGTGAAATGCACAGACCAAGTGCCCCAGAGCCACTGGCAACACATTGATCCTGCACAAGGGAAAGAGCCGAGGCACGATTGGGTCCTGCAGCCCCACGGGTACCCCCCGTGCAGGGCACACCGCAACGGAGAGGGATGCCAACCCAATTTTACCCCACAGCCACACCCACGTGGTCACCAGGACCAAGAAGCTCATGTCCAGCATTGAGGACATCCATGTGACTACATCTCAGGCACCTGTGGAGTCCCTTGTCACCTCTTCCACGGCAGAAGCCCTTAGCTGGGGGGCTGAGTAAGAGCTGCCAGTCTCACCCCTGAGCCAGCAGTGTTCGCCGTTGGCCCAGAGACTGCAGAAGACCTTGCCATCAAGCCCACTGTCCCTGATGCTCCCACCATCCCCAGCTCTCCCACTAGCCCAGCTGGAAGACACGGGAGACTCCCTGGAGGGAGAACAGAGCCCAGAGGATGCCTAGGGAGTGTTGATGAGAGCAATCCCATCTCCGGTGCTGTAATCCAGCTTTCTCAAGCAATGTTTTCACAGATGGATGAGACACCTCTGAGAGCAGCATAGACAACATCTTCATCAACGGATGTGTTATTCTTACAGTGAGATGCAGGAAATTGAGCCCCTGAGGTAAGGGCTGACTTTTGTTCCTTTATTTAGACAGCTTTTAATGTAGCCAAGGAAAGAGAAACGCAGCCTCTCAGGCTGCGTTAGCCCTGCCCTACGGTTTCTGCCGTTTTTAGAGGCCTAGAGTTGAGCTGCAAGATGAAATATTTAATGTGTGTCGGCCCCAGATGCCTGTCATCAGCATTTGAAGAGCTTCCAGGTGACACCATCCACTGGTTGGGGACGGCCAGCTTGCAAGGCTGCCTTTTGGTACTAGAAATGCAAAATTTGATGTCTTGTTGCCCCATCACCATGCCCAGGCTGGGGATGTGATGGTCTGGGAGCAGGAGCAGCACTGGTACCCAAGAGGACAGGATAGAGATGGCCACGTCCCCTTGCACCCCTCCATCTCCTTTCCAGCACTGCAAAGTTCTAACGGGAAGCTCCTATGAATAACTGCATTCTGGTATTAATGTAGGGTGGTGTCTTCTCCACCAGCTGCACTCACCTGTGTTGGCGAGGAGGCCAGATCTGGGCTGTAACGTGGAGAGGAGAGGTGGAAGCTGCTGCGGCTCAGCGGTTGCCTTGGGCCAGGCACTGAGGGAGAGGAGGAGGAGGAAGGATGCTCGTCTGCCGAGTCATCCAGGAGGTCCGGGGAGGAGCTGAGCGCAACGTCAGCCCGCAGCCTCTGGGAGTAAGAGAAGGGGTTTGAAAGCCCAGCTTTGGGTTCCAGCAGCCCTTTCCCAGTCCCCTCTACCACCTCCCTCCACATCCCAGGGATATCCCTTTGCATCCCAGTTCCGTCCTCTAACACTTGGACTCAGGACCTCACTGGTCAGGGGTATAACTTTGGCAAGAATTACAAAAAAACAACCAAGAAGAGCCATAACCATTTCAACAATATTTATTTCAGACTTCGAGATCCCCCTCATGCAACCCTAGGGATTGTTTCTCTGCAGCCCCAGCTGCCTCAGGAAAAAAAAGAAAAGAATAAACTTATTGTCACTTAGAAAAATGCACTTATTAATAAGCTTTTTAGCAGCCCTGCTCTCCCTTCATCCCTTATAGGAAGCACCTGCCCAGCTCCCAGCTGCCCCCAATGGGGACTGGCTACGCCCAGTCCTTAAAAGAGCAGGGCAGAGGAGGCCTGGAGATGTTGGAGAGCACTGTCCTCTGTGGAGGTCTCTGTTGGAGGGTCTACTCTGAAACAGTTAGGCAGGTGAGGAGGTTTTGGGTGGGTTAGAGGTTCTGGCCCTGCTGCAAGTGGTGTGGGTGAGGTCCGGGACAAGCTGCAGGTCTTACGGTTAGTAGAGGATGCTTAATATCATGCTGGACTATGCTGGGATAGTCAGAGCTGGGTGAATACTCCATAAAGGAGTTTTTCTTAAAGCTCTGGGCGTGGTTGGACTGCAGGACCCTCTTTACTGGCTTTGCTTGGGTGCTTAGTGTCTCACCAGGACCTTGCCTGCATTTTGAGCTTGTCTCAGCTTGTCCTGTCCTGGCCAAAGGGGGTCCCTAACTTTGGTGGCAGGCAGAGGGGACAAGCACCAGGCTTCTACCTAGCAGTGTTGAGGAATGAGGGAGGGGAAACTGAGGCAGGGCTGTACTCTTTAGCAAAGACAACCCTCTAAAAGTCATTGAGACCTCTCTCTTTTGCTTTTATTCCAGCTGGTGTTTATGTGGAGCCATCAAGCTACCCTAGGGTCAAGTCCTGTCCTAAGCAGACTGGTCTGCTCTTGTTTTGCTGGAGCACAGGATCCCTGACCTCTGCACTTGGGCTGTCCTACCTCGGGGGAGCGGGCGTGGACCTCGGTGGGCAGCGAGTGGTAAGCGGACTCGGGGGTCCGGAGTGAGCGGCTGGGAACGGGGATGTCCAGTGCTGGGAAGGCTGGGGCTGTGCCTGCTGCTTGCTGGTCCTCTTCCTGGGTGCTGGGGGGGAGTGGTGGGAGTGCAGCTGGTGTGGTGGGTGTCCGGTGCTCATGCAGGGATGCGGTGAAGGCTAGCCGGCCACAGTGCATCGCTGGCTGTTTGCTGCCCACCCGCAGCAAAGCCATCACGGCGCTGTAGCGATACCAGTCCTCATCCCTCCCAGCAGAGAGCTTCATCCGTGGCTGATTGGTGCGGGGGTAGATGGCAAAGAAAGCTTCTCCCACCTGCCTGCTCCTCCTCATCCTCTCTGCCCTCCCAGGGAAGCACAGGGCCTCAATGTGGAGCCGCACATCGTGGTTCTTGTCGTTCTTGCAGAAACCTGTCAGGAGCAGTGGGGGGTGAAGTCTTGCTTAGGAGAGCTGGTGGTCCCAGGAGCATCTCCTGGGCTCATCCATCAGCAGCCCTGCTTAGCTCTGCTCTGTGAACGCTAGCAGATTCAGCCTGGATACATCTAGATCTTTGGTGTTTGCATTGTTGGTGATGTTGACCCTGCTCTCCAAGCTCAACCTGCCCCATCCACCCCACTAAGTTCCAGCAGCTTTGACTCCAGCTCAGGGTTTTGCTGCAGAGGTGAAGATATGAGCATGGCACAGGGGTCTGCAAGCATGAGACAGGCAGTGCTTGCTGCAGAGCTGTGCTCCTGGTCACCTCCCCATCAGCCCATCCCTGTGGCATCCAGCCCCTTACCTCTGGGCAGGGTGAAGGTGAATTTCCTCCTCTGGAAGGAGCAGATCTGGTTGAGATCACTCTGCTCTATGGTGTCGGTGGTGCCCGTGCAGCTCTGGGTGACTTCTCCACTGTTGACACAGAGCTGGATGCCAGCACCAGAGCCCTGCAGCAGTGGGTTCTCCACAGTGAGCCGCAGAGCATAGTGGCCCTGCTGGTTAAACTGGGCACTGACCACCTCAAACTCAAAATCCAGGGTCTTCTCTTCAGCCTTCAGCCGGGAACGCTGTAGGGTCAGGGGGATGAGAGGCTCCCCTGCCATGGAGACAGATGGGATCTGGAGATGAGTCTTCCTGGATAGCAAGGACCTTGTAGGCCCTGGATTGAGAGCTCCTGGCTGCCTGGGGCAGGTTTCTGAGCCAAACTGGCTCTGCTGACACTCTCCTGTTCCCCTCTCCAGTAAGAAAAGAGCCTGGGGGTGCCCCTCAGCATGTTGGATTCACATCTCTGCAGGCAGCTTCCAAAAGCAGCCAAAAAGGAAAATAAATCCCCGTCACTGAAAAAAAATCCTTTGGTGCCACAGGGAGATGCTGAGAGCTTTCCTGCCCTGTGCAATGGCAGGAACAGGAGCTTTGAACTCCAGTTTGTTTGCTGGGAAACCAGGTAACTAGATGTGAAACAGTGGCTGCCTTCCAGCAAACAGCCCAGGATATCCAGGGTGATGCTGAGCAACACAACACAGACGTGTGTGCATACAGGGTGTGCTGAGAGGAGTTGATGGCTCCCCAAGCCCTTTTCCTTCAGAGTTTCATCACAAAGGGCTTTCCTGGATGTTTCAGTCTCCAGGATATGCTAGTGTTGAGTATGGTGCAAGCCGTGCCAGTTCCATCTTTCTGATCCCTATGGGATAATCCTGCTCATCCTGCACCCACGAGCTGTTTGCTGGATCTCCTGCTGTTGGGACCAGGTAGCCAAGCCTGTAGCTGTGTTTTGGTTGGTCTCTAAGGCAAGTTTTTAGCTGGGTTGGTTTGTGGCACACAGTTGGGCAAGCCAAGGGAGAGGGATGGGGTGAGCCCGAGGAGCAAAGCTTGGCTGCTAGATCAGCTCCCAAAAGGGCTATGGGACACTCACTCCCGCTAATTCTAGTCACTGGTAATTTTGCCAAATAGCCCAAGGCAGAAACTGCCTCATGACCTGAAGTGTCTCTACAGCACAAGCAGTTGAAATGGTTCTTTGTGTGCATTGCTCAGATGTGTGTTCACAGCCTGCCTGGGAGCTCGCTGGGATCTGACCACCAAGGAACTGACCCAGAGCTGGGCTCTTGCTGCTGCAGTGAGGGGCTGGGAATGCCCTGAGGGTCATGGTTGAGCTGCAGAAAGGAAAACGGGGCTGGTGAGTTGCCTGTGTGTAGGTCAGGAGCCTTTCAGGGCTAATGTCCTGAGTCAAAGCTGGCTGCAGAGGGGTTTTGGTCCAGGTCTGCTTTCCTCCAGCTCAGGATTGCATGGGCTTCCTTTTCCTGCACAGGAGTGCATGTTTCTGACTGGTGCAACTGGAGCTGAGCTCCCTGCCTGCTAAACCTGCTGCTGAGCCAGCTGAGCATCTGGAGGTTAGTCCCACCACAGATATTTTGGGACTGACATGGAGGGGGTTGATGGTGCAGGGTGGGCAGGAGCTGTAATGGCACCGCCTGATCCTCGCCTGGAGCCCCCTGCCCTGTCATATCTCATTGCCCTGTTGCTGCTGAGAATAGCATGTTCCCACAGCTTTCGGGATGTTTCCAGTGAAATGTGAGCTGGAGCTGGGCTAGCAGATGGCCCTTCTCTAAGATGGCTCCGTGCTCCATATAAAAACCCACATTCCAGTCTCTTCACGCTGGTGCAAGCTTGAAACAACAAGATTATCCTCAGAGGGGAGTGGGTTGGGGAATAAAATGGCATCTGAGACCCTGGGGCATAAGATTTTTTTTTTGCCTTTTTCTAGTATGGGAGCAGCCTAGGGACCTGTGAGGCATCCAGCCAAGACCTTTACCTAAACCACTGCCTCCAAGAACCCCTCTGGCAGAGTGCATGGGCCATGGATGGACTCACTAAAAATAAATCCTGGACTCCCACATCTCCATGATGCTCCCAGGGAAGTTGAACCTCTTGGTCCTTCCTCAGTTCTTATTTGGGAAAGAAAAATATAGGTTGAAGTTTCACCTTGAGGTACTAATCCTGAACAGAATCTTGGCTGATATGTTTAACCTCCTGCTGTGGTGAGGATGGTGTGGAGGTCAAGATGAGGACAGGTGGGAAATGGGTCAGAATTCAGGGGCTTTGGGGCATGGAGTTGGGTTTAAAGTGAAAGAAAAGGGTGCTCTGCGTGGTGCTAAGCTTGGGCTGGTGGAATAGACCCAGTCAAGGGTGCTAATATCTCCAGGGTGCTGGATATGCTGATGGCTGGATTGCTTCCTTGAGAGGGCTGAAGGCATAAAGGATATTTAATGCTGTTGGAGAAACTGACTGTTCTTTCCCCTGATGGCTGGAGACCATTTGGTGCTCCTGAAGCAGAGCAGGGTGGTTTCTCCCAGCTGAGTGCCCAGGGGTGGCTTCAATTGAGTGCGTGATGCTGCTCTGGGCTAGCTATTCACGTATAAAGTCATGGCAACCTGGGCTCCTAGTCTCATCTGGAGACATCACTGTTATGCTTACGTGCAGCTGGGACTGGCTCCAGGCCCCCCTTGCACCCCCATACCATGGGGCACAGCAGCAGGAGCAATCAGGGTGGTCAAACTGGTGCCTGTGAGGAGGATCACACCATGGTCTTCAGCTCCTGAATGCTCCAGAAAGTTTCCTCTGCCTCAAAGCCCTACCAGGCTCTGCTGTGAGGTAATAGGAGCTATTTCATCCTTAACTAGCCCTCTTAATTTCCCACCTGCTCTTATGCAAACACATTATGGAGCCACTGCTAATGACAGCATCATCAAAGACTCATTTTCCTATAATCTAAGGCACAGTTCAGTCATGCAGCGTCTTTCCCAGCTGTACCAGAGGTGTACGTACAGCAGGTCTGGAGGTGCCACCTCTAACATGTTAATGTGACACCAGGCACCCAGGGCTGAGCCCCTCCCTTGAGGTGCCACCACAGGCCCCCCCCCCCCCAAAAAGCTACTTTCCATGGCTCTATTGGGGATGAGGTTGATTCATACAACCCTGTGAGACAGCAGCCTGTGGATTTTTGTTGTTCTGTAAAATGGAAGGTGGCTGTTGGCTGTTGTTCTGCCTGTGTAATGAGCTCAAGGTTTGCATCTGGGAAGCTGTGTAATAGTGCTGAGACCTGGGTGGTTTGGCCCAAGGTGGATTCCTGCTGTCCTTAGCTCTGTTCCTCCATCTAAAAGGACTTTCAGAAAGGGTCTCCATGGACACAATGAGAGGCAGGTATTTGCTTGTGACTTCTAGGTGGTAGCCAAATCTCAATGCTCCAGACCTTTATTCAGCATTAGGACTTCAGTGCCTACAAGGAGAGGGCACTTCTCCAGAAGTAGAAAAGATCCCTTTGACTCTCTTCTTATGCTGGGCAGAGGCTGAGGATGTGCATGGTGTGGGGCTTTAAGTGATGGGAGGTCTCTGCACCCTGCAGCTGCTGCTCAGCACTGGGAGATGTGTGAGGAGCAGAAAAATCATCTCATCTCTGTTTATCCAGCACAAGCAGCAGCATCTGGGGATTCCACCTTGCTCCTGGTTCACCTGCACCTTGCAGGGCTCTTCCCAGCCTGATCTCTGCTGCCTGAGGAGAGGGCAGCAAGCCTTGGCAAGGTCTACATCAGAGCCTGGGTGAGAATTGCATATCTGAGGCTTGTGACTTTTGAGTAAAAAATGCCAAACTGCAGCAATACCAACTTTTTGTAGGGCATTAAAGTGTCTTGAGCCGTTTTGGCAGCAATGAAGCCCTTCTAGGGCTTCTGGGCATCTATATAATGACCATTTCACTAAGACCAAGATGGACATCACTGGAATACTTGTCTGGAAGTGGAGGGGAAACCAAAAGCCTGTAACTCTAGTTTCCCCAGAAGAAGTGCAAAAGCCTGTAACTCTGCATTTCTCCTTTCCTAAGAAGCACCTTTGGGATCCAACAACATTTCTCATTTAAAAACAATCCCTGGAAGGAGACAAAACCCAAACAAAACACCACCAACCCGAAGCCTGCAGGGCATTCTGTTCAGCACTGCCACAAGGTTTTGGCTAAAAATTAAGCTCAGTCTTCAACCTTGATTAATTTTCACATGTGACAGCAAGCAGAGCAATGGGACTGGGTGTGTATTTGCCCAGCTTATATTATTTTTTCTGTAAGGTGCTGTGTCCTGGACTATGTGTAGCTGCTGGGAGGGACATGTTGGCTGGGGAGCATGTGGAGAACGGCAGGGTGGCAAAGCTGCCTTGCTCCTCTTGGTTCCTCCAAGCTGTCTGCATCCACCCCTGGGGCAAAGCAACCCCCAGTTTGCCCCCCAGGATGTTTGCCACTGTCCCTCTGCGCTCATGGCACTTGGTGGGTGAGCCCTGGGCAGGCTGTAGCCATCTCTGAGGGGCTGCGGGCGGATGCTCTGGTGGTAGTGTGGTCCCCAGACCAGGGATGCTTGTCCCTCAGCTTGCACCAAGCAAAAACTTCCCTTCCTTGTTCCCACCCCTCCCGGCTTGCACCGCAAAAAGCCAAGAAATCTGCGAGGTTTGGGCCAAGGATCGGGCTCAGCTGATTTACACCGGTAAGGAGCCGGTCCTTTGGTTTAGCCCAGGAGGAAGCAGAGGTGCTTGTGACCCCAGCATCTGGGCACGGTGGGGGTGGAGGAAGCCGCTCAAGCCCAGCTGAGCCGGGGAAGAAGGGGGCTGGGTCGAGCTGCCTCCTCTCCCGAAAAGCTCTGCTTAATCAAAGGGAGAGCGGAGCACGGGGTTGGTTGTTTTTAATTTTCTAAAGCCCAGGGTGGCCCCCAGCCAAGGCCTCCCGGCGATGGAGGGGATAAAGTTCCCGGAGCCCCCGCAAGCCTCCGCTCGCTCGCCGCTGCTCTGAACTTTGCCTCGAAGCTCGCATGGCCCCAGCCCCGCCAAGCTCGGGCCAGCGGATGCTTTAGACCCCGCGTAGCAAGGCCGCGCTTCTCCCGAGACCCCCGCCAAGCCAAGCTTCTGGGTGCCTTCAGTGGGAGAAGGTAACTATTGTGGTGTTTTGGGGTTTTTTTTTTTCTTCCCTCTTCCCCCCCTCCTTTTTGTTGTGGCTTCTCACAAACTTCGCCGGGGGTGGGGGAAGCCGGTCTTAACGACCCCCCCGAAGTTAATTGTTCCAGGTTGGGAAGGAGAGCTGCAATCTGCAGCCTCTTTCCTTGGGGGGGGAGGGCTCCCCCAAAAAATCCCTCAAGCAGGGATTTCACCTCCTTCCTGTGAAGCGATCCCGGCATAGGGGGGCTTTTCCTGGGAGATGCTCGCCTCCCCCAGCACTGCAAGAGCAGAGGTTATGGGGTGCTCTGCCCTGAACCCCCTTCCCCCCCCGGATGACTTTGGCAGCAGTTTTTGGTGCAATCCTGCAAACTCTAGATTTCTTTTTTTCCCCTTCCCCTGGCTTGCGGGGGGGCTTCGTGCTCAGCAGGTGCTGGGGCAGGAGCCTAAAAATAACCGTAAACAGCCTCCTTGGCTTAAATGTTTAAGCTGCCTCTGCTTTCTAAAATGCAAAAAGGGGCTGCTTTGGCTTTCTGGTGAGTGTGTTTATGACCTCCACAGTGGATTTATGATCTGCAGGCTCCAGCTCTGCAGAGGAAAGGGTTTGCGAGGAGCTGGAGAGGCCCCTCAGCTCTCCTCGGGCTGGTGGAGTTTGGGGTGCGGGAGGGATTGGGGGGATAGGGGAGGTTGGAGCAGATGAAGAGGGAGGAAAACGCTGTCAGAGCGGGATGAAGAATTTCCTCCGGCCCTTTCGCTGCCCTGGGCAGGGGCTTTCCCAAACCATGGGCTGGGGTGCAGCGAGTTCATCAGCCTTCCAGCATCAGCTCACCAGTGGAGGGAGTCTGATGTTCTCAGTCCCCTGGGGATCAGCATGTCCCAGGGGGAGGGTGGGCAGCAACTTCCGGGAGGTCCCAGGCTCTGGCTGGACGGTCCAAGATGTGTGTGGGCTCCTCTGCACTTGTGTTTTGGAAACCTGGGGACAGTATGGGGTCTTCATGCTCTGCTCTTCCAGAAGGATGAACAAAGTCTTGAAAAAGCTCTGGGCAGAGGCTGCCTGGGCTCTTTGGTGCTTGGAGGCGTCCAAAGTCACCTGTGAAGGGAAGGGATGGGACCAACTGTCCCCTTGCCCTTCATAGCTGAGCATATGTGGCTGCAAAACTTTTGTCATCTCATTTTGGGGCTGGGACACTGAGTTTGCTGGACCTTGGGGCTGAAGTTGGCTGGCTTGGCTTGTGCTGATGTGAGACCAGGCTTTGTCTCTCTGAACGTGATCTGAAGATGCTAAATCCACCTTCGGGAAGGCCATCCTCTCTTTGATGTCCTCCAAAGCCATCTCTGTGCCACCTGGCTTTGCAGAGATCAGCCCAGCTGCCACCAGCACAGCTTCCAAATGGCAATTGAATTAGAGGAGATCTTGCTTAAACAACACTTCCCCCCCCTCCCCCCGGCCCAAGGGCCCCCTGAACAATCATGAAATGAGATCTTTATCATTTTTATTAAAAGCTGTACACAAGGCATCACCATTAGGCTGGATGGGAGGAGGGAAGGGGCGATAATTCCCTTATGGTTCCCCTCTTCTCCATCCCCTCCACCCCCCAGTTTAATTCATAGTGGTGGGATGCAAAAGCTCCCCAGAGAGTGATGGATAGTGGGAAATGAAGAATATGAAGGAGCTTTATTGAACCCATCAATCTCGGGTGAGGCTGCTGCGATCAAAGGCCTGGCTTGTTTTGGCAGAGGTTACGTGGAGGAGCAAAGAGATCAAGTTTCGGGGAAACCCAGGGCACAGAGAGAGCTCCTGGCTCAGCCCTGGCTGGAGGAGCCAGCGCCCGCTGAGCAGGGTGGAGAGCAGTGGCCTCGCCCTGGCTGGGGATGCTGATCCTGCTGAGGTTTTGGCACACCTGCCTCTTTTCTTCCTCCTCCTCTTCCAGGACACTGGGATTTGCAGCCTGTGCAGAAATAGGGGGGTCAACTCTTCCCTGTGCCATGGTGAAGCTGAAGATGCTCATCATGTGCTTCTCCCCAGCTGAAATGCCCATCCCCAGTGAGGTCTTCTCTAGCACGGGCCCAGGCTTGTTGGCCAGGGCAATAAGACACCCATTGGGGTCCAGGTTTGGATGTGCCCATGTCACACCATCACTCGTTCGGCCTTGCCTGATGGTCTCCAGCAGATGGGTTGGAGGCTCTGAGGCACTCCTGATTTCTCCAGACCATTTGCGAATGGTGACCAAGATGTTGCTAACCTTGCTTGGTGAACCACAGAGGAGACCATCCCTTGGAGTGGGACAGCATCCATCCCATGAAGATGAGCAGGTGAGGCAGGAGGACCTGAAGATCACCTGGTGCTGGGACAGTGTTGACCCACCTTGGTGCCATACTTAGCCAGAGACAGGGTCTGGGTATGCATGCTACTCCGAGCAAGGGAGGGGAGCTGACGCACCAGCCAGGGAGCTTGTCAGCTCGTCCTCATGATGTTGCAGATTCAGGCAGTGGCTTGCTCCGTTGTGCTTCCTGAGGCCTGCTGAGCTTTTCTCTCCTTTCCTTCCTGCTTCTCTGAGACCACCATATCCCCACACGGCTGTAAATCAGGGCATTGGCAAGGTGGCATCTATTGGCTCCTTCAGAGGTGGATCATATGCAATAATGCTGCCTGCCTGGACTTGTGGGTAGGTAGATCTTGCTTTCTGGTGGTTGCCCTTCTTTGGGTGACCCCACAGGGAGGTGAGAGGGGCACGTGCAATCCCATGGTGGTTTTTGGAGATGGTCCTTCATCCAAATGCCGCTTGATGGGGGAAACAGCATCCCCAGAAGGGTGCTGCCCCGTGCCAAGGCTGGCATGGCTTGCTTTACCTGTCTAAACTCCAGGCCCAGCTTCCAAGCCCTGCCAGCATTCGGTGACCCCATGGGAAGGGAAAGGGCTTGCAGACCTGTGTGTGTACTGCCATGAACTTTATAGGCTCCTTCTACATTTTTACGGAGTGCTACATTCCTGGGAAGTGAGGTCAGAGCTACTTCCCTGCACAGGTGAAACCAAGGGGTGGCTGGAGAGTTGATTCTCTCAGGGTAGGATGTGCTGGGTGGGTTGAGGATGAGGTCTGAGGTCCATCTGAGTTGGATTTGCACCTGGTGCTGGTGGGGTCCATCCTTTCCCGGTGAGGAGTGGTGGTGGTGGCGGCACCCTGACGTGAACCAAATGCTGGGCTGAAGGGGACTCTCTTGCTGAGTTTTGGCCCTCTGGGAAGGGGAGTGAAGCTCCTAAGTCTCATGACCTGACCTAGAGGGAGGCCTGGTGGGGACAAAAATCCTGGCTGAGGACTTGATATCCAGTGGAGCATCAGGTCATGGGGTAGCATGGCTGTGGTGGCAAATACCACTTGTGTCTCCTGAGATGGGGTGGTCTGCAGGGCCACAGCGCTAATTTAGGGAATCTCTTTGAAGCTGACGTGCTATATCCACCATGCGCCCTGGTGAACACCAGCTGTACAAACAGCAGCCCAGAGCAAAGCTGCCGGGCTCAGTCATCCATCTCTCACCCATCTCCTCAGAGCCACCGAGCAGCCTTGGGGGGTTTGGTGACCTCCCTGAGCTGTGGGATGAAGTGTCCCCAGCTCCTGGGCTGGTTCCTGGGGCTTGGAGGCTGCCTGGCTTTTGGGAACATCTTTGAGCACTGCCTTTCTAATACCAATGGTGGATGAGGCACATCGCAGCTTGTGTGGTGTAGCTCTGGGACAGCAGCGTAGGGTGTGGGGCTTTCTGGACCAAAGACATAAAAAAATAATGGGGAGAAGGAGAAACGAGAGCTTGTTGAGTCTGGCACGGTGACAAATCCTCCTCCTTTTTTATTACTGCAGAGGGAGAGGGTCTGAGGAAGCCAGATGCAGTGTGGGGCATCTGGTGCCACAGAGGGACCTTGGGGACATGGGTCACGGGCTCCCCAGCCGCGGTGAGATCTCATCCCTGCTTTGCCAGCCAGTCTGTGCTGCCGAGCCCAAAACTTGACCCTTGCACTGATTTTCAAGTCGTTGGCGTAAAAAGCTGTTAACCCAAACAAAGGCTCCGAGTCTCTCAGTGTCCTGCGGTGGGCAGGGAGCGGCCAGGGGATGATTAGGTGTGCCCTGAGCACTCAGGTTGTGCAGTGGGGGGGNCCTCCAAGTCCAGATAAAAGCTGGATCCTTGGAGGCACCACTGGATGTTGAAAGCTCCTGGTTCCTCCCAGGCTGCGGGAGTGACTCGAGAAGATAAAGCCTCTTGGCTCGGCACCTCTGTCCCTGCATTTCCAAGAGCCGAGGAGGACCCACCTTGGGAAAGACCGGTTGCTTGCTGCCTCCAGCTGCCTCTCGCCATCTCTCTCCAGTCCACAGAGGGAGGAAGGACACAGCCATGGCAGCCAACAGCTCCGGTGGGATACACGATGCTCTGCTGGACAACGGCTTTGCTGGAACGGATGACCTTGTTTCTGACTGGTACATCTACGAAACCATGGAGCCAGCTGTGTCACAGGATGAGTAAGTGTCTACGTGTGCCACATGTCTCCCTTGTCCTTGCTAGGGTCACCCTGGGCAGCTGCCAGGCTCCTGCCGGGCTGCTCTATCTCCTTTCTGTAGAGCAACGTGCCCTGAGCAGCAGAGCCAGGATTCATTCCTGGGTGAGTGGGAGGTGACTCAAAAGGCTTTGTTTGGCTCCATAAAAATGCTTCATTTCTTTAGGGTGCTTTTTGGCAAGAACTGGGGTAAATCCTGCAGCAGGCACCTGTGTTAGTTATGTTCCCATTTGCTCAACCTTCCCAAAAATGCAAAGTCAAGTGCATGGTGGTAACCTGCTGCCCTGATCCCTTTGAAGCCCTCAGAGCCTTTGCTGGCTTGGAGAGGGCTGCTCTGGCTCTATGCTTCTGGATTTGAAGGGATCCTCATGACACAGCCTTGCACAAGGGTCCCCATCCTCCCTCCACCAGCTCTCCTCAAGCATCTGTGCAGATTTTGGTTACGAGGGAAGGGAGTTGGCAGGACACCCTGATCTGCTGCTAAGCAGGCAGTGCTGGGGTGCTTGGCTGGGTGTCTGCACAACATGGTGACCCTGAATGGGTTTTCTATCCCTTTTCTGGGAGGCCCTTCACTCCAAGAAGGACCTTTAGGGGCTGGAGCGTGGCCAGAGAAGGGCAATGAAGCTGGGGAAGGGACTAGAGCACAAGTCCGGTGAGGAGCAGCTGAGGGACCTGGGGGTGGTTGAACCTGGAGAAAAGGAGGCTTGTTCTCCATAACTCCCTGAAAGGAGGTTGGAGCCAGGTGGGGGATGGTGTCTTCTCAATGGCCTTAAGTTGTGCCAGGGGAAGTTTAGGTTGGACACAAGGAATAATTTTTTCTTGGCAAGGGTTGTCAAGGGCTGTGCCAGGCTGCCTAGGGCAGCGGTGGAATCCCCATCCCTGGAAGGCTTTCAAAGTCCTGGAGATGTGGTGCTGAGGGACATGGTTTAGTGGTGACCTGGCAGTGCTGGATTAGCGATTAGACTTGACTCTTTCAACCAAAATGATTCTATGATTCTATCTGCAAAATAGGGCTGAGCATCCTTAGCTTTTTATGGATGCAATTGGTGTATCACTGGGTCTTGTAAAGCCTATTCCCTCTCAGTCCTTGATGATCTGCTCTGTAACTGAGCATGCTCCCAAGAGCAGGGCTGTGTTTGCCCCAGGGACTGGACTCCAGGGCCCAGCCTCACAGCAAGCACCCAGCACTTCATGGACTCCTAGCAGAGTGCCCTTGCCAAGGACAAGAGAAGTGTTACAGGGAGGGGAAACTGAGGCATGGAGCAATTTATCCAAGGTGTCCCACAAGGCTGGGCATCCCAAGGCCCATCTATCAGCATCTATTGTCCCCCTGTTGACTTAGTCCTCTGTGGGTGGGTTTTATGCCACTCAGTTAACTGATACCTAATCCTGAGGGCAAGCAGTAGGAAATCCCAGTGGTGGCTAGCCCAAAGAGTTCCTCCTCATCCTTAATCTTCTGCATTGTGAAACAGCCTTTGAAATCTCCTTGCTCAGCCCGTCTCCTCAGGCGAAGCCCCATCTGCATGACCCACACCTCTGCTAAAAACCTTTGGGGTATTTCCTGGGTGTCCTCCTTTGAAGCAAGCTGTGGCTGGTGAAGGGATGGAGGCACCATCTGATGGTTCCTGGATGCACTGGATTTAGAAGCTGAAGCCTTAGTGGTATCAAAAAGGGGGTTGGTATCTCTGTGCTCTCAGTCCTGTGGGTGAGTGCCCTTGATTTCCAGAGCCTGGATATTTTTGGGCAGCAGGAATATTCTGGTGTACTCAAGGCCAGCCGTTGGGCGAGGAAGAAGCGGCAGAAATCAGAACTTTGCTCATGCTAGCTGGTCCTATAAAGCCTTTTCTGGCAGAGTGCTGACAGCCTTGGACATATGATAACCAAGAAATCCAAATTTCCCTATTGGAGCCTTCCCTGCAGCCTTGTTCAAACGGAGCTCAGCCATCGTGGAGGTCTCCCATCTCTGCCCCCCCTACCAGCACTGTGGAGTCTAGGAGGGTATGTGTGGGGCTCCCCTGCGTGAGTTATGGGGCTCAAAAAAGCGCAGCACAGGGATCTTCTGCCCAGCATTGGGTGAAGGTGGCTGGGCACAATCACACCTGGCCTTGGGGAGAGGAGGGCGGCTGTGGCAAAGCAGAGATTAAAGGGTGTAGTGGAGGCCAGAGAGCAAATAATAAAGCAAAGCCTGGCACCAGCCTTGGCTGGCCAGGAATGCAGCTGGGACCCTGTCCCACACACACCTACTTTGGGCAGCTATCACCTCCACCATCCCCTCAGCTCAGTTCCTCTGCTATGGAGAAGGTGTTGAAACATCCTACAAGGGGTCTTCTGAGCTATGCAGGACACTAGACAGCAAGAACTGCTGCTCTGCAGGTGGCAATCCATCGAAAAGACAGAGCCAGGATGGATACGGGGTGTGAAAGAGGTAAAGGGGGCTTCATCCTGATCCCCTCGTCATCCATGTACATGCAGGGAGGTCGTCCAGCCCCTGTGGGGATCAGCTCAGGGCTGCTCCCGGGTGTTATCTCTCTCATTTGATCATAAAGTCGTCTCGTGAGGGTGACTTCATCCCTGGTTATTGTTGTGTAACAAAGATTTTCCCCTTCTCAGCGTCAGACTGAAATCTCCACCGCCGCTGTGTACGTGGGCATTACTCCAGCATTACTCCCCCATTTGGGACTAAATACAACCATGTGTGACTTTTACTTTTTTTTTTCTTTCTCTTTCTAGCATGTTTCCCAGTGTAATCCCAGACTGCGACCCCACTATTTCACCCAGACTATATCACATCTGCATGGCACCCATCTCTGTAAGTACCTGCCAAGTCCCATGGGGTGGGTTATCTGCCCCGATGTCCTATTTGCCATTTTCCAGCTCAGTTCATGCCCACCTACTCCCAAATAGCAGGTCTGGGCTCTTCAGCTTGAGCGGGAGTGAGGTTTGATCTGGGATGCTCTAACAAGGGACTCACACATCTCTGGGCTTCCTCTATGCAATGGAAAGCTTTGATTTATTGTTAGTTATTCTCAGTATGGTCCCTGTGAGGTGTTTAGAGCTCATAACTCATCAGAACAGCTTGAGAAGTGCCTGTCCCTGCTTTGGCCATGGCCGGATTTAGGGTGTTGGGTGGAGTTGTCCGTGTGGAGGCTTCCATTACATAGAAGCACTTCCGAGGCCCCCATCCAGACCCCCCATGTATTTATTGCTCCTTCAACTGGCTTTCTGGCAGCTGGCTGTGCTTGTGGGCTTGTCCTTGCTGGTGAAACGCAGGCGTCTCCACCAGAGCTGCTGGAACGGCGTCCCAGGACTGCTCAGGTACCCTGGCCCTGCACCCCAGTCCCCAGGGTCCCTGTCACCCTACAGCCAAGCGGGTGGAGGGATGCTGAGGTGCAGCATGGGCTAAAACAGCTCTGCGACAGCAGATGGTGGGGACAGGGTGTCTAAGGTCTGGTGTCAGGCTCATTCCTTCCTTGGCTTGCAGCCCAGCCAACTTTCTAGAGGAGGAAGGCAACCAGGGGCTGGTGGCTGCAGTGTTTGGCATCCTGTTCTCCTCCCTGTGCGTGCTGGTCTTGGACAAGGACCCTCTGCCGCTCATCACCCACTCCTCCCAGAGCAGCCGGGGTAAGGCGAGCACCCTCCTGACCCATGAACACCACACTTGTCCCCACCCAGGAGGCGTGCAGCTTTGGGTGGCACCCTGAACAGCCTGTTCACCTTGGTCCCTACTGACAGCGCTGACTTCTCTTGCTTGTTTTGCTCTCACTTCTCTCTTCCCATCATCCCATATAGAATATTGGAAGATCCTGGCTTTGCTTTACTACCCTGCTTTCTACTACCCCTTGATCGCCTGTGCCACTGTCCGGCACAGGCTCAGCTACCTTGTGGGCTGCCTGCTCTCCTGGTGCCACTGTGTGATCCACATCTGGCAGAAGGTGGATTGTCCCCAGTCCCCAAAAGTACGTGTCCCACTGGCTGGGGAAAGAGCGGGGAGGTTGATGTGGCCTCCTTGACGTGACGTTAAGGTGTCACCTGCCCAGGACTAGGCCCCCAGGCTGGATTGTGGTGGTGTGTGACACCTCTGCTTCTCCCCAGATATACAGATACTACTCCACGCTCTCTTACGTCCCCATCATCCTCTGCCTTGTGCTTCTAAGCCTTTGGTATCCAGCTCTGCTCATCAGGAGCTTCACTGAGCAGGAGGAGACCTTGGATAAGCAGGTAATGAAGATACATGGGGTGACTAGGGGGTGGTAGCATGGGAGAATTCCTTGATGGAGCTGCATGATTTCGGGAGCTCTTTGGCCCTGCAGCCCATCTGTCTGCCTTGGGGACTGGGAGAACTGGGGTGCTCAGGGGCATGTGTTCCTCACTTTGCTCCAGCACCAGGAGCTGCCTTCCCTCCATCCTTCTGACAACACAGGTCATGGCTCTGTTTATCTTGCTGGATTTGAAGAGGGAGTGAAAAATCCATCTTTGGAGTAAACTCCTTAGTGCAAGAGGCTTAAGGCATCAATGCATCCCATTCAGGCTGGGACTGGGCTTGCCTTGTTTTCCCTGCAGGCTGGATAATCCCCAACCCTTTGGGAAATGCCGGGGGCTTTGTTGGGAAGAGAGGAGGAAAAACCTACTTCAAAAAAAAAAAAAGCCTCAGCCTAAGTGTGGACTGAAATGACTCGCAGGAGCTTGCTGGGAGCTGGCTGATGGGAGAGAGGCTTTTCAGCTGTCCTACTGGTGTGCCCAGTTTGGGGCTGCTTTGTTGATGGGAACAAGGCAGATTTATTTCCATCTTTGGCAAATCTGCCAGCATAGCTCCAACACATTCATTATCCAAAGGAGCCCTGGGAGCCCATCACCCACATCCTCTGTGGAGTGAGCTGGTGATGGGTGGGTGGCCGGGGGTGGCAGAGCAACGAGATGGCCACTGGATGGGATGTAGATGCTTGGTTGAGAGCCCTGCCTGAGACCATAAGCGTGTCCATGTGCTCCAATCAGGTAACTTATTGCCGCTTTCCTTAAGGTTACAGGACGAGGTTATTACAAGAAGTACCTCAAGGCTATCCTGTCCAAACGGCCTCAGAAGGGGAGGTAAGAACGACACCTTACCCGGGCCAGCCTTTCCTGGCTGCCTGCAACGGAGGCAGAGAGGGTCCCTGCTCCCAAGGGCCATGCTTTTTCCCCTCTCCTTCCTCCAGCTCCACGAAGCTAGAAGAGAGCCTCCTCTCAAGGGTCCAGGCGTATTTACGCTCCTACGTCTACACTCCAGAGGAAGGTAGGCTCGGGCTGCGCTCTTGGCTGCAGCAGCAGCTCGGCAAACAAGCTGCTTCTCCTTCCCCGGGGAGAGCAAATGCCTTTCTTGGCTCCTTCCCCAAAGCATCTGCGCCATGGCAGCTGCCACCCCCCAGCACGTGCGACGCCTCGGATCCGCACCAACTGTTGCGGTTTGGGGCCGGGAGCTAGACCCCCCTCCCTCAACCCACAGGGACAGGGGTGGGCTGAGGCAGCCAGGTTCAGGCATGGGTTGGGCTAGTATTGCTGGGATATGGGAATGAAATCTATGAGAAGTGGATAAAATCCCTTACAGTCCAGGAATGTGGAGCTCCTCCTTGCCCATGGAAGAAGCAGGGGCTGTCCTGGGAGGTGGCTTCCCAAGGGATGTGGCTCCCCAAGGGTTGTGTGACTCCCCACACAGCAGGCATGAGGTTTCACAGACTTGCGGGAAAGAAGGATCAACAGGAAGGAAGTGCATCCAGCTGAAGGACAGAGAAACCATTCCCAGCTATACATCCATGCAGGATTTCCCTGGGAAAATCTGAATTAATCTTTGACTGCCCTGTTCCAGTGCTCTCCCCTGGGTGCTTGCTTTGGTTGCTGGGTTGGGTGGACCCGCAGCATGCGGGGACTCTTCCCCTGTGATCTCACGTCCCAGCTCCACTCTGATACATCCCTTTGCTTCGCTTACAGGTTTCCGGATCCCGCTGAAGCTCGTCCTGTCCATAACCACAGCCGTAATCGCCGTCTACCAGGTGATGCCCATGGTTAGATGCCAAGCAGAGCCCCCTCCCTGCCTTCTTGGCTGGGCCCTCTCGAGGCAGAGGAGCCCAGAGGTCATTGCCACGCCACAATTTTGGCTACAGGGATGGTATTAGCGTGCCTCAAGGTATTACCATCTCTCAGCTGAGCCGCAGCAACCGGCCATGTGCTTCCAGGGCTCAGCCAGCCTTAAGTCCTTAAGCTAAGGTGCTGGCTTGGCAGCGGGATGCTGTGACCCGGGGCTCACGTGGCACTGCTCCCTCACAGGTTGCCTTGCTGCTCCTGGTAGCCGTCATCCCCACCATCCAGATTGTGCGGGCAGGAATGACGAAGGACATTGTGGTGTTGTTGGTCCAGTTTGGCTTGGTGCCCTCGGAGAACCCAGCTGTCCCCGGTGACATGGAGAAGGAGCTCAACACCGTCAAGTACTACTTGTGGTCACTGGAAGGTGGGTTCCCAGCCAGGTCCTGCATCCCTCGGTGATTTTTGGAGGCTTTCAGAAATTACCAGAGTGATTTCTAACCCAGAGGGTGGTCCAGGAAACTGGTTGGTGATGGGGCAGCGTCCAGAGGAAGTTAAAAACCGCAGCCACAGCCATGCAGACATGAAAGGCAGCCTGGTGCTGTGCCAGGCATCTCTGAGCAGCTGCTGTATGCCACACTGGCAAGGCAGGGAGAGCCTTTTTATGGCTTTTCTTAAGTCAAGCCCTCAAGAAGAGGATGCTTTTTGTTTTCCTGACATCTCCCTCTATCCCTCCCACCAGACCTCCTTCTCCACTCTTGCCTCCTCCCACCACAGCATCCTCTTTTCTGAGAGCATCTCCTTGGGCTCTCACCATCTCCCTGCCTGCTCATCACAGCTTGCTCAATGATTTTTCCAGTGCTGATCTAGCCTAACTGCTTCGATTTCCCTTGGCTGCTTGGCTTTGCCCTTCCCTTTCACTGTCTCACCACCTCCTGCCCACCTGGGAGGTGGGCATCCCTGTATTGCAAAGTGGGTAGGGGGGGAAACTGAGGCACGGTGCCCTGCTGGAGAGTATGTCCATGAAACCCTACAACCCAGACACACTTTACAATAAAATCTCATTGCTGGGGCTGACTGCAGCCCTGACCCTACTGTCTCCCCCTGCTCCTCCGCAGTCTGCTACATCTGCTCACTGGCGCTATGCTGCCTGCTGACCTGCGCGATGCTCCTGAGGACGCTGGTGATGCACAGGTACAGTGGCCTTGCTCCTCTGGCCTTGACCTTATCAGTGAGCCGCGATGCAGCTGGTTTCTTTCCCCAGGAACAACCTGAAGGCACTTTACCAAGGAGCTGTGCTGGATGTTTTCTACAAAGCCCATATACTTCGCCCGTCCCGAAAAGCCATCGTCTGCTGGATGAGCTTTGCTGCCTTCCAGACAGCTTTTGCCTGCCTGGGTAAGGAGTGTTGGGGGACAGGAAGGGCTGGACAGGTGGTGGACACCCACCTTGCACAGCCTACTCCAGGTTTAAGCATCTTTTCCCCCTTTCTTGTCCCGTTTTTCAAAGGGATGACTGCGAGGCTTTTGTTCCTCTTTCCCCAAACACAATCTGTCCTTCTGTGGGACCAAATGGTTGGGAAGAAAATAAGGGAGGGGGGGAAATGATTACTTGTTTTGGCTCGAGCCCAAATATTTTGATTTGAGAAGCTTTCACAGCATCTCGTGCAAAGGACTGTCTGTCTCCTCCAGTCCCGGTCTTCACATCCTGGGTGCTCTCCGCTGTGCATCTTCCCCAGCACAGCCTGGGTGTCCCTGGCTGGGAGGGCTGGCCACCCCATGGGTGGGTGGAGGACATCAGAGCAGGGAGAAATATTCACCCCATCGTGGTTTGGAGATATTTTTAAGGCCTCTCTGCCCCATGGGAGGTGACTCAGGGCAGTATCTGAGGTCATGCATGTGCAACACCCAACCAAATAATCACCCCGAGGTGAGCAGGAGAGTCAAGCTGAGGGTCCAGGGGGGTTGATGGAGGACAGGAGGGACCACCAGGTCTGTTGGTGACCACCCCTCAGGAGAGAAGACCTATTTTGCAGGCAGACTGCAGAGATCAGTGTGGAGGCAGGAGCCTGGGGAGCACCAAGGAGCTCCTTGCACCCCTTTTCCGGTGATGACCAACTCTCCTTTGGCCACCCAGTTCTCAGTACAGAGCTGGCTGCACCTCAATCTCTCTGAAGCTGCCTCCTGCTTAAAAAATCTTGATTTTTCAAGTCATAAAAGCAAAGCAGCAGAGGTGAAGCACAAGCTCGAGCACAAGGAACTGCAGCCACTGCTGATCCCGGTGTGATTTATGATTAGAAATCAGAGCTCAGGCTGGTTTTGATGATGAGGCATCATAGTTGCAGCCCTGAGTGCTGGCTCTTCTCGGTGGGGATAATGTGGAGAGCGATAAGAAAGGCTGAACTTGTAATTAAATCCCATGCGGAGCATTGTGTTCAGAGCAGGGGAGACAGGTAAGGGTCTCGTAGGCTTGTTATGGGATTAAAATGAAAGACATGCTCAACAATGAAGTATGGCTTGGCCAAATAAGTGCAAGAACAAGACGCACCTCTCCATCCTCCCCCACCATGGTTTCTCTCTCCGTGTCTCCCTCCCAGGTCTCCTCATCCAGCAAGTGATTTTCTTCATCTGCACGGTGGGGTTTACCTTCCTCATCGTCATCCCACTCCAGTCTGGCACGAACACACCCCTCTTCAAAATCATTCAGAACATGTGGTGAGTGCTCGCAGCCCTCGGGGAGGGATGGAAGATCCAAGTGGGTTCCATATCCATGGCCGTGGTGTGTTTGGGGGTACACTGTCAGAGAGGCTCGATCTTGGGTTCTTTCAGCGTTGCTGGAGGTTTCTGCTGCCTGGGATGGTGTCTCATGCTGGGACTCTCCTGGTGTCCAACCTGCTTTTTACCTCCCACCCAGGCCCTTCTGGTTGACCCTGGTTGTTGCCGTCATTGTGCAAAATTTGGTAGCTCACTACCAGTTCCTGGAGCAGCATCCCCTCCGGAAGGAGCTCACCAACAGGTATGAGGACCCGGGGGGCCTTTGGGGCAGAGCTGATCCTCCTGAGAACCAGGACTCTGGGACTGTGTTGGGCTTACACATGCCCCTGATGTTGTGGTGTCCTCTGCTGTGAGCTCAAGGGGGAAAGCCTGTGGGTTTGAGGGGTTTAAGTGGCTCTGTGCTCCCAGAGAGGTTGCTTTACGTGCTTTAGAGGGCCATGGTCCATTTAAAGCCTTTATTTCAGTGGGGTGAAGCTGGTGAGGTCTCAGCCCTGTTCCACTACTCCCATTTGCAAGCCTCAAGAGGAAGCCCAGATCCCTCAGGGTCAGCTGGACCAGTTCAAATGCTGCCAGTGGACATGGTCCCTCACTCACCCGTGGTGGCATTGCCTAAGCTGTGTCCTTACACCAGAGATCAGGGTGACAGATGGATTGAGGTGTCCTGCTCTGTCCAGCCAAGGCACTTCCACCACCTCCATCACTTGCCCAACATTGCAGAGAGGCTACTGTAGGCTCTTCTAGCCTCTACAGGAGCTGGCGTCCTCCATCCCAAACTACCAGACTCATGTTTTGGCCGATTCCTAAGTCTTCAAAGAGAAATGGATACTCTGTGTGCTGCAGGGCAAGCTTTGAAATCCTGATGGTGCACCAGGCCATCTCGCCTCTGAGAGCCTGGAAGGGTGTTTGCTTCTCTCCATGGGATGGAGACATCTCAAGTGGGGAATGTGTCTGCTGAGGAGGGAAGGAGAGAAGGGTGGGAGGTTTATTTTGGCAGGTTTCTCTGGCAGGGAAGGGCCATGCTTCCCATCCTGTGGTGTTTGTGTTCCTTATTCCTCCTCCTCCTCCACCCACAGGCGAGCTCTCTACATAGTCACCTACCTGCTCTTCCCCATCAATGTCCTGGTGGGCATCCTGGCTGGGATATGGAGGATGGTAATTTCTGGCCTTTATAACTCTGTCCACTTCTGCCAGCTGGACATCAGCCTGCTGAACCGTGGTGTGGAGACCTTTGACCCAGGTAGGGCATGGAGGGGGCCCCTCTGCAGCACCTCCGTCAACATGGGGGCTCTTCTCCCACCACTGAGCTTCTGGGAGACATGGCCTGGGGCTCATCTATCACCTGGAGCTGCCAGGATTGAGGGTGTGTTCAGAAATGGGCAAGTGGGACAACTGGAGCAAGTGGCTTGTGATGCTTGCTAGGTCCTGCTTTTCCATCCATCCCCAAGGGCAGGTGATGCACTTCTGGAATCCCATGGGCCTCCTCAGTGGCCAGACTCTGTTCCCACAGGCAGCAGATCTTCACAAGGCATGTGGATGTGATGCTGAGGGACATGGTTTAGTGATGACCTGGCAGTGCTGGGTTAATGGTTGAACTTAATGATCTTAAAGGTCTCTTCCAATCAAAATGGTTCTATGATCCTGTCATCTCTCCTGCTCTAAAGGCAGAAGGGAGGAGACCTTAGCCCTTCCTCTGCTTTCCCAGCTGGGATTTTGGGAACAGAGCTCACCCCCAGCTCTGAAGGCAGAGCAGCTCTGCCAGGGCAGGGCTGGAATCCAGCAAATAACCTTCCCCTTTGCTCCAGGGCAGGAGAGAGGAGGGAAAACCATGAAGTCTGGCCCCACCACATGCATTTACTGTGGGCTGTGTTCCTGCAGGCTATCATACTTACTGCCACTATCTGAAAATTGAGGTCAGCCAATCCCACCCGGTGATGAAAGCTTTTTGCTTGCTGCTTCTCCAATTAGCCAGGCCGGAGGGGCCACCAGGGCTCCGGGCCAGCAACCTTGAAGAAGGTGAGACCTTCCCACTACCAATCAGGGGGATGGATGGCCATCACTGGGGTCTCCTCTGTGGGTTTGCTGCTTCTTTAGAGATGCTGGTGGTGCCTCAGGGTAATGGGATCATTGAGGGTTGTGGGTCTGGTGCCCTCTCAATTTTTATGCCACCTCTGCTTAGTGATCATCTCCATCCCAGAAGCTGTTCCCATTCCTCTGCCTGTGCAAGGGCAGGATGGGGCTCCTCTGCTTTCATCCCAGGGTGTTGATGGCATCTGGGCAGCCCCAGTGAGGGGGAGCTGGGGCTGAAATCATTCTCCCTCCTCCCATCTCCTTTCAGGCATCCAGCTGATGCAGCCCAAGAAGGCACCCCTGAGCAGAGCGAGGTTCAAGCAGAGCCGAGCCCGCTGGTGGCTGGCCTACACACTCCTCAACAACCCCTCGCTGACAGCTTGCCGGAAAACCGCACTCTCTGACCCCACGGCTAATGGCACCCAGCTCAGCCCCCCCAAGCCCTGACCTCCAGAGAAGCCCCCCACCTCTCTCTGCCTCTTATGCACACTCCTGTCCCCTCCCGCCCCTGTCTTCTGTTGACACTCCTCCTGCAATGGCAGGAGTTTTGGGCACCTCTTGCCCCTCTCCAGCCTCTGGTCCCTGTCCAGCGGTGACAGGGGCTGGTTTTTAGCTCTAGGTCCATGCTGAATCACTACCAAGGTCCAGAGGTGAAGAGAAATGGGTCACCTCCAAGTCTGACCTGGATGGAGGAGGGGTTGATGAGCCGAGCTAACCCCTTCAGGCATCTCAGAAACATCTTAGGTGTCACTCCTGCAATGAGCCCACCATTTCTCAACAGTTGCCTTTCTGACATGTGGCAAGGCAGGCACAAGTCCCCAGTACCAGGGCAGTGTGGCAAAGGGGAGAAGGTGTTTGTGTGTGCATGGAGGGATCCTCAACCAGACTGAGCATGAGGAACTACCCACATCTCAGCATGGTCTCCCTGTGGAGAAGGTTCCCACTACCCACCCTATCCCCAGCTTTTCTCTTTCAGGTCTGATCCTGGCTCCCTGTGGGCAACACACCTCACCCCAGGACTCTTTTTCCCTAATTTTGTGAAGGTTAAAAGCCCTGTCTGTTCGTGCTCTGGGCTGTGAGGTTGCAGAGCCATTTGTTTTCTGCTCCCTGTAGCTCTCATCACCCCTCCCCTGTGCCTCTAGCTGCCATCCCCCGTTTTGTTTAAAGCCAGCGGTTTCCTGGGGCTGGTGACCCTGTGAACGAGCTGAGCTTGAATCCATAGAAAGCAGTTTTACACCTCTCTCGGGGAAAGTTAATAAATCACATACCTCATTCCTATGCTCAGGGTCTGCTTGGTCTCTTGGCCCTTCCCAAATAAGCCAGACCTGGCTGGAAGATGGTTGTAGCTGTATCTCTGGGTGAGGGTTTTGACTGAGCTTGCTCAGTTAGAGGCTTTGTTGTAGATCTGCTCGACCTGGATGTGATGGGACCAGATCTGTGATTCCCTTCCCTAAGCTGATCAGTGTGCATTCCCTTCAAACCCTTGGCCCCTAAACCACAGCTCCTGTGAAGGATGGGAACAGAAACAGGATGTTTTGTGGCTAAAGTAGCAAAGGTAGGTGTCCAAGGTGTTGCTGGATCACCTCTTCTCACGATGTATCCCTTGAAAATGTTGTCTCTGTTGGCTGGAAGGATGCCCAGCATCAGCCCATCATTGCAGGCAGGGCTCTTGGTAAATTGTACGGGTGGCTTCTTACTCTTCCATCTCAACACCATCCCAAACACCTCAGCCTTGCTAAAGCAGGTGCCTTTGAGACTCTGCAGCCCACCCTGCACAGAACAGTGCTGCTGGGCCATCGTCGCTGCTTGATGAGGTTTGAGCCCTCAGTCCAGGGATCTCCTTGGATGTGAGCAAACCTGCTCCTTGTAGGCTTTCAAGGACCCTGTGCCCTCTTGATGGGGACACAGCTGGGCTCGCAGCATCATCAGTGTTGGTTTGGATGTGAGTGAGGATGAGCTCTGTGTTTTGGGGCCTGCCTGGAGTGTCTTGGCATCTCCCCAAAAGCTCCATGGGTGGGAGCCAGGAGCCTGACACCCCTCTCTTTCTACGCTGGGTAGGGGGTCCTCTGCCTTCACCTGCTGCCCCAGCAGCCACCCAGTGTGCTTGGATGATCAAAACCCCATTGCATCCACTGCCCACTAATCAAATACAATTAAACCAGCATCCTTTTGATCATATTTGATTCCTGTCTAGCACATTGCACAATATCACCAAACTGGGTGACAGCAGCAGCACTGCAGGCAGATCTGAGCTGTTCTCTTCTTAAGACAGCAGGAGCCCAAGGTGAGATTCCTGCTGGTTTCCCAGCTCCAGGCTTTGCAGTGTGTGTGCTGGGGTCGTGTGCCTTGGGTGAAGGGACGTCCTAAAGCAAAGCCTGCACCTTCCCGTTACAGCCCATCCCAACTCATCTCCAGCCTCCGAGGCGCTGCTGTCTTGTCTTGGTAATCCCTAAAATCTTTTGGCAGCTCTGGGCCATGGGTGGAGCTGGAGTTCAGCATCTGTTTACACAGCCCTGCCCCAGGCTTCCTAGAGATATCTTGGCAGGCGACAGGCTGGGGCTGAAGTGCAAGCTGACAGCCCTGGGAGGAAGGTAGGAGGTGGTTTAGTTGATTTGCTTGCTTTCTTTCCCTTCTTTGACATGAGCAGGGTGCCCTGGGGCTGAGCTGAGCACTAGTTCTTCATGGTGGCTTCTCACCTCTTCTCTAAACCCCTCAACATTGGCTTCTCTGCATCCACAGTCCTCTCCACCCAGCCCCTGACCTGATGGTGAGGTGGTTCAGGGAGCTGATCTGGCTGAAAACAGCCCTTCATGGAAAAATCATCCATGTGGGGAATGGAAACTCACGTCTGGGTCACATGGCTTTGCAAACATGAGGGATGCAGAGGAGCTGGTCCATGGCATCCTGGACTTGCACTGGCTGGTGGCCATGGTGGGTCAGAATGGTGATGCCAAGTGTGATATCACCTCCAGCATCCAACCCAGGAGCTGCCCTGCTTGTTATGGATGAGTGATGCTTAGTATCACTAATAATTTGCCCTAAAAGCTGTAAGTGAACTCGATGAACATGGAGAAATTCACCTTTCTGGTAACAAA
Source organism: Eurystomus gularis (assembly GCA_013400335.1). NCBI lineage: Eukaryota > Metazoa > Chordata > Aves > Coraciiformes > Coraciidae > Eurystomus > Eurystomus gularis. The sequence continues at coordinate 57,732 of VZZY01001365.1, forward strand.
ACAGCCACACAGCAGCAAAGCCAGGCAGAGCAGCAGCTCTGCAAGGCAGGCAGAGACTTTCAGGCATGGCTTAGGGCTGCTGGGAGACTGAATCTTTTTTCTACCCTTAGCCCAGGCTCCAAACCCTATCTACAACCAAGTCTGCAGGAAGAAGCTCCTGTACCCCCCTGTTTCCCAGGCAGGCAGGGAAGGGAAGAGCCCAGCTGGGATAAAATGGGTGTTTAAAGTTTCATCCTCCAAAACGAAACCAAAATTCTCATTGGGGCCGCAATGTTTTTCATCTTTTCTGCCTGTAATGGGAAAAGTATGTGCCTGCTTGTTAGCATCAAGGCTGTTCATATGAGGAGCTGCTGGCTGTTTCTGGGCTTTTTCTGCCTTGGGACCCCCGTGGAGACCTAGGCGCCATACCCGGATGGTGTTGGCATAGGGCAGCTCATTGGCTGCCCCTTTCCTTACCCTATGAGCTGGCTAGACACCGAACCGTAGGGCTTGAGAGCTTGTGTGGAGGCTTGAAGCTCCGGGACAGCTGCTCTCCAGCTGATTTTGGTGTCACTGCCTTCCCCTGTCTGCTGCAGGCAGTGATGGGGGGGGATTTTTGTGTACCCTATAAATACATCCTCCCTACAGGGTCATCATGGGAAGATGCTACAGAACGAGGAGGACTTTGGGGGATCTGGGGGGATGCCACAGCACTGGAAAGGGTTTCAGGGGCGCTGGGGGGATGCCACAGCACTGGAAAGGGTTTCGGGGGAGCTGGGGGGTTGCTACAGCACAGGGAGGGCTTTTGGGTTGCCCTATGACCAAAGAGTGTTGGTGATGAGCTGTGGTACCCTAGATGTCGTTGAGTCTGGGAGGTTTAGGGATGCACAGAGGCTGCGCGTACCACGTTGTTTAAAAAACAAAAGGTATTTATTGCTGTCGGTACAACTTTTCGTTATAAGACAAGGGTGGCTGCAGGGGTCTGGATGGATCCAGCTTCCACAGGTGAGTGCTGGCAGAAAGTATGAAAGTCAGACCACTTGTGCTTCAGGATGGGGGAGATGGAGATGCTCAGCCCTAGCCCCCCCCCTTCCCCCCCCGAGACAAGGGGTCCCCCAGCACCCTGGGGCAGCTGGGTATCTGGTATATATGTCCTGCGTGGGAACGCTAAAGCACTTAAGGTTTATGTTTATGGCTTATAGGTTCAGCTCAGCTTGTCTCTGTTGTCTGGGTTTTCTCAATCTTTCTTCCTCCTGTTCCATCATCCAGCCCCTGCTCTGCTTCCCATCAGAGAGGAGCACTGGGAAATTACTTTGGTCTCTTTGGGCTCAATACCTCTCCACCGAGGTCAGAGCCAGAGCAGGGCAGCTCGATGGGTCCAGCCCAGCTAAGCGTTTTGGACAAGCGTTTGGACAAGCGGTGAAAGGGAAGCAGGGGGAAAATCAGCTGCATTATGTCTGGGAGAGGTACTGAGGGTGGCAGGGCCTCATCCTGCAACATGCAGGGAGGGTGCAAGCACCCTAGGTGCTCCCAGCACCCGGCCAGCAGGAGCCCTTTGTGCTACCTCAGGAACGAAGCCTGTGGAAAATCTCCTGCTCCACAAAACTGGCCTGATCCAAGCCTGTGGTCCCACCCAGCACAGCCTCTCATATCCATTCTGCTTACAAAGCACCATCATCTCTGTCCCCCAGAGCTACATGCCTTGGGACCTTGTGCTCAGGCTATTCTCCCACTCTCAGACTGGTCCTTCTGCTCCTGCTGCTTCACTTGAGGTTGGTGGTAGGAAGGATGCACCTGGCCAAGGGCCCAGGTGCTTGTCACAGCGGGGATGTCTTCTTAGGTACCACTGGACCAATGGGATCCTCTTTGCAAGATATCCCTTTCCTGGTCACAGCTCACTGCTGCAGGTAGAGGAGGGCTCATGGTGGTGGGCTCTGGGGATGGGTGATGGTTGCCCAGTCGAGGGTGGACTTTAATCCCACAGCAGCATTCTGATCTCAGGAGGGAGATAAGTCAGGAGGTGGCAGACTTGGATGCCTGGAAAGCGGCAGCACAGTGAGTATCTGCTCTACATCACCCAAGCTTGTTTGAAGCTCTCAACTAACAGAGCCCAGCCCTGACCCCCATCTTTCAGCCCTGGGCCTGAATCTCAGCCCACTTTGATTTCTGACCGCCCACAGTTCCCAGAAGCTCAGCAAAGGCATGGCACTACGTGAAGATAAATGCTACAGAAAGAGGGGGAACCCCAGAGGCACCATTTCCTTCTCCCTCCCTTCACCAGCAGAGCATGATGCCCAAAGCCAGCAGGAGGGTCCCCAAGTGGACTTGGGGCACTGCTCCTCCAGCTCTGTTCTTCGACTCCCTCGGCATGTGATAAACGATCACCAGCTTTTCTCCAGCACCAGAGGGATCAATTTCATCCCCCTTGTAGCAGCTCCGACCCCCAAGGTTGCTGGCTTGGGGGTCATCTCGGAGCAGGTCTTCAGCTGGATTCTCCGACCCAGCCAAGGCCACATTGACTGAGACATCCCGCATGCCCACGTCATTGACAGCGAGGCAGGTATAGATGCCTTCATCCTCCTTGCTGAAGTTGGGAATGGCCATGGTGCCATTCTTGAAGACCAAGAAGCGCTCTTGGCTCTGCTTGGCATTTCCATCCCGTGCCACGTTGGGCCCGTTGATCTCGATGTGGCGGCTGGAGGTCTGGATCTTCCACCTGATCTCTGGCAGAGGGCTCCCCGCCACACTGCAGTGCAAGGTCAACGTGAGGCCATCGTACATGACGGTGTTGTCCAGGTTGGAGAGGTAGGTGAGCTGCACGGAAGGGGCAACACAGTGGTGGTCAGGTATGTCTGTCACCGCCCTGCCCTTCAGCTTGCTGGGAGCCACGCACAGGGTGGACCCCCCCTTGGTGATGGACACAGAGGTGTTCTCAGTCCACTTCTTCAGCCAGAAGACCTTGCAGGAGCAGTTGAAGGGGTTGTTGAAGATCTGCAGCTGGGACAGGGAGGGCAGGTTGTCAAAAGTGCCCTCAGCCAAGGTGGTCAACTCATTGTCATTTAGCCAGAGGGAGCGCAGGTCCTTCAAGGAGTGAAAAGCATCCCAGGGCAGCCCAGCCAGGCGGTTGTTGTTCATCTTTAGGATCTGCAGACCGCTGAGGTTACGGAGGTCCTGCCAGGGAAAATCTGCAATCTTGTTGTGGCTTAGGTCCAGGTTCTTCAGGTGCACCAACAAGGCGAAAGCCCCTGGTTCCACCACCCCAATCTGGTTGTAGCCCAACCACAGCGACTGCACTTCAGAAACCTCCGCAAAGGACTCTTGCCCCAACCAGCCGATCCTGTTGGCCGACAAGGTGAGGATGCTTACACTGGAGTTCAGCCCCCTGGGTACCTCTTGGAGATCCTTATAGGCGCACTCAGCCAACAGCCGCCCGTTCTTCTTGGAGGAGCAGGAGCAGGCGCTGGGACAGGCCAGGCAGGGCCCCAGGAGCATGGCCAGCCCCAGGCAGCAGAGTAGAGGCCTCATCCTTTCTCCTGGGAACAGAGATGGGGGGAATGAAGAAGACGAGCCGAGACAGGGATCTGCTTTTTGTTGCCAAGTGCTAAGAGGAAGCAGCAGAAGGCATTTCCTTGCCAAAAGCCTTTGATTACCTATGTAAGCAGGGAACTTCCCCCTAAACCCTTTCTTTCTCCCACTAGAAAGTGCCTCTTTTTTTGATTGCTGATGAAATGCCACCCCCCAGGAGGCTGTTCCCCCAGCTTCTGGAATGACGAGTGGGAGTTGGGGGTTCTGAGTTCACTCTGCTGATACTGGAGTTAGGAGAAATGGAGCAACCACAGCTCTTTCACAGCCAGCCTGTCCCTAAACCCTCAAATCGCTGGGATTTTCAGCATGCTTTCAGACCTCAGACCAACCCCCCATCTCCATATCTTTCCATGTCACGGGGCAAAAAACAAAACCAACAGCTTCTTCAGTACTTTTTTTTCTCAGCAAGAGAGTGCAGGGTCCCTGGCTGCTGGAATTCTTTAAAGTGAAATATTTCGGAGCTAACTCCTTACTCCTCTTCCTCTTGCCTCGCAAGGGGAACTGGTTCCTGGCGTCTGGAAGCTGTGTCCTACCAGGGAAGCAGTTAACTGCAGCGCTGCGAGGAGCTGGCAGCGAGACCCCTTTGTCTGTGCCTTGTCGGCAAGTTTTGCTGCTCCTTCCAGTCCCCAACCCTGTCATTTAGAGCAGGAGGGGGGAGACGTTTTGTTGGCAAGGGAGAGGCTGAATAAGACACGCCCAACGGCTTCTTGGGGAGGGGGGCAAAAGGGGACACAAAGGGTCTTGTCTTGCAGGGCTAGACCACTCCAGGGCTGGGGTTCAAGGGATGGGGAAGGGGTGGACCTCAGAAGAAGGGGAAGACCACCCCGAGGGCTCTGGGGGGGATAGACGTGGTGAGAACCAGCAGTGCGGGGTGAGGGGGGGGCTTCTCCTTGGCTGATGCATTTAAAGCTTCTGGCTGGGATAACTTTGGGGTGCTCCGTACCTATCCCAGCCCAACCTGGCTTGCAAAGGCAGATCCCCACGCGGGATGCGAGGGGCGAGCAGGGCTGGGGGAGGCAGCACCGGGAGGGGGTCGGGGGGCTTCCCACGCCGCAGCACCCCTCCAGCCCGGCTCCCTCCCATCCCAACAACCCCCTCCACCTCCAGCTTCCCCCCCGGGGGTGCAGTTACCTCTGTCCGCCGCCTCTCCCGCTGCCCCGGGCCGAGGCAGCCCGGGGGCGGTGAGAGCAGGGCCGGCACGTCGCATACCAGAGCCGTGAATAACCGCCCAGCCCTCCCTCCTTCCCTCCGTCCTCCTCTGGTGCTCCCCGGCCCCTCACTCCCGTCCCCGGCCCCTCCTGCCCCTTCACCGGCAGCTTCCCGAGGGCTGGAGCACGGTGGCCTTCGCTCCGCTGGAACGGGGGGAAAATGGGACCGCCGGTTCCCTCGGCCCTCGTCGGGCTTCTCCTCCCCTCCCCGTCCCCGGGGCCTTTTTGTTTTCCATGGCACCGACCCACTCCCGCTGCTGGAAGACGGCTGCGGGGGCCCTTCCTCCGCCCGCCCGCCTCCCCCCGGAGCTGCTCCCGGAGCCCGGCCCCCCCCAGCACCCCGGAGCTGGGGGGAGCATCCAGACCCCTGCATCTCGGAGGCCAGCTTCTCCTAGACATTGGCAGGGAACATCTTGGGGGGGGGCTTCTGGAGGACACGGGGAGGCTGCTGGCCGGTAAGTTGACCCTGAGAGGGGGGTGAAAGGTTCTGGGGTGTCGGGGGGTGGCAGGATGCCCCCACAGCAGAGCTGTGTGGGGCTGGGACAGGGTGGATGGGTGCCCGGAGGCTGCATCAGGGTGCCAGGAGGAAGGAGGACAAGAAGTCAAGGTACAGGGAGGTCACCTGGAGCCGTCTTCTCTGCCCTGCAATAAACTGCTGACCAAAGCTTTTAAAAGTAGATCAGGGAGCATTCGTCCTGCAGCCATCGTCCTCCAGCTTGGCAGGACCACTCGGGCAGAGGTGGACATCCAGGACCAACATGCTGAGTGGTTCCTTGCTCCCTGCCCTCCCCATACCTCTGGTAGGAAACCTGCCTGCTGCCAGGCTGGGGTTGGAGCAAAATGGTGCAAATCGACCATGCAAGAACCTCCATCCTGGAGCAAGTCAGATCCTCTTTGGAAAAGGCCCTGAGCAAGGTGATGAGGGAGCTGCTGTCCCTCAGGAGAGCTTCAATTCTGTGGAGCCCAACCACAGCTCCTTGCCTTCACACTTGCGCTGATGCGGCCGTCGCTGGGGCCGGGCTGTGAACAGGCTTGGGGTTAAAAATAGTGCCGTGCAAGGGAGAAGGAGATAAATTTGAATCTAGAGCAGTTCATCGGGCACGCTCGCAGCATGGATGTGCTGACGTGCCGGGGGAGCCGGGGGTTTCCTTCAGAGGGGTCAGGACCTGCTTTGTGAGGCATTTGTTAGGGCTGTCACTGCCCCTCTTGGGTATGATGCTCTCACAGACAGAGCCAGAGTGAGGGCTGCTTCCTGACACCCTGTGGGTTGATATCAGTGGTGCCCACGACCCCAAAGCAGGGCAGGCTGATGTCTGGTTGGAGGTGGATGGTCTGTCAGCACAGCTTGAACATCTTCAGAGTCCATCCAGAAAGGTCTGGGGACTCTGAACTGAGGGAGGATGCAGAGCAGGGGTGACTGCAGAGCACCAAGCCTAATTCTGCCTGCTTGCGCCTACGGAGTAGATGAAAGGTGCTGCTCTGACCACTTCTACGGGGACTCTAGACTTCATCTGTGACCCCTGTGAGGCACAACCCCTTCAGTGGGCCGGGGCTGTAGTGCTGCGGGTGACCAGGGGATGCGAAGATGCTCTTTCCCTTGATTTTTTTGACCTGGGATAACATAATTTGGGGATGGGGGACATGAAAGCTTCTTTATTCTGGGGCTGCACTCTGCAAAGGGTGCCAGATGCTTTCCCACAGTTTAGGTGACATCAAGAGTGTGTGACAGCCAGGGCTGTGTGGGCACGAGCTTGTCACTGTCATCTGTGGGCTGGTCCCACTCAACCCCCCGGGCTGGTGGCAGGCTCTGCAGAAGGGTTAATGCCTTAGGAGGAGCTGAGCCATCCTTCTGGGATGCTTTAACCCTTTTCAGGAGAAACCTTGGACATGGAAGGGGGTGGGAGGATGGAAAGCTCCATCCCTGACCCCTTTCTGGTGCCTTTGGGCACCGAGTGCTAATTAGTGCCCTCCTGAAAAGGAGCAAATCTCAGCATAATCCAGCATCGGTAGTGAGATTCCCTGTAGGTATGTTAGGCGGGGAAATCTATTAGTCCCTAATTAAATGGAGGCAGAAATGATTGTTCTTTTTCCATTCCTTATATGTTTCTAAGCGTGAAACTCAATTATGAGTGTATCTGTGGAAGGGGATTTGACTATAAGGGGGAGGCTCTGCTTGGCACATGGGTTTAAAAGCTGCAGCAAACACCTGTGCTGCTGCGGAGCAGCCTCCAATTCCCAGGATTTGGGGGACTTGGAGGGGACACCCCCCTGCTCACCACCTCTTTGCTTTGTCTGTCTCCCCCACATTCCCTGCAGCAGGAGAAAGATGCGGAGGCTGGTTTCAAAATAGAAAGTCAGTCTCTGGAGGATGGAGAACCAAGTGTTGGCTTGAGGGGGCTCTGCTGGCATGCAGAGGCTGCGTTTAGGGAGGGTGGTAGCTTCAGTGGGGCCACCCGTGGGTGCTGGTGAGGGGGTGACTGTCCCCACACAACGGCGGGGACACTAGGAGGGCATGTGGCTTTGAAGCTCCAGATAAGAAAAGCAATCAAAGGCAGCCTTAAATCTTCGCTGGGTAATTGCGGGCTTAAATCACCAGCAGGACATGAGGTGAGGGGGTGTAAAACCACTGGGCACCTTCTCAGCACCCCGGGGCTCGGGGCTGGGAGGGCTCGGGGACCAGGGTGACACTAACCCCTGCCCAGAAGCCCCGTTCTGCCCCCGGCACCCCCAAAGCGGCTCAGTGCTGGGAATATAGTCACATATGGGCATAGGGACAGGGTGTATAGAGGAGATAAGTGTCAGGTGTGTAGAGAAAAAACATATGTGTGGGTATTTAGCATATATATTGAGGCTATATATTAAACATATTGAGCATACATATTGCATGTGCATAGATACACGGAGCTTATATAAATTGGATGTATATATGGTATATAGTCTTGCTGCATACGTATGTATAGAGCATATGAGCGTGTAGAGAGTGTGTGCGTATGTGCTGGGGGAAAATATTGTTTGTATTTTTCTGTAGAGTGAGCATGGAGAGAACTTTATAACCTGCCTACAGATTATATAACATACTTGGTTCTTTATATTTTTATACATACGCTGTATTTCCCTGTGTTTATTTTTTGTGTAGGGACTGGGTGTGTACGAAACTAGCTTGTATAGGAATTATTTGTGCGTATACATGTTGTGTGTGTATATAAAATGAGTGTATACAGCATAGATGTGTATATACAGTGTGTGTATCTGTAAATACAGTACGTGAATTATACATAATATGCATATACTTAAAACCAGAAATATAACACGTATTATATGGTGTATAAGTAGAAATATATATCTATATATTTATAGTGTGTGCGTGCTTCGCCTGCAGCTGCAGCGATGTGTCTCCGCACCGTCTCTCACCTCCTCGGGTCGCCATGCCGGGCTGTACCGGGGGCTGTACCGGGCAGAGCCCGGGGGCAGCGAGGCGGGGGGGGGAGGGGGACCGGGCAAACCCCCTCCCCTCACACCCCATCTCGCCCCCATCAAGCACAGACCCAGCTCCACTTTCAATCCCTTTTATTGACTCTTTCACAGACAGAAGCTCGCAGAAAGGCGCCCGCGGCTCCCGCCGGGGACCGGAGTTGTGGGGGGGTCCGGCGGCGGTGACCCCTTGCCTCCCGGGACCGGACCCCCCCTCCCCGCCCGCCCGCCAGCAGCACGGGCCCATCTACGGCACAGACACTTGGCTACAAGGCTACTCTATCCAACACACATCGAGGGGCC